>JAJJXG010000051.1:0-398384 GCA_024516215.1 Geopyxis carbonaria | reverse complement strand
CCCTAACCCTAACCCTAACCCTAACCCTAACCCTAACCCTAACCCTAACCCTAACCCTAACCCTAACCCTAACCCTAACCCTAACCCTAACCCTAACCCTAACCCTAACCCTAACCCTAACCCTAACCCTAACCCTAACCCTAACCCCAAGCGACCACAACTTCAAAGCAACACCACCCGGCTCAACCACCTTTTCACTTTTCCAGCTTGGAGAGGATTATACTATTCGAGCCGGGCTACAATCCTATATAAATATGCAAAATAATTTCTGTGGTCGCTTAGAGTAATCATCAAGACGAAGCATTGATGTGGTGAGGTGGGGTGAACTGGTTGCCGCCAAGGCCAGCCGGTTACACACATACAGTTTTGCAGGCAAATCTCTAACCCTAAGGCCGGATATCAATGATATAGTCTAACGTCAGCCATATATTGATGTCAATTATGTAGTGACGTCAGCCTTAAAATATTTCGGAGTGATCTAGGCACTAAACCCAATATATATCGAGTAACGGATTAGTCATTTTCAGTAACGGGCGACACACACGCTCCCGCCAGTGTATAATTCCTTACCCTAAGTCTAACGTCAGCCATATATTAAAATATTTCGGAGTGATCTAGGCACTAAACCCAATATATCGAGTAACGGATTAGTCATTTTCAGTAACGGGCGACACACACGCTCCCGCCAGTGTATAATTCCTTACCCTAAGTCTAACGTCAGCCATATATTGATGTCAATTATGTAGTGACGTCAGCCTTAAAATATTTCGGAGTGATCTAGGCACTAAACCCAATATATATCGTGTAACGGATTAGTCATTTTCAGTAACGGGCGACACACACGCTCCCGCCAGTGTATAATTCCTTACCCTAAGTCTAACGTCAGCCATATAAACCCAATATATCAAGTAACGGATTAGTCATTTTCAGTAACGGGCGACACACGCGCTCCCGCTAGTGTATAATTCCTTACCCTAAGTCTAACGTCAGCCATATATTGAAGTCAAGTTTGCACTAAACCCAATATATCGAGTAACGGATTAGTCATTTTCAGTAACGGGCGACACAGACGCTTCCGCCAGTGTATAATTCCTTACCCTAAGTCTAACGTCAGCCATATATTGAAGTCAAGTTTGCACTAAACCCAATATATCGAGTAACGGATTAGTCATTTTCAGTAACGGGCGACACACACGCTCCCGCCAGTGTATAATTCCTTACCCTAAGTCTAACGTCAGCCATATATTGATGTCAATTATGTAGTGACGTCAGCCTTAAAATATTTCGGAGTGATCTAGGCACTAAACCCAATATATATCGAGTAACGGATTAGTCATTTTCAGTAACGGGCGACACACACGCTCCCGCCAGTGTATAATTCCTTACCCTAAGTCTAACGTCAGCCATATAGTAAAATATTTCGGAGTGATCTAGGCACTAAACCCAATATATCGAGTAACGGATTAGTCATTTTCAGTAACGGGCAACACACACGCTCCCGCCAGTGTATAATTCCTTACCCTAAGTCTAACGTCAGCCATATATTAAAATATTTCGGAGTGATCTAGGCACTAAACCCAATATATCGAGTAACGGATTAGTCATTTTCAGTAACGGGCGACACACACGCTCCCGCCAGTGTATAATTCCTTACCCTAAGTCTAACGTCAGCCATATATTGAAGTCAAGTTTGCACTAAACCCAATATATCGAGTAACGGATTAGTCATTTTCAGTAACGGGCGACACACACGCTCCCGCCAGTGTATAATTCCTTACCCTAAGTCTAACGTCAGCCATATATTGATGTCAATTATGTAGTGACGTCAACCTTAAAATATTTCGGAGTGATCTAGGCACTAAACCCAATATATCAAGTAACGGATTAGTCATTTTCAGTAACGGGCGACACACGCGCTCCCGCGAGTGTATAATTCCTTACCCTAAGTCTAACGTCAGCCATATATTGAAGTCAAGTTTGCACTAAACCCAATATATCGAGTAACGGATTAGTCATTTTCAGTAACGGGCGACACAGACGCTCCCGCCAGTGTATAATTCCTTACCCTAAGTCTAACGTCAGCCATATATTGATGTCAATTATGTAGTGACGTCAGCCTTAAAATATTTCGGAGTGCTCTAGGCACTAAACCCAATATATCAAGTAACGGATTAGTCATTTTCAGTAACGGGCGACACACACGCTCCCGCCAGTGTATAATTCCTTACCCTAAGTCTAACGTCAGCCATATATTAAAATATTTCGGAGTGATCTAGGCACTAAACCCAATATATCGAGTAACGGATTAGTCATTTTCAGTAACGGGCGACACACACGCTCCCGCCAGTGTATAATTCCTTACCCTAAGTCTAACGTCAGCCATATATTGAAGTCAAGTTTGCACTAAACCCAATATATCGAGTAACGGATTAGTCATTTTCAGTAAGGGGCGACACACACGCTCCCGCCAGTGTATAATTCCTTACCCTAAGTCTAACGTCAGCCATATATTAAAATATTTCGGAGTGATCTAGGCACTAAACCCAATATATATCGAGTAACGGATTAGTCATTTTCAGTAACGGGCGACACACACGCTCCCGCCAGTGTATAATTCCTTACCCTAAGTCTAATGTCAGCCATATATTAAAATATTTCGGAGTGATCTAGGCACTAAACCCAATATATCGAGTAACGGATTAGTCATTTTCAGTAACGGGCGACACACACGCTCCCGCCAGTGTATAATTCCTTACCCTAAGTCTAACGTCAGCCATATAGGGTGTTCAGGGCGATCCGGAAAGGCCAGGGTGTGCAGGGCGTGCAGGGCGACTCGGAAAAATGGGCGCGGGCGGTCCGGAACTTGCCGAGCTCGTAACGTTACGAGCTCGGAAAGTTCCGAATCATGCGAAATCACTCGGAATTCCCGGAAAGCCGGAAGGTCACCATTCAGCGCCAAATCTTGCGCTGATCGCAATGGTACTCTCGGTTTCTGGATTGCACCAGTGGTTCACTGGGACAACAGCATGAAAGATGGTCCCGGGAGTGCCAAACAAGCGGGCGACGGTGTCAATCTATTATCCAGTGTCTAACCCCTCACACGGCAAACTCTTTCTATGTACTCACATATCTTTCACACCTGGCGCAATAATTACTAGCATGCTTACGGATTTGAGAGATTCAGGAACTTTACACGTCAACTGTTTGTTGTAACCGGGATCGTTGACGTTGTTTTGTTCCATGAGTTCACGTTCTTCCTTCATGTCGATGGCATTATGCCATTAGAACCACCGGTCATTCGTCAGAGTATCCGGAACACAAAAGTAGCATTCTAACCGCTAATGTAAGCAAGGATTGTATTATACGGCGCAATGTATGGAGTAATAAGAGATCATTCAATTGGATCTTTTGGCAGGTCACTCGGGAACGTTGATGTATCAAGGTAGTGAGAAGAGAAGTTGACGTCACAGCGTTGCCAGTTGGACCGCCAAGTCCCGTATGATACCTGTCGGCACTCAAACACAACCCGTTTGCTGGCCAAAGAATATCAACAACAATCACAATTTTCCAGTGGTATGGAAAGAAAGAGAACAAGCTTGCCGGCAACGGTCAACTAGAGTTAGATCTACATAAGATAAATCTTCATTGAGTGTGTTGGCGCATATTTAATTCGACAAGTGACAACGGGGCAAAAGTTTTGATGTCCATTGTGAAATAACTATGTACCCGGCTGCACTGATAATACGATCAATCTTTGAAGAGTATTAATAATTGCTCATGACAAGTTAATTGTCATAGTCGGCATGAATCAATTGTCACCAGGGAGATATGTATAATAAAGCTGTGTCCACGTGCGGCGGCAGGTTGGAGGTTTCATTGGCGTAGTCGGCAATGAATAAGCCTTGTTGGTAGGGGGGTGTACCGTCATGAAGGTGGTTGACTAAGCGTCAGCCCATGGGGGGGGTTGATCGACACGGTCAGCCATGAGTCATTGTCGACAGGGGGGTTTACCGTCATGAGAGTGGTTTACTAAGCGACAGCACGTGAGAGTGGTTTATCGTCATGGTCGTCCATGAGTAATGGTTGGCAGGGGGGTTTGCCGTCATGAAGGTGGTTTACTAAGCTGATGCATGCAGTCAAGGAGTTTGTGGTCAAGTTCGACCATGGGCACTTGTCGGAAGAGATGTTTACCGTCATGGAGTTGGTTTGCTGAGCCGAAGCACATTGTTCGGTTAGACAAGAACAGCTGCAGGAACAATGGGTGGCATTGTACTCGTCAATTGGGTGTTGTTGGTCTTGTGCAAATTCGAAACTTGAAAATGCACTGCCGACAGTGAATACTGGCAAGTGGGGTGATAACCATCAACGGTTCATTTACATGTATTATACAGCGCACTTTATGGAGCGACAAGATAAATTTTAAACCCCCGAGGCCAGTGACTATGTAATCTTGACTGCAGCAAAGTAGTGTGAAGACAAGTTGTTGTAGTGTTGCCTGCTCGACTGCCAAGTCTTGAAAAAAACTTGTCGGCATTCACGCTGACAGAACCCCTTTGCCGGGCGAACAATAACAACAACAATCACAATTTTCTTGTCGCATGAAATTAAAAAGAACAGGCATGTCGGCAACACTGAACTAGAGTTAGATCTACAATAAGATATATTTTCATCGACTGTGTTGGCATGTATTTAGTTCAAAAGGTAACAGCCGGCCACAAATTGTGATGTCTATTGGTAACCAACTATGTTCCCGGCTGTACTAAGAACACAATCAGCCATCGAATGGTCTTAGTATTTGCCTTAGACAACTTGAGCGTCACAGTCAGTCATAAGTCATTGTCGGCACATAGATCATATCCGTTATGAAGCTGGTTGTCTGAGCGGCAGCACATGAAGGGGGTTTATCGTCATGGTCGGCCAAGAGTAATTGTCGGCAGGGGGGTTTACCGTCATGAAGGTGGTTTACTAAGCGACGAGGGTGGTTCATCGTCATGGTTGGCCATTAGTAATGGTTGGCAGGGGGGTTTACCGTCATGAAGGTGGTTCACTCAGCGGCAGCACATGAGGAGGGTTTATCGTGATGGTCGGCCATGAGTAATTGTCGGCAGGGGGGTGTACCGTCATGAAGGTGGTTTACTAAGCAACAGCACATGAGGGGGGTTTATCGTCATGGTCGCCCATTAGTAATGGTCGGCAGGGGGGTTGACCGTCATGAAAGTCGTTTACTGAGCGGCAGCATATGAGGGGGGTTTATCGTCATGGTCGACCATTAGTAATGGTCGGCAGGAGGGTTGACCGTCATGGAGGTGTTTTACTAAGCGGCAGCACATGAGGAGGGGTTTACCATCATGGTCGGCCATGAGTAATGGTCGGCAGGGGGGTTGACCGTCACGAAGGTGGTTTACTAAGCGGCAGCACATGATGGGGGTTTATCGTCATGGTCACCCATGAGTAATTGTCAGCAGGGGGGTTGACCGTCACGAAGGTGGTTTACTAAGCGGCAGCACATGAGGGGGGTTTATCGTCATGGTCTGCCATGAGTTATGGTCGGTAGGGGGGTTGACCGTCATGAAGTTGGTTTATAAGCGGCAGCACATGAGGGTGGTTTACCGTCATGAAGGTGGTTTACTAAGCTTGGGCAGGGGGGGTTAACCGTCACGGCAGGGGAGGTTAACCGTCACGGCAGGGGAGGTTAACCGTCACGGCAGGGGAGGTTAACCGTCACGCCCCAACTTGGGTGTCGACCACACCAAAAAATCAAGCGAGCACAACTTCAAAGCAACACCACCCGGCTCAACCACCTTTTCACTTTTCCAGCTTGGAAAGGATTATACTACTCGAGCCGGGCTACAATCCTATATAAATATGCAAAATAATTTCTGTGGTCGCTTAGAGTAATCATCAAGACGAAGCATTGATGTGGTGAGGTGGGTTGAACTGGTTGCCGCCAAGGCCGGCCGGTTACACACATACAGTTTTGCAGCCAAATCTCTAACCCTAAGGCCGGAAATCAATGATATATTAGAGTAATCATCAAGACGAAGCATTGAGGTGGTGAGGTGGGGTGAACTGGTTGCCGCCAAGGCCGGCCGGTTACACACATACAGTTTTGCAGGCAAATCTCTAACCCTAAGGCCGGATATCAATGATATATGTGGATTGCAATTCGATCAGGGACCAGGGTGGTTTGCCAGCGTTTGGATGGTGTGTAACGCAAGGTGAACTGAGACCGGGTATCGGTTCAGTGAATGGTGCTAGTTGGCTGCGTCTGTGCGGCTTAGTTCGCTTCTGGTACCGGGGTGGCATTGGCTTCTGTGGGCAGGGAGGGAGAAGCTTGATTCGGGCTAGGCCTATGCTGGCTGGAGGCTTTCAATTTGTGTGTAGAATCTTCACGTCTATGTAGGCTTGTGGCGAAGATGTGTGAGTATGTACGATCAAGCTTGACCCTGCTTGGGCCTGAGCTGGCTGAGGGCTTTTGGAGCGTGTTCTGTTTTCGGCATCTGTATGAGCTGGTTAGGAAGATGTGTGCGTGTGTGCATACTAGGTTGATTTTTGCTGCGTGTCTATTGTTGAGGTGGTAGGTTATGCGTGGATGGGGAGTCGCTTCTGTAGGACGGAGTGGTGGGTGCGTTTCTGTGCGTTTGGCGCCTGTCGCTTGTATGTGGATGGGTCCTTGTGTGAGTGTGGGTTGTTGGAGTGGGTTATGTGGGCAACATGCTGCTGGGGTGGCACATGTGTGGAAGAAGTGTTTTGGTACGTTTCTTTGCGTTTGGCGTCTGTCACGTGTGTGCGGGGTACTACTTGAGCGTGAGTTTGTTGGAACAATTCTGAGCAAGGCGAGGTTGGCTTAGGCTCCTGAGGACGTGGCAGTAGAGTGTAATTTGTGTTTTGCGTCTGAATGGGCTTGGTACGATAATGAGGGGGGTGCATACGTGGCTGATTTTTGCTGCGTCACGGTCGCTGAGAAGTAAATCTGCTTGTGTGGGAGTCGCTTCTGTGGGAGGGAGCAGTGGGTGCGTTTCTTTGCGTTTGGCGTCTGTCGCTTGTGTGGGGAGGAGTCATTTGTGTGCGTGTGGTTGCTGGGGTGGATTCCGTAGGCTCAATGCAGCTGGGATGGCAAGGGAGCAGGGGGGTTTTTGGTGCGTTTTGGTGCGTGTGGATTCAATCGCTTCTTTGCACGGGGCTAAAGGTGCCTGGGGGTCGCTGGGGTGGGTTCTGTGAGCTTGATACAAATGGAATACGTGTTTGGATGACTTGTGTGTATGAATTGCGATGCAGACGTTGATACACTAATTGTTCGTAGCCCGATCATACATTCTAACAGGCATCACCCGACTATGCACCAGTTGTTCGTAACTGAATCATACATTGTGCCATAATTCTACCCGGCTATCTTAATCTCCGTCGGACTCGTATCATTCGACCTCGACCTCGCCATTGCCCTCGTCAGCTGTGACTAACGTATTTCTGTCTTCCGCACTTCCAATGTAGGTAGCTCCAGGAGACGGATCGCGTCGATAAAGTCGCCTTTTGGTGTCAGCCAGTGGTCGTCAAAAAACAGCCTGATTGCACGCCCCTGGAGCCGCGGGGACACGCAGTCGGCGTCTCGGCTGATGGAGCTGTTTAGTTGGTCTGGCTTGCCGAAGATATTCTGCTGTTGGTGCTGCGCGGCTTGAGCCGACACCTGCGCCGGGTGTGCACTTGTATGTAGGTATTGCCCAGTGGCATGTTTGTGTGTGTTGTTGGGAGGGACTCGCAAACAGCGCGATGGACAGTTTAAATCGGCCCAGGCCGTGTTGGAGGTGGGAGGGTAAGTCAATCTGGGACAAGGGGTGGATTCTATGTGCTACACATTGTACTGATGGCTGTGCAGCAGGGGTTTTGGTGCGTTTCTGTACGTTTTGCATCTATCGCTTCGGTGCGTAGTACTGCTTGGTCTCTGGATGTTGTGAGGTCCATCGGGGACTAAGTTGCCTTGGGTTTTTGAATGTGTGAGGGAACTGTCTTGTTTCTGCTTGCGCCTCTGCTGGCTGAAGGCGTTCGATGTGTGTATTGGAGGTTTCGCGTCTATATGTGCTTGCTACCAGTAATGAATTCGCTGTGCATACCAAGCTGATTTTTGCTTCGTCTGAATGACTGAGAAAGTAAATAGGCGTGCCTGAGGAGTCGCTTCTGTGCGGAGGGAGTAGTGGGGTGCGTTTGTGAGCGTTTGGCTTCGGTCACTTCTGTACGGGGGCACCTTGTGGGGTGGGCATTGATGTGGTGGATTCAACGAGCTTATTTCTACTGGGATGTCGATTGAGCGGCGGGGGTTTTGAACGCGTTTTCGTGCGTTTGTCGTCTGTCGCTTGTGTACGTGTGGTGAACTGGTGTGCGTTTGAGGGGCTGGGGGGAGGGCGATGGGGCAAATGTTGGCCTAGGCCGAAGTTTGCGTTTCTGCTTCCTGTGTGCGTTTGTTTGTGGCAGGGGGCAGTGGGCGGTACTACCTGGTGCGTTTGTGGTGCTGGACTGGCTCAAATGTGCAAGCAACATGGTACTGGTTTTGCGGACGTACGATGGGGTACGTTCGTTTAAGGTTTGGTGTGGTGTTGGCGGGTAACAGGGGTAGCTGCAGGTGAAAACGCGGGGTACATTAGCGCCTTGTGGGGGTGCAGGCAGTGTTGTTTGGCTGTGAGTGGCCTGGGCTCGGTTCGCCTTGGTTGGTTTTCTGCTACGTTCACAAGTCAACTCTGGCTTCATCGCTATAATGACCTGGCGGTTGTCAATGTTCTTCTCGAGGTGTAATCTGGGGTGGGCATCTGCTTGTCTTGGGCTTTGATGTGCCATTACAACGTTGTTTGTGGTGTTAATCGCGAGTGGACGTCGCTGAGTTCATGCTTTGTTGTGTTACAAGAGAGTTTAGTTACTGCTTGCAAATGCGGGAGGTTGTTTTTGGACTCTGTCGTGGGCAAGGAGTACGTTTCTCGGCGTTTTTGCAGCGTGTGGATACATTTCTGCTGAGTCTCTGCTGCTTGTGGGCGGAGGCTCTGTGTTGGTGTGTGCGATGGCGATGAGGCTCATTGTGGCCTGGTCCAACGGGTGCGTTTCCGCTGCGTGGTGTGGGCTGAGGCTCTGGGTTGGTGTGTGCTATGGCGATGAGGCTCTGTGTGGCCTAAGGCAACGAGTGTTTGTCGGGTGTGTGAAGGCAGAAGCTGTTTTGTGTTTGTGCGATAAAGATGCCCCTGTTTTACAGGTGGTCTCTAGGTGCGGTTCTGCTGTGGGGGTACATTTCTGCTTGTTGTGTGCGTTTCTTTGTGGCAGGGGAGTGGCAATGGAGCTAGTGTTGGCCTAGGCCTGATTGTACGTTTCTGCTGTAGGACTGCGTTTGGACTTGGTGTGTGCGTTTGGGCTTTGGATGTGCGTTTCTGCAGTGTGGGTGCGTTTCGGCTTCGTGTGTGCGCTTCTTGGAGGCAGGGGGCAGAGACGATGGAGCTAAGGTTAGCGTATGTCGTATTGTGAGTTTCGGCCCTGGATCTGATGGGAGCGTTTCTGCTTGGGGTGTCCGTTTCTTTGTGGCAGGGGGCTATGGCGATGGAGCTAATGTTGGCCTATGTCTGTGCGTGCGTTTCGCCTTGGTGGGTGCGTTTCGCCTTGGTGGGTGCGTTTCTGCTTGGTGGGTGCGTTTCTGTTCGGTGGGTGCGCTTGAGGCCCGGGGTTGTACGTTTCTTTGTGGCAGGGGGCAGTGGCGAGGAAGCTAAGGTGGCCTATGCCGAAGTGGTCGTTTCGGCTCTGAGTCTGCTGGGTGCGTTTCTGCTGGGTGTGTGCGTTTCGTTCGGTGTGTGCGTTTCGGTTCTGTCTGTGTGCGTTTGGCACGCTTGTGTGTGCGTTTCTTTGTGGCGGGGGGGAGGGCGATGGGGCTAATGTTGGCCTAGGCCGAAGTTTGCGTTTCTGCTTCGTGTGTGCGTTTGTTTGTGGCAGGGGGCAGTGGCGATGGAGCTAATGTTGGCCTGTTTCGATGAAGGAATGTCGGTTTTGAGCCAGCTGGGTGCATTTCTGCTGCGAGTGTGGGGGGGGAGCTATGGTGCGGCCGGGGGGCGAGTTGCGGGGGGCAGGGGTGGGCGATGGCGGCGTGTACGACGTTGCGTTTGGCGGCAAACGCACCCAAAGGGAATCCGGGTCGGATTCCCTTCGGGAATCCTCCCAGGTTTTCTTAGCCGTCGGTGGTTGAATCATTCTTTCCTTGCCTTTGTTACTGATGACCGGCTGGGAAGATTGGATAGTCAAAGAATCTGTCGGCTGATCAATAATTATACATAATAGATAAACAGCAGACAAGTCCTACCAAACACCGCCTCCAAAGAAACGTTGATGTTTGTTTCATCTCCGGCGTCGCTGTGTTGCTCATTGAAGCCGTCAAAGAAATCTCCATTGTTACTTGAAGCAAGCAACATCAGTGCACCACCCTGGACCGGCACCAGATTGAGATCATCAAGGTTGTCACTGAGGTCGACCACATTCCCATTCGAGGACCCAGGATTGGCAAGCTCTTGGGCGGCCTTCTTTTCCTGAGCTTTCCTGGCTCTAAGTTTGACATTTCTCAATCTTGTCTTTGTTGAAATACGCCACCACACCTGACCGGACAGATCCTGGACGAATCGTCTTGGCGCCGAGACCGTAACGTTACGGTCTCGGCGCCCAGCCCTTGGCACTCACAGAGCGGGAATGGTTCATCCGGGATGGATGGAATGTTAGACCGCCGGAGGGAATAACCCTCCGGCTGCTGGAATATAAAGGGACTGTATTATCTCCTGTAATAGATAGATAGACAATAAAATACAAGCACAGTTCACTACAATCCTGCCGCTACACTTGCTCCACTACCTTCTGCCGTGTTTACAAACATTAGGTTATGAGCCCGGGTCAGCAAAACCAGCAACACACAAGTACCATCTCATCTCAACACAAACATTCAATCATCATGGAACATTCTTTCTATGCCGACTCGATCAAGACAGGCAGTCGCCTGCCTATCCTCACCGGCCCCGGCAACTACAGCCACTGGGCCGCTGCTTGGAAGATCCAACTAGATGATCACGAATGTCTTGAAGTAGTTGACGGTACTGCGGCACGACCAACAGGCGAACCGACTGAAGCAACAGTCGAGAAGGATGTCACCAACAGTCTTATCTGCTGGAAGAAAGCCGAGAAAAGAGCTCGAAACTTCCTTCAGCATGCGGTCGACATCAGCCTCAATCCTATCGTCACAGGCAACCCCACTTCTAAGGAAGCTTGGGACGCACTGAAAAATATGTACGACAAAGAAACCCCGAACACAACTATCAACATCCTCAAGACAGTTCTCTCCTCCAAACTGTCAGACGAAAACCTACTCCTCGACCACCTCCAACAATTCAATACCAATTGGATCAGGCTAGCCGAGCGCCGTGACAACACACCTATCACGACAGGTACAGAAACCAAGCTCTCTCAGGTTCTAGCCGCCATTACCACCTCACTCGAAACGAAAGCCGCATTCCTCCTCTGTTCCCTACCCGAAAGCATGGAAACAGTCGTCGACGGTCTCACCAGCAAATCAGACCTCACCTACGACGACGTGTACGAAAGGCTTATGTCTTATGCTGCCAACAAGCAAGCCCGATCTGATCCAGAGAAGGCGTATTACGGACAGGCAACAGACAGGAAAGGAAAAGGCAGGAGCGCCCCCAGCACCAACAAATCCAATACCAATAAATCCGAAAAGGAATGTACCTTCTGCCGCTCCCGCAAGGAACGGATGTACCAAGGTCACACATTCCACGAATGCAACAAACTGAAGGCTTGGAAGGAGCAACAGCGTCGTGGAGGCCCATCAGCCAACCAAGCATCTTCTTCGCTTGAGGCTACGGCATTCATGGTAGGCACTCCGTCCCTAAGCTCTTCAGATTGGATATTCGATACGGGTGCAAGCGCTCACTGCACGGGAGATGAAGGCCAGTTCACCGAGCTACGACCAGCATCAGGAACAATCCGAGTTGCAGACAATACGACTATTCCAGTCACTGGAAAAGGCACCGTTACCCTTGAGTCTAGACTCTCTAACGGGGATGTCTCTCCCATTGTCTTGTATGATGTTCTCCTGGCCCCAGCACTACGGAACAACAGCCTGTTCTCCTGGAATGCAGCAAAACGTCGAGGGTATAGAATGATCGGCGAGGAGGATGATATTAAGTTGGAAAAGAAGGGAAAGGAAGTTTTATGGGCAAAGCATGTGGGGAAAGATCCTGTAATTCAAAGAGTCGAGGTCAATAAAGCGCGTATTCTCTCCTACTCGAGCATGCATCAAGCATTGGGTCACGCCGCTCCTTCCACTCTTGAATCAGCCAAGAAACACACCGTGTACAACGACGATCAATTCCTCACCATACCTCCCAAAGATTTCCACTGCACAGCATGCAGCCTCTCCAAAAGTACCAAGCGGGTACCACCACCAACATACACATCAGGTAAGAAAATGTTTGACCTAATACATTCAGACCTGTCCGGCCGCTTCTCCACACAATCTCTCGGTAAGCACGAATATTACATGACCCTCATTGACGACACCACCCGGTTCACTTGGATATACTTCCTGAAACAGAAGTCCGACGCAACCAAGATGATCAAAGATTTCAACGCCATGGTCAAACGACAGTACCAAATGAACGTCAAAAGGTACCGAACTGACAATGGTGGAGAATACGTCAATAAGGCACTCGAACAATATTTTGCCGAAGAAGGAATTGTGCATGAACCTACCGTCCCCTACTCACATGAATCAAATGGTGTAGCAGAACGGTTCAATAGGACAATCATCACAATGGCCCGAAGTGTCATGGTCGACTACCCGCCAATGTTCCTCTGGGGCGAAGCAATTGCCTCATGCGTATATATCAAAAACCGCCTACCTCATTCGGTGTTCAATAACACTAAGACACCATATGAGGCCCTTACCGGCAACAAACCAACAATCAAGCACCTTCAACCTTACGGCCGGAAGTGCTACACGCACATCCCGGAAGAAACCCGACCTCCGGGAACAAAACTCCAGCCTAGGGCAATTGAAGGCCATATCGTAGGATACACCAACAGCGACAAAATACTTCGCATCTACCTCCCTTCGAAAAGAAAAGTCATTGTATCACGCCATTTTACCTTCCCACCTTCAGGGGAAGATAATGAGTTACCTATACTGGTCAACCATGAACCAGACAACAAACCTCCTCCGACTCCACCTGCCGCACCACCAATCCCAGAACCTCAACCCAAGCCTCTTCCGACTCCTGAACCCATTCCCTCATCCTCCAAATCAGAGATGCCCGGCCAGTTCCAACAATCACCTTCAAAGCCGGAGCCTCCATTGCCAAACACCCCACCTCGTCAATTTGCACACATTGACATCCCAGACCGCCCAGCACGGCGACCATTACCTCCCCCTTCTGAAGAACCAATTCAACCGCCCAGAAGACGGAGTAGCCGCCACAAGAAGAAGCCGGAACGACTGGGACAAAATGACGACTGGGGTCGCGCCATCAATGAAGTAGCTCGCAGCGCTCAGGAGATTTACAAGGAGCCGACCACTTACAAAAAGGCACTTGATGATGACAACCGGGAACAATGGGTCCAAGCAATGAACGAAGAGATTTCAGCTCTGAAACAAAATGGGACATGGGATGTGGTTGACAGACCGGCGGGTAGGAAAGTTGTTGGAAGCAAATGGGTATACAAACTCAAACTTAAGGCTGATCTAACAATAGAAAGATTCAAGGGTAGGGTAGTAGCGAAAGGCTTCACACAAGTGGAGGGACACGACTTTGACGAGACATTTGCACCCGTCGCCAGATACGACTCCCTCCGACTCCTTATTGCCTTAGCTGCATGGAACGACTGGCATCCACAACAGATGGATGTCAAATCAGCATTCCTATACGGTGTACTCAAAGAAGAAATTTACATGGAACTCCCTGAAGGCTACAGGGAAGACGGTAAAGTAGCCCGCCTGCGAAAATGCATCTACGGACTCAAGCAGTCTGCTCGCGAATGGTACGACTGCCTCGCGACGTCCCTTATCAACAAGGGACTAAAACCAGCCAACTTTGACCCCTGCGTCTTCATCCACACCACCCAACAAATATACGTCGCGGTATATGTGGATGACATAATGATATTCGGTCCACCGACTCCCCTCCTACTCGAAGTCAAAAATCACCTATCGAGCAACTTTGAATGTAAGGATATGGGAGACGCCAAGTTCATACTTGGCTTGGAGATCAAATACATTGAACAAGGTATTGAGTTGTCCCAAGACGGTTATATTAACAGAACCCTTGAGAAATTCGGATATTCAAACTGCCGTCCTGTCGCCACGCCACTTGAAGATAACAAAATTCTTCAGAATGCGGAACCCGGCACAGAGATAGAGCGGATCACTGAATACCAGTCCCTTATTGGGTCTCTTATGTACGCCGTCATGGGGACCAGACCAGACCTTGCCTACGCTGTCACGAGCCTGTCACAGTACAATTCTAGACCGAGCACCGAACACCTTCACGCCGCCTACCATGTCCTCAGATACCTCCGCCATACAACCAATTGGTCACTATTCTACCCCAAGTCAACCAATACCAACAACAACATTATGACTTGTTGGTCCGACTCCTCCTACGCTAGCTGCCTCGAAACACGAAGATCCTTCTCAGGGTATATTGTTCAGCTAGGGGAAGCCTCGATCAGTTGGGGTTCCAAGAAACAGAAATCAGTTGCAACATCAACGACGGAGGCGGAATACATGGCGCTATCCTTAGCCGCCAGACAATTGGTATGGTTTATCAACGGCACAAAGGAACTTCGGCTTCAACTCGACTACTACCTACTTGGCGACAACAACGGCTCACTCGAACTCAGCAAGAACCCAAGGATTCACGGGCGATCCAAACACATAGACGTACACTACCACTATGTGCGAGAAAAAGTGGAAGAAAAATACTTCACCCTCCTCTGGACACCGACCAACGACAACCTTGCGGATCTACTCACCAAACCCCTGAAGAAGCTAATTCACCATGAGCTATCAAACAGAATACGCTGTGGTAAGCGAGGGGAAGTGTTGAAATACGCCACCACACCTGACCGGACAGATCCTGGACGAATCGTCTTGGCGCCGAGACCGTAACGTTACGGTCTCGGCGCCCAGCCCTTGGCACTCACAGAGCGGGAATGGTTCATCCGGGATGGAAGGAATGTTAGACCGCCGGAGGGAATAACCCTCCGGCTGCTGGAATATAAAGGGACTGTATTATCTCCTGTAATAGATAGATAGACAATAAAATACAAGCACAGTTCACTACAATCCTGCCGCTACACTTGCTCCACTACCTTCTGCCGTGTTTACAAACATTAGTCTTTTCCCTTTGTGCTTGCAATTTTTCCTCCGGTGTTTTATAAATGGATGGCCGACCGCCTTTGTTTTTGACAGGAACGGCTGCAGGAACAATGGGTGGCATGGTACTAGTCGATGGGGTGGTGATTATTTCAATGCAGATTTGGAACTTAGGAAAATAACGGCCAACAGTGAATAGCAAGATGGGGATGTCGAGCAACAGTGTATCCACATGTATTATACAACACTCTTTATAAAGCGAGAAGAGATCATTCAATACTATCCTAGGGCCGGTGACTATGGAATGGCAACTGCATAAAAGTAGAGTTAAGGTCAATTGTTGTCTTGTTGCCAGCTCGACTGCCAAGTCCCATAGCATACTTGTCGCCACCCCCAACAGAACACTTTTGCCGGCAAAAGACCATCAATAACAATCACAATTTTCTAGTCGCATGAAAAAAAAAACAACAGGCATGTCGGCAACAGTCAACTAGAGTTAGATCTACAACAAGAAAATGTTTCATCGACTGTGTTGGCAGGTATTTAGATCAACAGATGACAGCCGGCCAAAAGTTGTGATGTCGATTGGTAACCAACTATGCCCGGATGCACCAAGAACACAATCAGTCATTGATCAGTCTTATAATTGCCTTAGACAAGTCGAGCGTCACAGTCGGCCATGAATAATTGTAGGCCGGAGGTTTATTGTCATGAAGATGTTTATCGTCATGGTCGGCCGCCAGTAGTAATTGTCGGCAGAGGGGTTGACCGTCATCAAGCTGGTTTACTAAGCGGCAGCACATGGTGGGTTCATTGTCATGGTCGGCCATGAGTAATGGTCGGCAGGGGGGTTAACCGTCATGAAGGTGGTTTACTAAGCGGCAGCACATGAGGGGGGTTTATCGTCATGGTCAGCCATGAGTAATGGTCGGCAGGGGGGTTTACCGTCATGAAGGTGGTTTACTAAGCTTGGGCAGGGGGGGTTAACCGTCACGGCAGGGGAGGTTAACCGTCACGGCAGGGGAGGTTAACCGTCACGCCCCAACTTGGGTCGCGACCACACCAAAAAATCAAGCGAGCACAACTTCAAAGCAACACCACCCGGCTCAACCATCTTCTCACTTTTCCAGCTTGGAGGGGATTATACTACTCGAGCCGGGCTACAATCCTATATAAATATGCAAAATAATTTCTGTAGTTGCTTAGAGTAATCATTGAGACAAAGCATTGATGTGGTGAGGTGGGGTGAACTGGTTGCCGCCAAGGCCAGCCGGTTACACACATACAGTTTTGCAGCCAAATCTCTAACCCTAAGGCGGGATATCAATGATATAATTGTCAGTGTCTCAGTTGAGGATCTCGCTGTCCAGCGTAGCATCGTCAGAGTCTAAGTTAGGGATCTCGCTGTCCAGCGTAGCATATCCATAGCCTGACGTAGCATGCAGAGATGCTAAGCTTGGCATCCAAAGTTGCCAAAATAGCATGCAGAGTGGCTACGTTAGCAACTCTGCAGCCTAACCTTAGCATGCGGAGTTCCTACGTTACCGCCGTTCTCCTAAAATAGGCCGTCTAACATCTAAGTTACTGCGCTTTTCCTAACGTAGGCTAAAATAGAAGGGATTGATAACAGGGAGGTAACGTAGCTGTTAGACGAGCTATTCTAGGAGAACGGCGGTAACGTAGGAACGTTGCGCCCTACGTTACCGGGGGCCTTGCGATGTTGTCGAATGGACGTATATTGGCTAATTTAGGCTAACGTAGGAGTTTTAGGAGTTTTAGCACAAAATGACCTTTGCGTGACGAAGGAAACGTGTGCCCTACCTGCACCGTAGACAGAAACAATCTGGGGGAGCTGGGTTCGGAGGCACCTGTGCGAGACAGTGAGATGCACAAGCACATGCTAGACCAGCACCGTCTCGCCTGATGAGATAACAAGGCGCGGGCCAGTGCGCAAGCCGAGTCCTGTTACTACGTGCACGCTTACGAAGGCCGCCCCCCTGATGTGACATCGTGATTACCAGTCACCGCCAAGTTAGCTTCAGCCAAATGGTTTATGGCCAAATCGACTAGGACGGATGACAATGTGTTCTGGGGAGAGCCTTTTGTGAATCCGAGCCTGTTGCCACGGCCAGACGTCCTACATGTCACGCTACTTGGGATCTTCTAAACGGCCATGAACTGGGTAGATGATTTTCTGAAGAAACATGACAGGGCGGATAAGTTCGATCACCTTTGGGCCAAAACGCCGGCATACGCCGACGACCGTTTGAAGCCACCCACCTAGAGGTACCGCGAAGTCGTACAATGGCAAGGCAAGAAGATGCGCAACCTAGCACGGAACATCTTAATCCACTTTTCTGCTGCGTTGGCCAATCCAAGCCCAGCTCAGAAACCGACTTCCAAGAGGCAATACGATGCGTACGTGCCCTAATCCTGTTCCATCTGATGACGGAGTACGAGTGGCATACGGAAGCGACCATCGGTTACCTGGAGCATTATCTCGCCAAATTTCATCGTCATAAAGAGGTGTTCCGGTGGTGCCGTGCGGATGCCAGACTCAATACTCGCATAGCAGACCTCCGAACGGACTACAAGGGACGGATTGCAGAGGCGCAACGAGGAATGAATAATACGATGCAAAACAAGATAAAACGGGACATGCTGGCTGAGATGGAAACTGGGTTAAGCGGCTCGTCACCGAATTGGCACACTTCAACTTTCCCAAGAATCACCTTATGAGGTATTTTGGAAGGTAATCATGGTGCAGCCTTCCAGACACGCCTTGCAAGAATGCTCACCAGAACAGTTCCATCAAGCTCTTCGGTAATCTCAAGCAATATAGCACGGAGACCTCGGAGTCGGCCCACAAATACATCGTCAAGGACGCCTACAATAGGTCGAATAAGCAAGTCGACATAGCGGATTAGTCGATGACAGCCAACGAACGCATGGACGCTTTCCATATCAGGGAGCTGAGCCTCAAGCGGTTTGCGGCAGACAGTCACTATGACTACAACGACAAGATGATTTGGCTCCTGGGACTGCACAGCTCGGATCAGAGGTGTCATGTGAACCGTACCATGAAACTGCATGGGGAGGACAGGACACTGGACCTGACAGCAACACATGATCCAGAGTTCCGCCTTCGCAATGACGTTACAAGACGCGTCCTCTCATACTTTGACAGCGCGGAGTACGCAGATTACGCAGAGATCCCCCAGATAGACCCGTGGACCATCTTGGGCCTTCTGGAACCGTTCTATAGGCGCGTCTACAGAATCAATATGGCAAAACTTGATCACGCTGAACTGCGCCGTTATGTCTTCCGCTTGGCTACAGAACTGAGAGTACCCTTTCCTCTACATCAAGACTCCAATCACGGGCCCGGCTAAGCGATGCATACTCTGAGGTGCACTGGCAGATCAAACTACCGGAAGGGCCCATCAAGAAACGACAACTATTGGTTAACGTGAAGGACAGGGACCCATTCTGGAGAGGAAAACATGTCGGGAACTTGGTCTTGTGCCGACTAGTCGCCATGGTGAGGTATGGAGGAAAGGAGAAGACGACAACAAGGTGCACGCGATCGTGAGAGATTACACTCTTCAAAAGGGCTACCCCGGGGTTAACGCTCATGGACTGAGCCGGTGGTTATAGAGTGAGCGGACGGCCCCTTGGGTGACTTCCCTACACATGATCAAAGGGGGTGCCCATTGCATGTCGGACGGCAGTAGGGGTTCAAATATGTACTATGCGAACACGCATATAGATGTGACTACATGGAATCTTCTTCACGAGGACTATAGGATTGGCGCCTGGAAGGAGAATTTCTATGTATTTCTAGAAGAGCAGATTCAAAGACTAGTTATACAGCCCTTAGACGGGGGTGCGCTTGCGAGGTCCATCTGGACACTCAGCGCGCAAGCTGTAATTATGAATTCATTCCTTAGCGAAAGCGGAACCAACGATGCGATTTAAAAAATTTAAGTGTGGCACCTAAGGGAGAAGCCATGAGAAGACCTATCCATGGCCCACTATGGGTGGGTATTGTGAAGACGACGTTGCAAGTGCTTTGAGCGTGCAACCACTGAAGGGCCTTACAAGCCAGATCTCCAAGCGGTCCTGAGCGTAGCTGAGCGACGGGCCTTACAAGCCAGATCTCCAAGCGGCCCTGAGCGTAGCTGAGCGACGGGCCTTACAAGCCAGATCTCCAAGCGGCCCTTAGCGTAGCTGGGCGAGCGACCGGGGACAGAGTTTGCTAGTCGGATCTCCTGAGCGTCCTGGAAAACCCCTGAGCGCGGCTGAGCGCAGTGAGCGGCTCGGTTGCACGGTGCAACGGCCGAGCGGTACTTGATTTACTAGCTGATGTTCTCAGATATGGATGTAAAAGCAGCGAGCCGTGAGACTTGCTGTTAGAGATGAAGTGATGAAGCAGCTCGTGAGAGCTGCTTGTTCAATAAAGTGGACGCAGTAAGCTGTCCGTTGTAGAGGGATGAAGCACCAAACTTTCATTGATGAAGAGAACAACCAGCGGGTGCTATTTGTGGTAAAGAGACGAAGCAGCACGCTCTAAACAATCAAGCAAGCGAGATCAGAATCTGGAGCAACAAAGTTAGCGGAAATGTCATTGATTAAACAGGCAATCATAAGAGAGACAGAGCTTATGATGTGGTAGAGAAGCAATTAATTGCTTCCGACAAGGTCAAGTGCAGTAAGCCGCTATTGTAAAGCGAGAGAATCTGAAGCAACAAAGTTAGCCCAACGATAATTCATGGATCCTTAGATCACGGGAGATGCAGAGCTTCAGGTATGGTATAGCAATGAAGGCTTGCTTCCGGTAAGGTCAAGTAGCAAGGTAGAGAACCTTGGTGCTGATAACGTGTTGAACGTATAATGATGTGCTCAATGGCATAGATGTGTGTATTGTACATTGATAAGAAGCAAAGAGCAGTAAAACAGAAATAAATAGCCTCCAGGAGACCGGAACCCAAATAGCCAAAACCGAACCATCGGGGATGCAGGATTGCACACTTCAACACAAAGAGCGCGCGGGGGGTTTGTGACATATTGTGGACGCGTCAGGGGCGGGAATTGGTTCGTCACGGTCGTTGGTGGCGGTGGAGACAACCATGACCAGAGTGACGGCTAGAAAGAGGACGGACACTGGGGTGGGTGCACAGATACCCCGTAAAATCAACTACAGCTGAGCCGAAATTTTTAGCACGGCCGGCGGAATGTGAGGAAGTTTTCAAGTGCTAGAATTAAAATGCGAAATGAGAGCTAGACCGCAAAGTAGCTGAAACAATCTTGCACGCCGAGTCATTAGCAAGTAAGTGGTGGCTTCCGGCCAATAGGGAAATTCTTTCACAAGTCAGCGACGGGTGGTGATTATGATTTGGGAAAATCTGGGAGGCCGGGTATGGAACGCTCATGGTTTCTGTGAGCTCGATTTCACATCCGGTATCATCGCTTTACATTCCGAAAGTAAAAGTTCGCTCCGAATCAAGTTTTCAAAAATTACAGAAAAACACCGCGAATATATAACTATCCTCTGCTAGGTACACAATCATCCGTACCAGTCTCGGTATTCGCACCGTCCCACGATTTAGTCGGACTTTTCCCACTCATCCCGTACATGGGTAAAGTCTGGTGTCCCCACCATAACGCTTGAGGTGTTATAAAATATGTGATTCTGCTTCCCGTCCGGATCGGCCACGACACCAATCTGCGTCTGAATCTCTGCCGCGGCGCCCATGGGCACTGCTTCCGCAGGTTTCCAATCAGCAACCATCTTGTACGCCACGGGCCGCCACACGCGGTTCAACTGGCCTTCGCCATCCCAGAAGTACAGATACACGCGCTTCAGCTCGTCGACGTACACCACGCTGATGGCGGTGCATGCTGCGGCGCTGTTGGTCCTATCGATAGGCTGACCGCCTACAGTGTTCAGGTTAGTGGGGTAACCAGGGGACAGAGCGAGGGTTGAGTGGACGCACCCTGGCTGTTTTGGTTGTATTCTTGGATCAGGGTGCTACCCGCGGACTGGTAGTAGGTGTACGCCGTCTTTTCAACGTGGCTGTACCACGATGCCAGACAGCCGTTCTCGCGGGGCTTCTGGGCGTTCTTGGCTGTTTTTGTTTGTTGGTCTGGTAACGTGATATAATTCAAGCAGCGGTCGCCATCATTCGCACCGCTGTGTCATGAGGCATTAGCCCGCTGGACCTGGCCAAAGAGCGCCGTACTTACCTAAAGTAATACACCCACGCCTTCTGCCCATTCGACGCCGCGGAAATGGCCTTGTTCGTGTTGGACGTTTTGGATATTGGCTGATAGACTGGACTCAGGATCGAAACGTCGTATTCGGTACTCTCCTTACCCCCGATGAGCGGGCGGTTGCTCAGCCCGACGATCAGCCGCATGCCGTTATGAAGCGTCGAGTCTAGATTGGTACGTTCTGGGATGAAGCCGGTCTGGTCGGAGGAGAGGGCCGCGAGCCTGACATTCGGATCACCGCCTGACGTGGCTTTGAGTGCCACGCCGAGGTTTAGATTCTTGGTGTTGTAGAAGACATGGATTGGGTATTGGCTTTCTTTGACGAAGTGGGCGGTGATGCCGGACATACTTGCAGTCTAGATTGGATGTTTATGAAAAAGCAGGTTGTAGTGATGTGAAGTTGTGGTGGTGGGAAGGATGGGGGGAGTGCACTCTTTATAGGATTCACGCGGTGGATTTTGCTTACTTGCTTGCTCGATTTTACTCACTCTGTAATAATCGTCATGTCATGTCATGTCTCCGAGTTTGTCCACAGCTGAGACCACCGCCTCCGTGGTACGGATGGCAAGTTGTAGAGTACGTATTCTCGCCCCATTGGGGGTATTCCCTAGTTAGTCGAAGACCGCGAAGTGTTCTGCAAGCCCTGAACCTCTGCTCCAACTTCACGATTGTACCTACTCCGTAAACATCATCATGCCATATACCCAAATCAAGACATCCGGACCATCCGAGACTTCCTACGGCGAGGAATCATCCCATAGTCTGGCCTTATTGGCTCTTTCCCGGTCGTCTGCAAGCCCCGTACCGCCACTCCAACTCCACTTCCGCATCTCCGCTACTTCCGTCCGCCGCAATTAATTTTCATCCCGCCAGCAGCGGCAGCCAACGCTTGGCCCCGTCACGTGTCCTACAACTTCAGCTGAAAGTGTTCCCAAGCTGAATCGTACCGATATAGCAGAGCACCCTGCGGACCTACGCGAGCCCAGTAAATAGATCAGTAAATAGAGTACATATTGCAGAAAATGGTTTAGTACAGAGTACAATATGTACTCTCCACGCCCGCATTTGAGCCGGCTGCCGACTGACAATGATTTCCAGCTGAAGAACCGACGCCACAAGCGCGGGGAGGCGGCGGGTCACAGGTCACAGTCCTGGTGGGGTTGGCCCGTTGCCCACTGAAAATTCAGGTCGCACATCGCTTGCAGGGCTCGTGGGGCTTGCAGAGACGGTAGTCTAGACTTTAGGTTGCGGGAGTTGGGGTTAGCGCCCGGGGGTTCGCGCCACCGTTCTCACGCACTTGTAGAGTACAATACCGCGGGGGAAGAAGGATCGCCAAAATTAGAAGATATTGTAGGACGCGATGTGGAGATCACGTGAAACGATGAAATTCATAAAACAACGACGAAACAAGTTACATAATCCGGAGAGTCGATTCGTTAGGGTCCGTTGTGCAGCTATGTGCCACCACCAAGATTGGATTCGTTGCAACATCGGAACAGATGATGTAAAAACTGATCGGCAACCATGTTCCCAGTGCCAAAGGTCCGAGAAATTGAAAAATAGGGCCCTTCCGTTCGACAGCCATACGGGAATCATGTACAGTGAACATAACCTTCTACAAGTTATGCAGAATACTTCCCGAATATCCCCACGGGTAATAATTGTCAAATTGCTGCCGTACACTGGACAGTAATGGATCGGGACAATAGTTCTCACTTGCACATAGTTGCTCAACAGAGACTTACAAGGTTGAACATATAACGCCGCCCTCCGGAATATAGACGTGAAATGAGCCCGCTAGCGGGCGCTTGGCCGTGGGTTCAAAGGAAGATCATTCTGAGAGATGCCTGTATCCACGCGTTGTTCACAAAATGATGCCGCTGATGGCTAATTCACAGAACGACCCCGCAAATAATTGATTGACGAACCAAGTCTCAAATTGGGGTAATATTGAATAGCCATACAGCCCCAATTTATGTCTACACCAACGTAATCTCACACAAAATTCCTCAAGAAACCCCGAAAGCTACAATAAATACCCAAGTGAAATAACTTGATTCCCGTGTCGACTCATCATCTTTTGTTCCCCCAACAAAAACTCATCGGAAAATGGCGAATCCTCGCCTGAACGCGTAATAGGAAAAGATGAAACATTTATTTTGTACTGGTGTTGAATCCGATACTTTACAGGATCTGCTCAGAGATACGCGAACGAATAGTCACAAATACACCATCACGCGGACTAGAAGTCAAGCGAATACCAGCAGAGTCAGAACTGGAACAAAGACAATCAGAATGAAGTACCATGCTGCGCTGCACGCACCACATGTGTTTGTAATATGCACATCCGCGATGCTGCTGAAATCAAAATTTAGGTTTTGCGTAAGCTGTGTAGTCCCGATCATTGGATTCTGCGTACAAAGGAATGTTCCGACATAAAATCACGGCCGGCTATGGGCGACAATGCACGGTTGTATTGATATCATGTCACGATATCGGTGATAACTATTCGTTGCATACACCGCTGTACCAATACGATACATCTCGCCGGATAGAAGGCGCAATGTAGAACCGATTCTACATAATCCGAAATCCAAAATCGCCCCGCACCGTGGTGCCCACCGGTCCTTCTCCCCTGCCCCTACTATGCCACCGCCCCGTCCATCTTCATGACAACCGCAAACTCCCCGTCCACCACCTTCCCGCCAAACTCCTTATACACCGCCTCCCACCTTGCGCCCAGCGTCAACGTGCCCACCGCCCCCGGGCGACGCTCATTCACCGTCACTCTGGCCCCGGCCAGCCGCACGCTCACCTCCATGCCCTTACGCACCGTCACACCTCCTGTGCGACTCCTCGGGATTGCACGGATGACACAACACTCGCGCCCCCTCCCATCGAGCTCGTTCCTTACCTGCGCATTAAACCTGAGATTACTCACCATCGTCGCGCCAGGGCCGTCGTACGCGGTCAGCATGTGCATGTTCTGCACTACGTCAGTCGCGCGCGATCCGGGGCCGAACGGGATCCAGATGCTCACGCTGCGCAGCGTGAGGGTGCTGGAGGAGGTCGAGGCGATGTTGATGCTGAAGATCAGGTTCTGGCGGGCGCCCATGCGCGCGTAGGTGTAGCCCTGTGCGTAGCCCCCGCACGTGACAGTGGGCAGTTTCACCGGGCCGCCGTCGTCGTCGTCGACGGGTAGACGCGGTGCGGCCGGGGTGGTGTCGAGCGGGATCGGCGGGATGTGCGGGCCGGTCGCGTCGCGCAGCTTCGGGTCGACGGGCGCACGCACGAATGGCGGCGGGGGCGGGAGCGGGATGCGGGGCACCGGCGGCTTGATCACCGGCGGCGGAGTCAGGACTTCCGGCGTCTCGGGCGGGGTGGGGGGGTGCGGGAGGAGGCGTAGGACTTCAGAGGGTCGCATGCGACGCAGCACGCGTGGGCGGTAGCCGCCGTCCGGCGGGCCCAGCGCGGGGGTGTTTTCGTCGACGCGCACGACGAGGCGGAAGATGGCGTCGCTGAGCTGTCCGGCGAGCAGGGCGGAGGAGGCGGTTTCGCCCGAGAACAGTTGTCCGCCCATGTGTTCGGTCAGTTGCGCGTGCACAGCTGCCGCGTACGCTGGTGCACGGACGAGGCGGAGATCGGACTGCCCCGGCGCCGTGCCCCAGGTGAATACCGGCTCGCGGCCCTTGTCGTCGGGCTTGCGGGTATCGCTGGGTCCGCAATGTTCCGACCTCGGGAGCGTGTCAACTAGTTGACGCTCCGATTCCGTCACCGTGAACTGCCGCCGGTAGACGATCTTCAGCTCGTCCGCCGTGAGCTTATCCCCGACGGCATATCGCTGCTGGTGGGCGGGCTGCGTAAATTGCAGCTCCTGCAGCGAATCCGATCCTGGGCGCCGGTCCAGCAGCCCCATCATCACGCCCTCGCCGATAATCTCGTGTCGCAGCAGCGGAGCACGACCGCTCTCTGGGCCGGGGACGGTGGTGACCTTCATGTCCGGGAACATCGACACGATATCAGAGCGCAAGAAAAACCCGTAACGCGGCACCTGTGGGGCGAACGCGCCGTTGTTGGCGGTTGTGAGATACCGGTTCAGCGCGGCCTTGATTGCAACACGGTCCTGGTCGTTGCCGAGGTGGTTGGCGATGCTGAGTGCGCCGTCGAGCAGTGCGTCGGTCCAGTTTTGGTCGATGTGGAAGAAGCGCAGGCGTTCCGGGGGGAGATGTGACGGGTCGGTGATGAGATAGTGCGCGGGGATGCCGGCGAGATAGAGGCGGTCGAGAAGCCAGCCGAGCACTACCATCCAGTCGGTCGACACAGGCGAATTTGTTTCGTCGTACACCAGGTTCGGGCCGTCGCTGCTGAGCGATAGCCCCAGTGCGGCCTTGGTAGCCTCCTCGAGGTAGATCTCGCCGATTTCCTTCGACCCGAAGGCGAGGTCCGCCAGGTCCTTGTCGTCTACCTTTCCGCGGTACCATCGCTTGCTCTGGTCTCCGGCCGTGAACTCGGGCACCTCCTCATCCGCCGGCGCGGGAACAGCACTCTCACCCCCAACCGCCCCCAGCATGGCCACTGTCGTGGTCAAGCCCTCCAACAAATTCTTCAACGACGTCCACGCATCTCTTTCCTCCAACACACGCCTCTTCGTTTCCTCCAGCGCCGTCGCTCCAATCGCAGCCCGAAGCCTCACCAGCGCAGTCGTATACGCCTGATCCGCAATCGCCATCGTGCGCCCAAGCTGCCACGCGGCACTATACGTGATATCGACGATCCCGACACTGCGGTCGACAATCTGCAACTCAATCCCGGAGTTCGAGCACCTTGATATCGGCAGCGCTCCCACCAACGTGGGCGTACACGGGCCACGCATGAACCCCACCGTCTGCTCCCCCGTGTGCGTCCGGTACTTTAGCAACGAGTATCCGTCCTTCATCCGCGGCTCGACTGCACCGTCCGGAGCGAGCACCCCCAGCGTGCGCCCGAGGTCTTCGAACACGTCCTGCACCTCGCGCGTACCGGCGGGCGGGACGTTGTATGTCCAGCTGTGCAGCGACACCATTGCGATGCGCTCGCCTGCGCCTGTCTCGCGGCCCACGCCCTCCAGCGACACCAGATGCACGACTACCGGCCCGGCCACCAACGGCCCTGCGCGCGCCCCCACGACCACCCCGAAGCTCGCCGTGCCGCCGCCGTCGCCGCCTGCCATGCCCGCCATGTTCACACGTCGCACATGTGCCAGCGGCGCAAGCCCCGCCGTGCCGTGATTGAAAACCTGGCCAAACAACGCGCCCGGGACCCACACGACGTCGACGCGCTCTTCCGGGTCGGGACCTTCTGCAACGGCGCCGTGGGCCGCCCACGCCTGCCGGAGGGGGATGTTGGTCGCGAACGTCCCCGTCTGCGCTGAGTTCGGAGCGAGGGCCGCGAGCTCCTCTGCGCTCAGCCGTAGCTCAGCACCCGAGAACGATATCAAGCCTAGCCATGGAACGCCGGTGGCACCAGCGCGCCGCTCCCACGGAAGAAATGCGTCGGACAGTACAACGTGGGGCAGGACGCGCGCGGTCTCGGTGTACCCCGGCGGCGGGTAGACGGAGTGGATGCTCCCCGCGGGGAGGCGGAACTGCGGGGCGGCGACGGTGAACTTCTTTTCCGCGCTGAGGGTCAGCGGTTCTGCGCCGGCCGTGTCGCGGACGCGCTGGGAGACGTTGATGGTGTACTCTGGCCCTGCTGGCAGCGAGGGAATGAAGCGCGAGTGGAGGCGTTGGTGGTTGGGCAGTAGGTCGGAGAGGTCTGCGTTACCGGGGGAGGGCGGCGGCGTGGGCGGTGAGGGGTGTGCGGCCTCGCGGGCGGCGCGCAGGGTTAGGTGCCGAGGTGAACTCGTGGCGGGGGTCGTCATTGTTGGATGTGTCGACTGCCAGTGCTCAGTGTGTTGACACGAGATGGGAAAATCGAGAGGGGAAGCTGGGGAATCCGTTCTGCCAGATGATACTGCGAGGACGGTGTCTTCACACACAGCGGGGTCGTAGTGTGGTGATCCCGTCGGAGGGGTGTCGCGATGATCTGGTTGGGGTTGTGGCTGCATCGTCGGATCACGCGTCGGGAGGGGGACCTGACACTAGCGCTGGTCACGACATCAAGCGAGGTCAAATCTGAGACATGCGCTAGCGATGCATGTCTCACTGAGACATGCGTTGAAAGCAAGTTCGGCACTCCCAAACTCTTCTGGGTGAGACATACCTTGCCAGGCGATTATTCTCCATGCCGAGAACAACAAATGTTAAATCTCAGCTGAAGAGAAAAACAATACCCAAATCGCAGCTGAAAGATGCATACAGATGCAAGAGCTCCCCAGACAGGCGACGCGAGGGGATGAGAGTAGTTCTAGACCATTTGTGTTCAGCCGCCGGCAAACTTTCTGGACCGGCCAGGCTGCTTGTGTCATTTGCATTATCCGCTCGGTTTGGGTGTACCTCACATCTTCAGGTACAGTCCGACAACCACTTGCAAGCGCATTGAGGGCGAAGTTGGAGACGACAATATCTGCAATCGTACACTTCCTGTGTTGTGTTTTTTGTCAACCTGCTTTGTTCTCTTGCGATTCTATCTCCATTTACAACAGCAAACTCACGCAAGTACTCATGGAAAACAAGATCCCCGAAGCACGAAATTGGGATTTGTTGAACTTGTTCAATGGCCGACTCCCTGTGCACGAAGCATATAACTTTACCACCACCCAAGTATGTGTGTGAGTGAGATGGGGACGTTCCAATGTGAGGGCGATTCGCAAGTTGATGTTGTGGTGCACTCACAGATATGGGAATTCGTGCGAAATGTCAAATTTCGGCCGAAAGACTATGGCTTCCGCGAAGTCAAGATCACCCCCAATTCAACCAAACCGAAGGAGACCACAACCACGCTCACGCAACTGTGCGACAAGATGTTTCAAATCAGGTACTTGTATTTTTTGCGGGACGCTCGGGATAGCGGTGCTAACAGACCATGTATGCCAGGCCGCCGCTGGGGGACGGATTCCTGAATCCACCGCCAGCGATGATGGCCACGCGCTCCGGGCGTGGCGGCACGATCACTGTATACGGCCTTCCCGACTTTACATGGCAGCACCGCGGTTCCGAGACCCGGCAAAAGATTGAATCCGTGATTCTGCTGATAGACATGCTCGGTCTCTTCCTCTCGCTCGCTGAGCCGCCACCCGCTGCTACGGCCCTCAACTACGTACTCCCGCTGCTCGCTGTCTACTCCCAATGGGTGCACAAGATCGTCGTCGAAGCTAAGGTGGAAAAACTCAGTTACAATCCGCCAAAGATGCTTCAAGTGACCTTCCGCATGAGATCGGACAATCACATCACGTGGGTTCTTCTGGGCTCCTCACGTGCCTCGACCCCACAGGACGACTCCGAAAAGAATGCACAATCTCACAGCCTCAAGAACACGGTGCACAGCATCCGCTTGGCCCGGTTCAAAACCGTGATAGAAGATACGCCCGTTTTCCAAAAAGCCAATATCACAGGCCTTTTTGAATCTGTTCTACGCCGCGGCGCAGATTCTCAAAACCTGCTGGAGGTCGACGGTGTAAAACCCACTGCAAATGGGCAGTCGTTTGGCGACTGTGCCGAGACTTACCCACTCGTTCTGTCACTCAAATGGGCGCAGAAATCGTGATTATGTCCCTTCCCCGTCTAGCTCGCGTACTGACACCCTGAAAATTAGCAAATCCAACTCTCGAGACTGGTTTGGCTTCGCCATGTTTGGCCCCAAACCCGAAAAACCCCCGCCGGAGTGGGATGATGATTTTCCCGGTGACCCGCTGGTGTGGGCTGACGTGAGGTCGATCGCGTGGATTGATAGCTGGATACAACGATTGGAAAACCCATGCGAGAACTGCCAATTTGTGATCGATGCTTATGAAGGCGAGTGGATCAATTTTCTTGCCACTGGAGGTACAAGGTTGGGTCGCAACTGGATATCCGGTTCGGGGAAATTGAGGAAGGATAAATGGGAAGGTATACAAGCCGCGGGTGGCCCAAATTGGCAGGAAGACCTTACGAGTATGCTACCGGGACGGCAAGAGTGGGGTAAGATGAAGAATGAAGCGAAGAAACAGCAAGACGCGAAGGAGCTGAAAGAGGCGAAGGAACTGAAAGAGGCGGAGGAACTGAAAGAGGCGAAAGAACTGAAAGAGGCGAAGGAACTGAAAGAGGCGGAGGAACTGAAAAAGAAACAGGAAGAAGAGAACAAAAAGAACAAAAACAAGGTAGAAGATGACTGGAAGACCGTAACGAAGTAGGAGGAATCGAAGGGAAGCCCCAAGTAAGACTGTATGTCAGCTGAAAAATGGAAATCCAGGGGAATTGAAGCGGAATCAAGAATGTTGGTTTATTTTGACGGCTCTGTCCTGCCCCTTAGTAGTAGCTATCGTGTAGCTGCAACGTGACAGTGGTATGGACACCCCTAGTGTCAGCCAGTATTCCAAGTCAAGCAAGCGTACCACCGCCAACCGCTTCCCTCCGAATCCCCGTTTATAGCCAAAGCCGAAGTGTTTAGAGAGGTCGCGGTGTGCCGCATGATTGACCATGAGACCGATGTTCGTTTCCTAGGGCTATGATTAGAGTGACACAACAGCCGTATACGAAATGGAACGGACCGCGATGTTTGTCATGATCTTCTCATCTGTTGATGATAAAAGTATTCGTAGGATCATGTCCTCAGTGACGTGAAGTGTATAGGAAGAGAATAGGAGATGGACGTATGATGGTATTCGTTGCAACGTGTGACGTTGAGTGTACAGGAAGCAGCGAGCAGAGCAGAGTGCGGGCTTTGAGACACCCGGAGACGTGGACCCACATGCCCAAAACCAAAGCATCGATGATGCAGGATTGCACTTCATCACCGGGTCTGGGGGTTATTGACCGTGAGACCAATTCTCGCTCTGCAGGGGCTATAGGTTAGAATCATGAAGAAGCTAAGTAGATACGAGATGGTACGCACTTCGATGGTTACAAGGGCGTTTTATCGTGCTGATTGTAGGGTGTATTGTACAGGAAGAGAAGCAAGAGAGCAGAAGAAGAGCGATGAGACGCAATGAGACCTAAGCCCACGTGAGACGAAACCGAGTGACCGCCGGTGCAGATTTGCCCTCTTCAAGTCAAAAATGAGGGTAAAGGTGCACGTTTAGCTATAACTATTGTTGCAAGTAATGGAGCTCAGGCTATGGTTTTCATTGCTCTCTTTGAGAAAAAACTCAATTTTGAAGACCGCCATTACATCTTGTCTCGTTTCCAATCATCAATCTTTGACTACATGTCAGGGCACCGATCCGATTGCTCCATCAACATTGAGAGGCTCTCCGAACCGAGAAATTGGACTTCCGACCGAGTTGTTTTGCCGGTCTGTTAGTATCCGAAAGGCTGCACCTTCGGACGCTTTGCAAAGGATCTCACCATCCCCCGCGGACAAGAGAACTTCTCAATTATGCGAACAACATTCAGCTAGGTACGAGATAAGATGAAATTATAATTTCAGCGTCTGTAAGCTGTAGCTCGCTACCATCATTTGACTGTCTTTGGTCGCGACGCATTCTTGGGTTGGGACAGGCTCACTTGAGCGTATTCCGGCACGTAGCAAGATGGTAATTTTACACACGTATAGACTTAGATCAGACCTCGCTGGCGCTACACCACGAAAGACCACGCAGGACAATGATATCTCAGGATTGGCTTTAGATAGCTGTCGGAAGGTCATTTAATAAATCAGAGCTCGTAAAGTCATAGTATTAAGTGATGTGTACAAGTTAAGAGCAGCTTGCAGCAGAATCAAGAAGCTATAGCCACCATCGTTACCCGGCAGCACTTGGTCGCGAGATGGACCCTTCAACACACCCACTCCAGATCGCGACCCCATAGCCATATAACCAAACAAATCAAGTTAACAAAACCAATGACACCAATGACAAGCGTGTGCGTATGCACCCCCTCTTCCCTAAAAGTTAAATATTGCTCATATCCTTTCCATAATCCAATATCATCAATCAATTGTTCACTCAGTAACATTTTCCGTATTGGTAACCAACCACACGGAATTTACTTCCCAATAGCCGGCATACGGTAAGACAAACAGCTAAATAGTTAGCATGATAACCTGTATTAAAGGGGAGAGGTTGACAGTTTCGTTTTACAGACTCGTTGGTCTTGACAGAGTTTAAAGACGCGTAGGTCTACCCAGTGTTTGAAGAGTCGTTGGTCTACCCAGTGTTTAAAGAGTCGTTGGTCTACCCAGTGTTTAAAGACTCGTTGGTCTACTCAGTGTTTAAAGACTCGTCACTGGTCTAGACTTTTATAGACTCGTTGGTCTTGACATAAGTGTTGGCATGATAGCCTTTGACACTGGTTGGCAACCGCCTGTAATTTAGAGAGGAGACAGCACGTGAAAGCTGTTAGTAGTGAAAGAAATGGAGCAGCGTAAGAGCCATCTTGTGATGAAGACAAGTTGATGAAGCAGAATAATAAAGAATGAAGCAGCCATCCAAGATTATTGAAAATGTGAAGCAGTTCGTGAGAGCCATAAGTGATTAAGACTGGATGAAGCAGCGGGCTTTCAACTGGTAAACACCCAGCAGTTGAGAGCACGTCACGAAAAGGTCGATTTTCCGATTAGCACGCGTAGCCGCATTAGCGTCCCGTAGCAGCCCTTAGCACTCTATACTGGTCCGTAGGCCAACTTAGCGACTGAGGTTTTTTACATTAAGTCCGTAGAAGCAATACCATTCTTTAGCACTCCATAGCACTCCATAATAAAGTTCCGTAGCATTCTTTAGCACTGTTTCGGTGGTTTTGGATCTCGCGATGGTTTTGGATCTCGCGATGGTTTTCGATCTCGCGATGGTTTTGGGAAGCATCTCGCGATGGTTTTCGATCTCGCGATGGTTTACAGATTCTTTGATTCAGTGGAACTTGAGCGCTTATTCAGCGGTTTATTATGCTAACTATGCTATTAGAGACTATATATACAGAAACCACCTCGCCGCCGTCGTACACGGCGTTCGATCCAACATCAATTATCGCGTCTTTGGCTATATCACGTATATAGCCAAAGACTGGTGGATTGTATACAGCACTTAGTGATTCGACGGATTGCTGTATAAAATCAGCTCTGACGCCCACTCTGACAGCAACTCTGATTCAGAGTCGACCCTGCCAACGCCTGTGACATCTATTCCAGCAGCGACTCTGACGCCCACTCTGACAGCAACTCTGACAGCAACTCTGATTCAGAGTCGACCCTGCCAACGCCTGTGACATCTATTCCAGCAACGACTCTGACGCCCACTCTGACAGCAACTCTGACAGCAACTCTGACAACAACTCTGATTCAGAGTCGACCCTGCCAACGCCTGTGACATCTATTCCAGCAACGACTCTGACGCCCACTCTGACAGCAACTCTGACAGCAACTCTGACAACAACTCTGATTCAGAGTCGACCCTGCCAACGCCTGTGACATCTATTCCAGCAACGACTCTGACGCCCACTCTGACAGCAACTCTGACAGCAACTCTGACAACAACTCTGATTCAGAGTCGACCCTGCCAACGCCTGTGACATCTATTCCAGCAACGACTCTGAAGTCCACTCTGACCGCAACTCCGATGCCGGCCGTGGTCTCCGCGTGTCCTGCCGAGCATACACGGTAAAACTTAATATACCGTGTTGTAAAACTCTAGCGAGATATAGTTGTTGATAAAATATTTGCCTGGAGTGCCAGTAGGAACAAGATGGGCGGGACGGAGTATGACAGCAACAGGCAAAACGATATATTCCTTGGATGTTCCACGGTCTATTCTGGCAACCCTTTGGACGGATGCCATCCTATGCGCCTTGTTGACATGCCCACTATTGACCAACTCAAGACGTCTTAAGAAAACAACATCATGATGGACGATCCTTGTGGAAAAACCTTGATGAATAGCAGACACTTGATCAGCAATGCGAAATACTGATATTATTTGGCCAAATCGGAGTCCTTCTGCACTGATTCTTGAGTCTGCCTTGCCTACCGTCCCTGAGTACATCACATAATCGTATCGTTTATTGCTATTGCGCCACGACGATGTGCATCTAGCAAACTCCTGTCGAATTCCAGTATCCTCGTTGACACTCTCCGACACACAACATAGGCCAGTGCCCCGACGGACTTTCTGAGTCTTCCACCATCTGGCGTCCGCTCCCTTGCGACGTAACAGTGGCCCCAAATGTTCCGGATGTTTGTCAGCCAGATATTTGAAATGATTGGCTAGACCTTCTGTGAATACGTCCAAGCTGAGCTTATGAAATGTCAAAGTGCTTATTTTGAGACGTCGACCGTGGCTGATTCCAATCAAAGCCGTCGCCGCAATGGCTTTAGGGAGCATAGGTTCGTTGATAAGCATGCGCAAGCACAAGTCCGCATGACGACTGGTAGGTTTCTCTTTCAGAATATGTCGTAGAACGGACAGTCGGGATTTGGTGTTGAAAAGTCTCTGTTCCCACGCTAACATCTGTACGACATAGTTGACTTTATTGCTGGCTCTATACGCCAGCTTACACATCCAGTGGTGTGCACCCTCGAAAGCTTCTGTGTCGGTGTTGTCGCATGAGCCCATATCTTGTATACATTCAATATAGTGGCTCATGGCATGCATAGTGGGAACCTTAACGTTGCTGTCATCTCCAGTATTTGTACTGTTGCGATAAGGGGCCCATAGATGCATACCGGCTGCCATCCCATCCAATGCCTCTTTTAAATAACCTAAGTTATCCTCGGTATGCTGATGATAGCCACTTATAAGTATGAAATCCATGAGATGACGCATGAAGGTTATATGTTGGGGGTATCCTGTAAATAGTGGTGCCAGAGCCGGAATCCAAACCCTCAACATATCTTTATACTCAGCGCCGGTGAATTGCTTGACCTTGGTTATGCGGCCTTTACCCAAGGCACGCAGACCTGTGAAATGGGGTATTGCGTGGAACCTCTCATCGATCTGCCGAAGGGCTTCTTCTTTGCCTAGCTTATCACTGAGAAATCGTATCGCCCAATTCCATGCGTGCCGTTTGAATGTACCAGTTAAAAGTTGATGTAACCGGTCAGGGTGAATGCACTTGTAAGGCTCGAACCCTTTGTGCCCTGCGGCTAAGCTGAAATCCGGTTCAAATTTCCATTTCCCTCTTCTGTGGCATTGATCTATACTAAGGCCAGCATATCGTTCTGTCGTTCTAGGTATAGCCGTTTGGTCCAAGCCTGGGAACTTTTCCGGGTCCAGCTCGCAACGTGGGCACCACATGTAGACGGTCAAGGTGAAAAGTGTCTGTTCAGGAAAATCGGACACAAATGAAGCTATTCTAGGATAACCAAGCCGGGTGCGTCCGTCTGCACAGACTATGTTTGTTCCATTGTGGGACGGCTCCTGCAGGCTCCGGAGTATTATTGTCATTGCGGCATGGTATTGTCGCTTGGTCCAATGATCTCCAGCATAATGTCCAGCAGGATTTGGCAGTAGGCCTATCAAGACAATGCTGTTAGTGCTAACAGCCCGCCGTTGGGCTTTGGCCAAGTTTCCTATTGTCAAATATAGTGGGTAAGCTGTCTGGTCACCACTACCCGCTGACAACTCTGTTTTGTCGCTGCTAAGTATGATTGGTACAATCATCGCTCCTTCTGGAACATGTCTCTGTCAAGGTAGGACAGCTCGGGTCTCAACCGCTTGAATGTGTGTGTGCATAAGAGGCAAAGTCAGAGCCCTCGTCAGATCCCTTGTCAGAGCCCTTGTCAGAGTCAAAGTCAGAGTCAAAGTCAGAGGCAAAGTCAGAGCCCATGTCAGAGTCAAAGTCAGAGCCCATGTCAGAGTCAAAGTCAGAGTCAGAGGCAAAGTCAGAGCTCAAGCTTGTCAGAGGCCATTGAATGACAGGCCTCCTGCAGAGGCTATTGAGGTCTGTTGACATAGAGTCCATTCCAGGGGAGACCGGACCTTAAACAAACAGAGAGCAAGTTTTGTACCCACCTGTGCGCGATTCCACCATTTCCCTGTCCACATCTCCGAATAAGCTCTACACCCCTGAGAATCTCTTGAGATTTCCGGCGCGTATCGCATGTGTTTGGCAAACGGTTCATGTCCAATAATATATCGTACTGCGGCCATTGGACAACGATACCAATAAGTGCGGGATTCTCCATTCAGTTCAATCGTAGACTGTTGCCACTCTACTGGCATCGTGTCGCGTTCTGGCATCCGCCTTATGACGCCACGGAGGAAGTCTACTGATGGGGTCTGAGCTTGTTCGTTGATGAGGTGAACCTGTATCAATGAATCTATTGAAGTTTTGGTCAAATTCCGCTCGACGCTTGCTCGTGCAAGATGCCACTGCTCCACAGTTTCGAATGGAGCAAGTGGGTTCCATTCTGGCCTTTCATCCAGGGGCGTGAGAACACTGTCGTCGATTGGTAGAGCCGCACCGAGATATATTCGAGTCACAGGTACAATAGGACTAGTCGCGTCAAGAATAGGTTTGTTGTCCGGTTCGTGATCAGGTTCTATGTAGGTGATCGTTCTGGGGGAGTTTCTTTTGTGAGTCAAACTGGTTTGTAGTCTGCTCAGATGTTTCGACCGCAGGTGACATGAGAGGCCTTTTTGATTAGCAAACCGCCGGAAGCAGTAATCGCAGTGTTTATAGCCACTCGCCATTGTGGTTTCAATGTTTGATGTGGAAGTCTGACATTCCGAGCATTGTTTGTTTGATGGTTGTGTCGGGTATTGACAGGTATTGACAGGGGATGCCATGTCAGTGAGTAAGTTTGATTCTAGTTGCCTGCTCAACTTAGTGGCTTGGCCAGCCATTTCGACGCAACTTGGGTTTGCTAGTATAGACGTAGCCTCATTTTGAGGATATATCGAAATGTAGAAATCTGGAGGTTTCCCTCGGTGAGTCGGACGTCATTACTCCAGCTTCGATCTTACACTGCAACATTTACATCCGAGTTTACTTTGACACATTTTGAATCTACTCTCACGACTTTGATCAACTGCACTGACAAAACTGTTCACTCCTAGGAGAGACTCTATTCACTCTGACTCTGACAAGGTGCCCACTCTGACAGGATGCCCGCTCTGACTGTCTACTACCACCTCTGACATTTGCTGACTCTGAATTTTGTAGTCACTTTGCACATACACATACAATGGCGATCCACCGGCGCAACCGGAGAGAACCAGCGAATCCAGTCGCCAACTGGACCATTGAGCAAATCGAGAAGGGTTACGAGAGGTCTAAACCAGAAACCCTGGCATACTTAAGATCCCCGGGAATGACAACTGCCCTTCAAGAATTGACTGTATGGGCAACAACACATGCTGCTATTGCGAACAAACCGAAGAATATCATAGCCCAAACGATAGCGGTCATAACTTTCGATAGAGGGCAATACTGGTACACCTCAAACCTGTAAGGGAATAATGTTTCCCTTAACATGTTGTGAGGTTGAGGTTGTTAGTAGGATGTTAGGGTTCAGGGCCGGCGCCTAGTTGAGGCATTTAATACCTGTTTTGTATCCCTGTCTACGAATTAATACCTCATTGGTATCCCTGCACAGAGATACCCCGCACCTCTATTATGTTCTATCTTCTTCTATCTGTTTACAAATATGGTTTGATTGTTTACAAATAAGTATTTCCTTGGTCAGAGTTTCATTATATAAGCCTACGAAAATTGTGTATATAAGGAGGACTGGTTTCCCTCTTATTTCTCTTTTTCAGATCTTCTACACTACATCAGTTTAGCTTTCAATATTACAGAGTTGAATAGTGACTTCACTGCGAACTTTACTTGATTGTGACAATCATACAGACTGCTTGAACACCTTAGTTCAATCCCTGGTATCAGTCCTATCTATAGGCTGACCAGGGCGAAAGTCTCTTACATTTTTTTCACTTCACTTTTGAGAGCATAAATCATTATCAACCTGGGGGTCTGATCAGCCTCCAGCGAATTTTACCTTGCTAGTATTCACATACTAGTAGCTTTGAGTACTCCATCTTATCGAAGAAGATACACAGAAAGAACAACATACCTGCAGAAGACTATCTATAAGGAACACATATAAGAACGGAAATTTTCAGAACAAAAAATCAACAGAGATAGTAGTGCACTCAACTAGAAGGTTGAGGCACAATATAAATAGGCAAGACTTCCAACTCAGAATCCAGTTCAGGTACTGTAAGGCGCAGCACCAGAGAGAGAAGAAAACCTAGTACAATATACGATACTGCTGACGAGATTAGAGAGAAGAATATTCAGGAAATATTACAGAAATTCAGACAGGCTAAAGAAAACAACGAAGATACAAGCAATCAGTTACATCAGCAATTAAACAACTATCCACAACCAGCAGATAGACACAGCGAGAAATTACAAGAAGTTAGAGATAAGGCACAAGAGTGTATCGAGGGCATATTACATAACAACACACGAATTGACGAATACATTCAACAAGCCTCGCAGACTGGTACATTAGACAGCAAAATTGAAACATATTTGGGAAAATTCCAACGATATCTTGACGATTCCACACGGAGAAATAATTACTTACTGAGACAATACCTGGAAGAACTCAAAAAAGAAAATAACAAACAAGATAAGGACAAACGAAATAGTGACAGCGAGGACAGTAACGAAGAAGACAACCAATCAAAAGACGATTTGCCTGAGGAGGAAGATACTCCAGAACAAAATCAAGCATCTGAAGAACCCGAAAATCCAGACGATTTTTCCACACCAGCACCACCAGACTTACCACTGTCACCACCACCAACAACAAACAGACAAGATACTCACGAGAAACAAACAGAAAGAGAAACTACACCAACACATATTACAGGAGAATACCCAATATCAGACGAAGAACCTGAAGTACCAGCGGAAAACAATAACAAACCTCCACCAGAACAAGAACCAGAAGATATACCAATTCCAGAAACAGCATTTTCAGATTCAGACTCTGATTCAGACGACGACATGAAGGTCCCACAACCACCTGTATTTAAGGGGGACTCTACCCAACGAAATTTCGAATATGTTGAAAATTGGATTGACAAGGTCAAAGAATATTTTCGTCTGGCAGAAGTAGCTGATGAGAAAAAAGTTGGCTATCTCAAACTATGGCTCGAAGGACCAGCAGAAACCTTTGTCAAAGGAAAAATCAGGATGAATAATGCTATCACAGCAGATATGCTACTTCAAGAAATGCAACAGTACTTTGTACCCGCCCATCAAGAGAACAATCTTATGCAAGATTGGGAGAATATCAAACAAATAGTCTCAAATGGCGTGGTCAAAAACATATCAGATATAGCAATTGATTTCGAAACTATTGCTTTAAGATTAGGCAATACCCAACCAACCACTCCTGGAGGTACTCAAATTCCAAAAATCAGCGAATTCTCAAAGAAACAAGCATTTATATCAGCTATGCATCCAACCTTACGCCTGGAAATTGAACCAGACATCAATAAAGACGACATATCATGGACAGACCTTGTCAAAATGGCAGAGAAAAAAGACCGAATTTTAAGATCAGCAGGAAAATACAAGAACACACAAAATCGCTCGAATTATGTATCTACCAACGCAGTATATGGTAACCCAACCACTAGGAATAGAGGAAATTTCAGAGGAAGGGGAGGCCGAGGCCAATTTCACAATAATAACTACAGAAAACCTAACAACAATAGAACCCTAACCCTGAATTCGAGGCCGGACCACAGTCAGAAGACCTGTTACAACTGTGATAAGAAAGGACATATTGCAGCTAATTGCTGGCAAAAGAAACAACACAGAGGCAATTACAATCACACTGAGAGACGAACAGCCGCCACTGCCAAAGAAACACCAAAAAACCAACTTCTTATTGAAGATATTAGTGAGAGTATTAAAGATATGAGAGAAATAGCGAGAATCAATCTATCCACTGCAGCAGCAAAAATGAGAGGAACCTCCAACCATACAATGGTTACCAAAGGAAGAATAGGAGGCAAGGACGCAGTATGCCCAATTGACACTGGCACAGAAGGAACGAATTTGTTATCCACCGACTTTATCAATGCAAATGGGATGAAACCCGAAACTTATGACACTCCAATTGGTATCAACATGGCAACAAAAGGATCGAGATCAGCAGCTACAGCATATATCGTCCTAACAGTACAATTAGGTAAAGCAGCGCCTATCAGCACAAGATTTGACATAGTACCTTTAGCTGGAGGACGAGATGCTATATTAGGAATGCCATTTTTGCACGATACAAAAGCAATTATTGATCCATTTGGAGGCACAGTCAGACTACAAGCGCTGGGCTCAACCATCATCCAATGCCAACCACCATCTGGACGATTAGTAAAACAATCAGCAGCCACACAGAAAATTGACGAATTTGTTGAGAGATTTCCGAAACTATTTTCAGAAGATAAGACAAAAGCAATACTACCACCCTTGAGATCACCAGGGCTAAATCATCGAATTCTATTGGATCAAAACAAACTATCCAATTTTAAGACGCATCACATGAAACTACCTGAGGCATTAAAAGACAAATTCCTAGAATGGAAGGACGCTTGGGTTGAAGCAGGAATAGCCTATACTGGACCAGGATTATTTGCCGTCCCAACATTTGGAGTTGCCAAGAAAACCGGCGAAGTCCGATGGGTGCATGACCTTAGACCAAGGAACAACATAACAGTCAGGGATTATAGTCAAATGCCTGACCAGATGACCATCCGCATGAATGCAGCTAAAGCATCTGAAACAGGATGTGTCTCACTTGTTGATTTATCCAACGCATACCATCAAGTTAGGATCGAACCTGAGGACGAACAATACAACAGTATCAACACCCCTTTTGGTTGCATGAATGTCAAGGTTATGTTACAAGGAGATTGCTACGCACCTGCTACAATGACCCGAATTATGAATATCTTGTTTGGCAACTACATAGGAAAATGGTGCTATGCTTACTTGGATGATATTGTCATCATCTCAGATACTATCGAAGAACACATAGAGCACCTAAAGATTATATTCAATATACTAGAACTCAACAACTTTTACCTCAGAAAGGAAAAATGCAACTTATTTCAAAGAAGACTAAAACTATTGGGACACATCATCGAAAATGGCGAGATTAAGGCATCACCAGAAATGATATCAAAGATACACAATCTCTGTCCCTACCAACAAAAAGCAACTACAAAAATTTTTGGGCATGATCAATTATATTGCACCACATGTGATTAATATACACATTACAACGAAACCACTAACGGAAATTACTGGATCAACTACCGAATGGAGGTGGGGTCCAACAGAACAACAAGCATGGGATAAGACCATGCATATTATTAAAAACACATGTCCAACGAAGCCCCTTGATTATCAGGCGGCTATTGTGGGAAAAAGCAAAATATATCTCATATGTGACGCATCAGTTATTGGCTATGGCGCTATCTTATGCCAGGGTACCTCCTTGGAAACTGCACCTCATCACATTGCAGGAATCACAAGCAAGGCTTGGAGTGCCACACACCATAATTATAGCACAACCCTGAAGGAGTTACGTGCCATGATAAGCGCCAGTAAAACATTTTATCAACAGTTGATTGGATGCAAGTTTACACTAGTCACTGACCACCTTCCACTTAAGAATATGCTAGACACACCTAGCCCACAAGGACAACAAATCATGTGGATTGAGGACATCGCCCCACTTGATTTTGATACAGAATACATTCAAGGATTAAAAAACACAGGGGCTGACACCTTGTCACGCCTATGGGAAGATATCCCTCATAACAATATACCAGAAGAATTTATAGAGCCAGAGGACGCAGCCAGTAAAGATATAAAAGCATTCTACATCATCAACTCCTCTGCAACTCAAAAACTACCAGAAGCAACAAACAATACCAACGAGCCTACCAACGCACACAGCATGTCTAAATTCTTCGAGAAATACTCTTTTACTGAACCTAGTTCATCTGCTACCATGCCTGAACCTCCTGTCTTATATGAAGATTTCTTTGAGTCCAATATCAAAAAAGAAAAAGAACAACAAATGGACGAAATGAACCAATATATGACCGAATTAGCCTCTAGATATTCCACTGAGTCTGACGAATATCATTCAACAGAAGAAGATGCTACTTCACCAGAAAATCAACATAAAGAAACCGAATTTCTTGGCCATAAATCAGGCACCCTCAAATGCAATGCTGGATTGCACTTTATCTTTTGCAAAAATAAAGATGGATGCCCATATCACTTTGACCATCTTGATATCACCTATAAGCAATTGGAAAGCTTCGAAATTGTTATTCCTCACAAATTCCATTGGATCAACGAGGAGATAGAGGATTGTTGCGAATGGAAATCATATCTCAATAGCAATCCTGATGCAGAATATCAACCAACCCCAGAGGGCATCCACATGTGCTCCAATTGCGAAGATTGGAGAGTTGAACCAAGGCCTGACACACAAACCCCCGAGGCCTATGCAGCTTATGCAACACCAAACTTCGAAGGATTTTACCAAGATGTTGACCCACAAGAAGCTGAGCTCTGGCACCCCAGATCAGAGCTTATATGGGACGAACCTACAGCCATATCAAATGCTGTAGTGACACGCTCTCAGGCCAGGAAAGCAGCTGAAGGTCAACATATGGACGATGCCATGATCATCTCTGATGATGAACAACAACAAGACATTCAGTATTCAGACGAACATGATGAGACAGGACTTTTTCTTCCTGCTCCTATCAATTTTGACGAAGTTGATGAGCTATATCAACAAAAGATTGGTGCCCTATTTCAAGCGCCACTACTGGATCATATACAATTGTATCAAGACAGAGATGCAATTTACCAATCGAAATCACAGGATGAAACCAGCTTCCCACACTATACCAAGCACCTGGGAACGCTCTGGAAGCATGTTAAAATCCCCAATTCTGATGTGAGAATTAGGACGCTCTATATTCCGAATATCCCATATCATCCTACAGATCAAACTACACCAGATGAGCATACAGAAAACCTCCGAACTGCTCTTATCAGACAATATCATAACAACTTACTTAGCCATGCTGGATATAAAAAAGTCAAAAAAGCGATGGTCATGAAATTCAACTGGCCAAACATGGATAAAGACATACAAAATTACTGTGAACAATGCCCTCCTTGTCAACTGAATAAGCACCGAACCAGCAAGCCAGCAGGACACACCTTTGCACTACAAGTACCTGAGCACCCTTGGGAGTCAATTGCCTGCGATTTTATAGGTCCACTAAAACAGAAAATGTCACCAAAACCTCGAGGCAATGAGTATATCATGGCAATTATATGCCGCTTCTCAGGAATGGTTTGTTTAATCCCATTACAGAGACTGGTAGGACTACAAATAGCGAAGGCATTCAAGAAGAATTTCATACCTTATTATGGGATTCCAAACGAAATTCTATCAGACAGAGACCCGAGATTCACAGCAAATTTTTGGCAGGAGATGACCAGACTATTAGGGATCGAATTGATTATGACAACAGCTTTCCATCAAAACACCAATGGCCAGATGGAACGAACCAATAAGATTATTGGTGAGCAACTCAGAATCCTCACTGATAATGCCCGCCACAATTGGGAACAATTTCTCCCCACCATTCAATTCTCCATCAATACCTCTCATGTCCATTGGACCAATGCAACACCTTTTGAACTAGCTTATGGACGAACTCCCAAGCTACAGCCCATGTTCAACACAGAGGACAAAAACCAGCTGCCATCAAATGTTCCAGCAGCCTCTGATTTTGTTGGAAATATGGCAGCACAACATAAGAGGGCGAGGGAAGCACTGATGATCGCCAGACATAACAGTGCTATGATGAGCCAGAAGAGACGAAATGCGAATATGTCTTTTGAGATTGGTGATATGGTTACCATCGAAAAACACAATAGGGATCGTTCTATCCCTGGCAAACTCAACAATATCAGAGATGGACCATACAAAATCATTGAGCAAGATCACCTCGAAAATTACAGACTGCAACTACCAGCAAAGTCACGTCTACATGACTGGTTTGCAGCACCCAAATTGAGACACTGGAAAGGCAAGACACCAACAGACTTGTTGGAACAACAGAATCAGGAGCTGGTCGAAATAGAACCCTTGGACGAAGAGACAGAACTGCAGAAAATCCCACATAGGATAATTGATCACAGAATAACTGATCAGGGGATTATCGAGGTACTGTGCGCTTGGAAGCACTCAGCCATCGAGGATGCCAGCTGAGTTGACCTCTCTGAAGTGGAATACTTTGGACATTTATGGACGAAGTACAAAAACAGCAAAAAATACAAACAGAACATGTACCTCCAAGGCTCCAAGACACCATCAGATACAGATCAAGAGATGACATCTCTTTTTGTTATTGCAGACCAAGAGGAATACTTTGTTGACTCAGACGAATCTAGCGAACTACACAGCCCTTCTGTATTCTGATCCTTTTTCATAGGGGGGAAGTGTAAGGGAATAATGTTTCCCTTAGCATGTTGTGAGGTTGAGGTTGTTAGTAGGATGTTAGGGTTCAGGGCCGGCGCCTAGTTGAGGCATTTAATACCTGTTTTGTATCCTTGTCTACGAATTAATACCTCATTGGTATCCCTGCACAGAGATACCCCGCACCTCTATTATGTTCTATCTTCTTCTATCTGTTTACAAATATGGTTTGATTGTTTACAAATAAGTATTTCCTTGGTCAGAGTTTCATTATATAAGCCTACGAAAATTGTGTATATAAGGAGGACTGGTTTCCCTCTTATTTCTCTTTTTCAGATCTTCTACACTACATCAGTTTAGCTTTCAATATTACAGAGTTGAATAGTGACTTCACTGCGAACTTTACTTGATTGTGACAATCATACAGACTGCTTGAACACCTTAGTTCAATCCCTGGTATCAGTCCTATCTATAGGCTGACCAGGGCGAAGGTCTCTTACAAACCCCCCGCGGCCAGATAGTGTAAACGAAGTATATATCTCCTATTCAATGTCATTGAACTGTGCTAACTGATATCAATAGGAATACGTGCGGATATTAGTTCGTTTGTGCGCAGCGGAGCGTGTATTTATGAGAATACCAGATCCAAACGACCTAATATCAAGCGACATAATATGGGCTCAGCGCTCCCTATCCTGTGCAAAACGCAGGGCACAGGGCAACCGTACGACCACACATGAGGCGCCCACTGTGCCCCCCACTGTAGTGCCCACTCCCACTGTAGTGCCCACTCCCACTGTGGTGCCCACTCCCACTGTGGTGCCCACTCCCACTGTGGTGCCGACACATACACCGCCACACCCCGGGCCAAGTGGAACTACTACAGCAGGGCCTACCACTGGGCAGGCCGTGAATACATCTGGCAGTAAGTTTACCAGCAACGTGAAAGCACCTACTAGTGAGATTAACAAAAAAGACATGCAGATACCTAGTTGGACACCGGTCAACCGGCCAAATCCTCCGACCACCTCTGACAAGCGGCCTCGTACGTCTCCGGATGCTGAGAACCAGCCCGCTGCAAAGCGCTCGGGTCAACCAGATCGGAAGGTGATACACAGCGTGTTGCTGACGTTGGGAGATCAACCGGAACCAGAGGCCTACAGACATATATACGGAAAGACTCTGATAACGTATTTTCATGCCCACGTGGAACGCCCCGAAGAAGAATGGTCCCTGGCCAAATTGTGCCAGTTTATTCACGAATACTTCCATCTCGATGACTGGAACTGGGAGATTGAGAGAATCATGGTGACAAGTCATGGTTCTGAACAAGGGAGCCTGCTCTTTCCTCAATACAAGTTCTCTCAGCCAATTGAGCTCCGGGACCAAGAAACATGGCGATATGCTATGTGGAGCACCGGAATCTGTCGAAATCTGTTTGCGTCCATCGATGTCAGGCAGACAGAGCACCCCCAGGTCAACAAGGATGGTGACGGTGATACGGTCATGGGGGACGCCGATAAAGATCCAGGCGACAACGGCTCCCATAGGAACACAGATGACGAGTCCGGTCAACCTCCAGAACTTGAGGACCTTGCTCCTGCCATACCTGAGAGGCCAGTGCACGATGTCACGGAGGAGGAAGAGGAGGAAGTTGTTGCAAACGCAGTGAGCGGCATGATGGAGAACATTCGTTTCCAACGTGAGAATGTCGAGGAAGCCATGCTCAACCTGGGGGTTGGCATCGATGGGAAGGTGCTGTGGATAGCAACCAAAACCCCCATGGCTCACCAAGTAGTTGGCATCAACTGGATGGTGCAACAGGAGGATGGACCTGTCCGCGGCGGTTTGTTGGCGGACGACTGCGGTGTAGGCAAAGTAAGTTTAACATTTTCCTGATATTTGTCGTCCCCTCCTCGACTTTGGAGAGCTCTGACAAGGGCTCTGACTTTGCCTCTGACTTTGACTCTGACATGGGCTCTGACTTTGCCTCTGACTTTGACTCTGACATGGGCTCTGACTTTGCCTCTGACTTTGACTCTGACATGGGCTCTGACTTTGCCTCTGACTTTGACTCTGACGAGGGCTCTGACATCTGCTCCTTATTGCTTGTTCATTAGACCACGGCTAACATTTTTCCCAACAGACTCTACAGACAATTGGGCTGATAGCTTTTCAAGCCACCCAATTCGACGAAGAAGCCGCACTCAGCGAGAGGCGCATGAAGTTTCCGCATGCGACATTGATCATCTGTCCGAAACAGATGGTTATAGAATGGACGGCAGCGATCGGAAGGGATGCACCAGGCCACACGGTGCTGCAGCATCATGGAGACTATGATTTGCGCCTCTCCTGGTCGAAATGCTCAGCGCCCGAGCATCTGAGGGTCGTCGTGACAACCGTGGAGACATTGAAAGCCCGGTGGAAGAAAAGCCGGTTCTTTCCACCGAAGGAGCCAAGAAAACACAAAGCTCCTCCTTCTCGACTTTGGTGGGAGGAAAAAGGTGTCCGGCCCGAATTCAGCCGGATCGTGATTGATGAGGCGCATCGACACAATGGTGCAGGTGCCAGAAAGGCTACCTCTGGCCACAAAGACTTTTGGAGGTACCTTCAATCCTTTGAGGCAAAGACGCATTGGTTCTTGTCAGCCACGCCAATCACGACGAAGGTTGAAGACTTGCGCTGGGTGTGCAAGTTCCTGGAACGGCCGGAGATGCTGCGAGACAATGCAGCCAACGTCTGGATCGACCCGACGGCTGCCGACAACAGACTTGAATTCGTCGAAGGTTCGGAGACCATCGTGTACGACCCAGAGGTGATAGCCAAAGGATCTCTGGTGCACTGTACGCTGAAGGCATGGGACAGACATCTGCAACCTGATGCCGACACTTGCAGCGCTTTGCAGGACTGGATCAAGGAACGCCAGATCCAGCAGCCTGATGGGCCCGACCAGGATGCCGATTCCGATGACGGCCTCGTCGAGTGGCAAGAGGAGCTGGACCGTCTGCAGGCCATCCTCACAGATCGATTGGGGCACTTCCTGGAGAGTGTCATGCTTAGGCGCAGCATGGATTCCAGGATCCCATTCGACTCTGACAGGACGATCTTGAAAGTGCCGGCAATGGAAATCCGGACAGAGGCCCTTCCGTGTGATGCGACCGACAAGCCCATCCACGATACTGTCTTCCGGGGACATATGGGCAACAATCCACGTCGGGCATACCGGTACATCCGGATAGTCGCCATGGCCCCAGTTCTAGGACCTTGGTCAATGATGGACCCCGAGACGCATCAGGTCTTGTTGGACACCGTGTACTCCAGCTGGGATCCTGATGTGAATGAAGTCCGGAAGTGCGTGAAGATCTTCCTGGAGACATACCCTCAGTTTACAGGGCATTTCCTGTCGTCACAAGTCCGGACGATGACAAACAATGAGCTGGCGGTCTCCATGGCCATTGGATCGCCGAAACTCAAATGGCTCATGTGGCACATGGCCAAACTGCACCAGAGAAGACCCTACAAAAAGGTGATCCTCTGGACCTACTGGCCACTATCGCAGTGGTTTGTAGAGCAGTTCCTCCGGCTACTTGGCTACAAAGCCAAGAGAATGCCGGCAGCGATGACGGCTGCAAAGCGAAAGGCTTTGCAGGAAGACTTCAACCGACCCGGCGGACAGACACAGGTGCTGTGTCTCTCCTATCGAACGAGCAATGAAGGTTTAAACCTTCATGAGGACTGTTGCAACACAGTTCTGATGTAGCTTGGAAACTCCTCGTCACAGGAGACCCAGGCATGGTCTCGTGTCCGCCGAATCGGACAAACAAAGTCTCAAACGACTCTGAGGCTTATCAACAGTGACTCCTCGGATGCCAAACACGAGGAGACCCTCAAACAGCGGGCCAATCCCACACACATTGCATTGGGCATTCTGAAAAAGATGCAGGAAGATGCTGGTGAAAGCGGCAAAGGTCTCAGTGGGGAGGACATTTACAACAGGTTTGTTGGCAAGAAGAATTAAGCCAGCAACCCTCAGTCTCCTGGAACAGTTCTCTTCCTGTCCGTCTCCCCGTCGGTCTCGCTGTCGGTCTCGCTGTCTGTCGGTCTCCTCGTCGGTCTCGCTGTTTGTCCCCTCGTCGGTCTCCCCGTCTGTCTCGCTGTCGGTCTCCTCCTTGTCGGTCTCGCTGTCGGTCTCCTCCTTGTCGGTCTCGCTGTCGGTCTCCTCTTCGGTCTCCCCGTCTGTCTCGCTGTCGGTCTCCTCCTTGTCGGTCTCGCTGTCGGTCTCCTCCTTGTCGGTCTCGCTGTCGGTCTCCTCCTCTTCGGTCTCCCCGTCTGTCTCGCTGTCGGTCTCCTCCTTGTCGGTCTCGCTGTCGGTCCTCCTCCTGTCGGTCTCGCTGTCGGTCTCCTCTTCGTCTCCCCGTCTGTCTCGCTGTCGGTCTCCTCCTTGTCGGTCTCGCTGTCGGTCTCCTCCTTGTCGGTCTCGCTGTCGGTCATTCTCCTCTTCGGTCTCCCCGTCTGTCTCGCTGTCGGTCTCCTCCTTGTCGGTCTCGCTGTCGGTCTCCTCCTTGTCGGTCTCGCTGTCGGTCTCCTCTTCGGTCTCCCCGTCTGTCTCGCTGTCGGTCTCCTCCTTGTCGGTCTCGCTGTCGGTCTCCCTCCTGTCGGTCTCGCTGTCGGTCTCCTCCTCTTCGGTCTCCCCGTCTGTCTCGCTGTCGGTCTCCTCCTTGTCGGTCTCGCTGTCGGTCTCCTCCTTGTCGGTCTGGCTGTTGGTCTCCTCTTTCGGTCTCCCCGTCTGTCTCGCTGTCGGTCTCCTCCTTGTCGGTCTCGCTGTCGGTCTCCTCCTCTTCGGTCTCCCCGTCTGTCTCGCTGTCGGGCTCCTTGTCGGTCTCCTTGTCGGTCTTCTTGTCGGTCTCTCTGTCGGTTTTGTTTTCGGTCTCCTTTGTCTGTATTCTGCTGTTTGTCTTTGTCCTGGAGTTTTAAGGTCGTTTTAGAAGGTTGGGTAGCAACATCTGCGGAGTATTTAGGATGCATCTTTTGAGGAGTTTTGTTTATTATAAAGTAAAAGGTTGTGTATATGGAGTTTTGTTTATTATAAAGTAAAAGGTTGTGTATATGGAGTTTTGTTTATTATAAAGTAAAAGGTTGTGTATATACCGGTCATTCTGTAATTGTTAGATACAAATAGAGATTGTCTCTAAAACACATTGGAGCGGCTCATTTGGTCCATACGCACTAATGTTTGCAGCAAGGTTGCTATATGATCGGAGTATGAAACATCCATGCGCTGTGACACACGCATCCATAAACTTCAATTATATCGAATCAGCTCTGACATATATTGAGAATCAACTCTGACTCTGACAGGCAGGAATAATCGACTCTGACAAGCAGGAATAATCGACTCTGACGGGCAGCAAGAGTCGACTCGACTCTGACAGGCAGCAAGAGTCGACTCTGACAGGCAGCAACAGTCGACTCTGACAGGCAGCAAGAGTCGACTCTGACAGGCAGCAACAGTCGACCACCACATTCCACGTGTCACCTCTGACACGCACGGCCCCCCTACCGCGGTAACCTCGATAACAGTGACATTACTGCGCAGTTGAACTTTACCCAGCGTGGCTTAGCATGCCATACAGGCAGCTCGCACCTACCGCCTCAAGCGTGGTTGCTCGGCCACAAGATTCGGGGTTGCCGACACTAGTCAAATTGAGGCGTCGGTCACGACCTGACACTCGGACTCTGCCATTCACTGACGTCGGGAGTTTGTAAAGCAGAAATATCCTGCCGCTTGTCGACGTTTATTCAAGAGATAAAAGCACAGTGGAATCTTGCAAGATTTGTACAACATACAGCTGTACACACCCTCCGACATCGTCACAATGAACCACAATGGTAGGTGACCTGGAAATCATTGCATATACCTGAAACTAATTTCGTACAGAATTGTCCACAAACTGTCTAGAGGTTAAAACATTTGGCCATGGAACTTGTCCTTCGCCGCCTACTTCAGAGGCCGCTTGCACTGAAGCTTCTGAACCCAATTCCGAAGAGTCATGGGTTCATCATAACTTTGTTGCCGTTCTCGATTTGCTCAACGAGTCGGATCGTGCCTGGTGCCTGGGCCAGGAATCCATAGACAGCAAGGAGAGCGAAGTCAAAGAGGAGGAGTGTTGCTGGGAGCAGGGTGTCTCAACATCATCAGATGATTCACGAGGTAGCACCTGGGCCCGGAAGAAGGAAATTGAGAGATCCCGTATCCAATGGCAAAGGAATAAGTATAACCAATGGCGGACGTGGAAATGGACCAGAGAAGCAGAAGGATTGGATGTCGGGAGGGAAGCAGCCATAGAGCAGGATCCGGACTTCGGAATTTGGTACAGTGATTTTGGGGGTTCAGACACGGGTGAATCTGTTGAATGCGACTCCTAAGAAGATTAAAAGTCCACAATACTGGTCCAGAGAGGTTCTATTTCGAAAAATTTTGTCAACTACTATATCCTATGTGTAGATCGCACTGTTTGTGCCACAACTCTATTAGCATACGTCTGTCTAATAATTATATGCTTTTTTCAAGCTTTGACCGCCTATACATACTTCACACTTAGCTCCAATTATCAGCGTAGCCGTGCATGTTAAGCTTACCATGTCCGAGTTGGCTCTAGTCATTTGTCAGAGCTGGAACTTCGCCTGTAATTACCTACTGTCAGAGTGCCCGTGCAGTGTGTTGAGACTCTCCATGTCCGAGTTGGCTCTAGTCATTTGTCAGAGCTGGAACTCCGCCTGCGATTACCTACTGTCAGAGTGCCCGTGCAGTGTGTTGAGACTCGCCATGTCCGAGTTGGCTCTAGTCACTTGTCAGAGCTGGAACTCCGCCTGCAATTTCCCACGTCAGAGTGTGACAGCGTGGCTCTCGGAGCCTACAGCATGCTAATGAAGCGGTGTGTGTGATATATAACCACACCCTGAGGCCCTGAGGACCTGAGTTCTCCAAAAAATCTTGCATCCCCGTACTTTTTTTCTATTTCTGCTATCCATCCGACTTTCACAATGCCTGCAAACAACAGTCAAGTTCAACGACAAAGATCCCGCGATCTGTTGACTGATGAGGAGCCGCCCAGTCAACGGCAACGAGCCGTAAAAAATAAATCCAAACCGGCGGCTAAACCGGCGGCTAAACCGGCGGCTGAACCACATCGCTCTCGGGGGTCTTCCGGTAAGTCTTCCCAAGCAAAGGGTAAAGACAAAGAAAGGACCGGCTCCCTATCAATTCTGACCCAGACTGCGCCGGTGCCGTTGTCGGACGACATCGATGGTGACAACCTCCCGGATCCTTTGGGTGATCAAACCGAGTCGGACGATGACCATTACGACAGAATGGACAAACGGCGCACCACTATACAGTCTCTCCAGTCTCCGTTGCCGATCGACATTGGCAGCTCCCCGGCCCCGGCCCCATCCATATCACTAGAAGTGCCTCGGTCACCGCCCAGAAAAAGCCGTAGCACAAGACGCACCGACAGGAGAAGCTTATCTCCATCGGTTCCGGTATTCTCATGGCGTACACCTAGGTTATTTGAACATTTTGACTGATTGTTGAACTAAATGTTCTAGGTTCTGCGGAAGAGAAGCTCTGAGTCAGAGCTGGAACTGGACAATGGGCGCTTAATTTCCAAGAAGCATCGTGTTGTCGGAAACTTGTCCAAGGATGCGGAACAAGTTTGGCCACTGGCACGTGACTTTTTCCGGTTGCGAATCCTGACTCAGAACCCGTTTCCGGACGGCTCTGAAGACCTGGCTCTGAGCTGTCTGAACGATGCGTTCATGGAAGGCGTCTATCATAGTAATGACCTGAAGACTGTAAGCACTCTGACAGTTCAGCTCTGACAGTTCAGCTCTGACAATTCCACTGACAAATATAGTTGGCGGACCGACAAAGCAACTACCGGGGCGAGATGATCAAGGTTGCGAAAATTGTGGTCGAGACACAATACGACCTTCCCAACACAGAATCCTCGCAGAGGGTCCAGTTGATAGAAAAGCTAATCGATCCGGAGCGCTGCATCTTCCACCACAAGGATTTTGACGACGAGGTAGTATATCATTACAGTCCTGTCATGCCACAAACGGCTGCTAATTCAATCCGTGTATCAGAATCCTCGGAAGATGTTTCTCCACCCGGCATTGACCGAAACCTTGAGAGGAAGCTTGTTCGATATGGGCAAAAAGATGGCGCAGCGGCGGGCATACGTATTATTCTACAGTGAGGGTAAATTGACTGCAGTAAGTCTTGTACTTGCAGCGACCGCGGTTCAGTTTGCGTTGTCTATGATACTGCCAACCATCAGCACAAATAAGAATTGTGAAGGTGATATTTGGAGAAGTAAGTACATACTTGGCTTTCATGAGTAGTTGTTTATGCTTATACGCTCTAGGGCGATACCAAGATCTCATGGACCAATGGAACACCATCCCTGCCGGCCCGCAGGAAAAGATTCTGAACATTCAGTGGAATCGACTCGGACATTGTGTTGAGAAAAAGCCAGTCGTTTCGTGGGACAAGAACTTTGATTTGGCCGAGGGAGAAGAATAGATTCGATAGAAGTATATAGATGATAGATTTGGATTGCTGTTCGGGTGGTGTTTTCCTGGAGTTTACGGTACGGTTGTTTAAAGGAGTTTACGGTGTTGTTTATGTTGTCGTTTAAAGGAGTTCACGGCGTCGTTTTGAAGGTGTTGCTGAAAGGAAGATGCGATGTCGTTAGCAAGTAGAGACGTAATGCAACACAATTATGTGCCAAGACAATGCCCGTGACTGTTGTGAGAACACCATTTTGGTCCAAACTTTGACATCGCCAACGTAGATGGAACGACGGGTATTTTGGACTCTGACATGGCCAACGTAGACTCTGACATCGCCAACGTAGACTCTGACATGGCCAACGTAGACTCTGACATCGCCAACGTAGACTCCAAAATGGCCAACGTAGACTCCGACGATGCCAACGTAGACTCCGACATCGCCAAAGTAGATGGAACGACGGGTATTTTGGACTCTGACATGGCCAACGTAGATTCTGACATCGCCAACGTGGACCCCGACATGGCCAACGTAGACTCCGACATCGCCAACGTAGACTCCGAAATGGCCAACGTAGACTCCGACGATGCCAACGTAGACTCCGACATCGCCAACGTAGATGGAACGACGGGTATTTTGGACTCTGACATGGCCAACGTAGACTCTGACATCGCCAACGTAGACTCCGACATGGCCAACGTAGACTCCGACATGGCCAACGTAGACTCCGACATGGCCAACGTAGACTCCGACATGGCCAACGTAGACTCCGACGATGCCAACGTAGACTCCGACATCACCAACGTAGATGGAACGACGGGTATTTTGGACTCTGACATGGCCAACGTAGACTCCGACATGGCCAACGTAGACTCCGACGATGCCAACGTAGACTCCGACATCGCCAAAGTAGATGGAACGACAGGTATTTTAGACTCTGACATGGCCAACGTAGATTCTGACATCGCCAACGTAGACCCCGACATGGCCAACGTAGACTCCGACATCGCCAACGTAGACTCCGAAATGGCCAACGTAGACTTCGACGATGCCAACGTAGACTCCGACATCGCCAACGTAGATGGAACGACGGGTATTTTGGACTCTGACATGGCCAACGTAGACTCTGACATCGCCAACGTAGACTCCGACATGGCCAACGTAGACTCCGACATGGCCAACGTAGACTCCGACATGGCCAACGTAGACTCCGACATGGCCAACGTAGACTCCGACGATGCCAACGTAGACTCCGACATCACCAACGTAGATGGAACGACGGGTATTTTGGACTCTGACATGGCCAACGTAGACTCCGACATGGCCAACGTAGACTCCGACATGGCCAACGTAGACTCCGACATGGCCAACGTAGACTCCGACATGGCCAACGTAGACTCCGACATGGCCAACGTAGACTCCGACATGGCCAACGTAGACTCCGACATGGCCAACGTAGGGCGTCGTGAGCCTGAGCGTAGCATGCAAGATCGCTAAAATAGCTTGCAAGGTTGCTACGCTTAGGCCGCAAGGTTGCTACGCTTAGCACGCGGAGTTCCTAAATTACTTGCAATTTCCCAACGTAGGCCACTCGGTCCCCAAAATACCTCCTGTTTGGCAACGTAGGCTAAAAAAGGGGGCATTGAAAAAAGGGAGGTAACGTAGCAACCTTGCGTGCGATTTTAGGAGAACGGCGGTAACGTAGGAACGTTGCGCCCTACGTTACCGGGGGCCTTGCGATGTTGTCGAATCGACGTATATCGGCTAATTTAGGCTAACGTAGGAGTTTTAGGAGTTTTAGCACAAAATGACCTTTTCGTGACGCAGGAAAGTTGATGGGAACTTGATTCGGTAGCTCGTAAGAGCTTCAGGTGATGAACACTCGATGAAGCAGCAAGGTTTCATCAGCAAGCCGAAAGCGAGCGGGTCTGAAACAGCAAAGTTAGCCAAACTCATTAATCGAGTGGGTGATCACGCAGCAGTTTGGGAGCGAGAGGTCATAATGTGCTATCAAGGCTCAGTAGCGAGAATGGTGCTGATAACGTGTCGAAAGGCCATTTAATAAATCAGAGCTCGTAAAGTCATAGTATTAAGTGATCTGTACAAGTTAAGAGCAGCTTGCAGCAGAATCAAGAGGCTATAGCCACCATCGTTACCCGGCAGCACTTGGTCGCGAGATAGACCCTTCAACAATAGCCTATTTCTAAGACATGTTGATATCCAGAGTATAAACAGAACCATTTCTGCTTGTGAATCAGATCATGTTTACAGACTGAATTTTAGATATGTTCTGACCGATTCGCTAAGGTTTCCTGTTGACAAATAGGTTGACCTGTTGGTTTATGGCCAAATAGTTTGACAATCTAACACATTGAACACGCAGGCAGGCCAGTAGGCCTACGGGCTTGCCGTTTGGACGAAACAGATGAATATTGGCCAGCTGGTCGTGGTTGGCCGCCAGACACATCGCGACAGTAACCTTCGACAACTCTAACTAAAAGTCTACGTGTTTGATAGGCAAAACAGTCTAGCTTGGGCCCTGGCGGACCGGAACATTTTGCAATATAATTTTTAATTGCAAAGAGGGAACTTTACGACACAGAGGGCTCGGTCCTTGCCATTATCTCAACAGTGGTATTTTAAATCGTTCTGAGCCGGCCATTCGATAGATGCGCACAACCCGACCTTAAGATGCTGTATTAGTTTACGTGTCAGTTGTTTCTTTCGGGAAAACGCGCGAGTGTGTAGACTTGTGTGAAGACGGGATTATAGTTGTGAATCTCATTCAGCAGCTGCTATTTGTGTCCGCACAGACTAATTTCTCCGCAGGAATACTGATCTGGATATCATGAAGATGCATAAACGGTTCGCTTTTGCTTGGTTGCGGTTGTACCGTTTAGTTTAGTACACGGGTTGAGTCTTTGCCGGTTTACAAAGTGGAAGTTCTGACCCAAGCGTTACATCAGGAAAAAATCCTGCCTTAATTAAGATCGGCCTCCTTAAATACGGACCGCTCCACTTTTTTTGTCGCCTGAGTCGCCTGTGTCGCCAGGGTCTTCTGGACGGGTGCAACCGTTGCCAGGATCTAATATAAGGGTGCAACGGTTGCGACGCCTGAGCGGCGGTTGCCACACACCACATGTCGCAACGCAAGGTTGCCACACACCACGCGTCGCAACGTAAGGTTGCCACACACCACGCGTCGCACTGTGAATACCACCACTTTTACCGTGTTATATACGGGTAATCTAGTGCTTTCGTCTGACATACGGGCCATCGCGAAATGAACCGTCTTCCGGTGATCTCATGCGGGACATTGTGAGATGAACCGTCTTCCGGTGATATTCACGGCAAACACGGTGAATTCTATCGACTAATGTTTAAGGTATACCGGTAGTATTATGAGATCTCGCTTGGTGCTTCGTTCATTACTAGGTCACCGAATTGATTCATTGCCATATCACAAAGCGTGCGCATCTCACGGGAAAACGGTGAATTTCACAGGAAAAACGTTTCATTCTACGGTAAACTAGCTATTCTCAAGATATACCCGGTTCCACGTCTCGAGATCAGTGTGGCTATTGACAACCCACGTAGTCTCGGAATCTTGTATAAGATGCGCGGCGCCGTAAATCAACGACGCCTCAATTACCGTGATTTTCCCGGTCGCCGGTGTTTGCACACGAGTCATCGAGGAGTCTTCATCCGGTTTACCTGCATTCACTGGTGTGGTCATCTCTACTAACGCGAGGGAATAGTCATCCTTTGATGGTATACTCACCCTGAAATAACATCGTACGCGTACCGGCAATTGCCCCTGCAGGGCACCGTACTTTTCAGGTCCAATTCGCCGGGTTTCCGGTGTTTTTCGACGGTTTCTGTCTCTTGGTCGATACCATACCCAGTCACGGCGCGGAGGTGCCCCGTGCCAGGTGTTATTCACTGTGCAGCGCAGCTGATGAAACTCCCACGCACCGGTCTGAAAGTCTTGCACTGGTACTCGCAAGCCGTGGAAGAAAGCAATGGACAGTGCGTTGATCTCATCGTAATCAAGTTGCACAATGTCGTTACGACGCAGAAATAGGTCTAATGCACCGCGAAACTGGTCCAGCGGCATACCGACGTGTGCCGACAGTTCTTGAAAGATTCGGATTTTTGTTTTGTTTTGCGGAGAATTGAATCGCCGAGGTGGTATGTTACTATCAATCTCTGCTTGCGCGTCTGTGACTTCGACAGCAACATCAGAATCTTCGTTATGTTCTTCAGCTTTCCGGTGATTTTCGCCGTATTGCCGGTGAACAACGGCATTGTTGAGCTCGCGCAACTTGAATGCCATGATGCGGTTGTTGTAGTCGATCATCTGACGAAAAATATCGCCGTTCCGGTTCGAATGGCGATAGGCATCTTTAGTTGTAGTTACATGGAGTCGTTCGCCCATCTCGGCGGAGAATTGCGGAAGGCTGCCAAACCTCGGAATAAAGCTCACGAAATGGTTTATAAGATGCATCTTGACGAAGTTGAAGTCTGACTGTTGCACGCGATATTCGCTGGTTTCGCTGTCAATAATGCTGCTCCAACGTTCTCTGATCTGCTTCTTTTGTGCTGGTGTACCGCTGGATGCTGCAATCTCGGCATCGCGTTCCTCGATGAGTTCAGCACGCAGCCTGGCCCCTGCAGCTTTGGTTGCTTTGTTGGCTCGATACGCTAGGAATACGGTCTTATTCGCCGTAAATGTGGCGAGACAGTCCGTCATCTGCCTGAGGGTGCCGGTGTCGTGGGTCTTGTATTGAGAGTAGAAATAAAATTCAATCAAAGCACGGGTCGCACGCAGCGCTTGGCTACAGCGGGTCCGGTGTTGAACGCGGGTATTCCGGCGAAATGTGACGTAAAGAGTAGCCACAATATGGTGCGCCATATCCCGTCGTTCATTGCCACTGCATTGGGATAATTCTTCGTATGCACTCTTGTGTGCTCTTCTCGTGAGGTATGCTGGTGTGGCCATCCAGACCTCGTTGAATACAGTGAGGAGACCCAGACTGTCAACCATAGCGATGATCCATTCCATCAGATGTTCGATGAGGCCGAGCAGCAGCGTATGCAAGATATCAGGTTTGGCGATGCTCGCGATCTGTTGACGATCTCTACAAAAGTCCCAGAGCCAGTTATGGCGATATGTCATACCATGTTCTTTGAGATAATCGATTGAGCCCGCATGGTATTTGTCGTGATAAACACCGTGATTCCGGTCCGCACCAATGGTATTATCACCGAATGCGTGCTTTGGAAGCTCACACCATAAGCAGCGGGTGTACGCAACGCCCTGGATGTCGCAATGCTCTGGGTAATCCCCGAGCCATGCCGCAAGTCGAGGAAAGATTCGTCGAGTCAGACCGTCTGGGCACAGTGAATCGAACCCGTTTTCCGTGTTTTTCACGGAAATTTCCGCGAATAGGTCCGCATATATGTTATTGATAATCATCGTTTTGTTTGCATCGTATGCCCTTTTTTCGGCAGCAGTCATTTTGCGTTGCTTTGGCGGTACGGGGATAAATGCAACGATGGCCGTCGCATATTCACTGGGTTTGCGGCGAATTTCGCTGTGGATATTACCGATTGTGAGATAGACCGGCAAAGCTTTTTTCCCACCGGAAAAATTCGTCAAATGTGTCGCGTCAGTCATGACTATGATTGGCACTATCGTGCCACCTGGGAACACTGCGTTCACGTGAATCTGTTGGATTGTCAGTGAATATCACGGGTAAGACAGTGAAATTTGGCAACGAACCTGTTCCTCCCACCACCATTGACAGGTATTCATCTCATCGAAGAGAGGCATTCCACCAACTTTCTTCTGAACAGGCGCGTATACTATGTCATCTCTGAAACGTCTTTGACATAGAAACCACTCGATCACCGTGCGGAGACTACGGCTCTTCCAATACGAGATTGGTTCTTGATCATCGAAGTTCCAGCGAAAGCTGGTCTTGACGAGTGTCCAGTTCTGAGTCTCTGGCATCTCATCAATGAGGTTGCGCATAGTGTGTGTCGACGTGAAAGATTTAAGAACAGCGGGATGGACTGGGAAAACCGGAATGTCGGTGTTATTCGCCGGATTTACGGTGCTCATGCCTTTTAAGAGTTTATTGACACCTTTGACCGTTGATCGTTCTTCCGTGAACCACTTGGCCAAAACGTAAGCTTCGTTGCTCTTGAACGGAGTTATTCCGCCATATTGTTGGCATTGGATATGCATGTATGTGGTCGATTCGGCGTGAACGATATCCAAAGGCAGGCCAGCTGGGCCAGAAAAGGGCACGAATTGATCATCTGCTGTGGGTTCGATAAGTCCTTCAATCTCGGCGCGAATTTGCTGTGCTTCCGGTGGTTCGTCTGGTGTATCCCACAAAGAACGCTGTATATCCGGCGAATTCAACGGCAATGCGGATTCAATGTCTGAATGTTTCCGTTTGAGGGAGGCTTTGGCGTTGTCATCGAGACGAATTGGATGCGTCGCTTTGATATGGTTCTGTAGCCGGCCCCAGGTTCTGTAGCCCGCGCGGCACACTGGACATTGTCGGATGCTTGCATTCATTTCAAGAAAAAGCCGGTGAATTTCACTGGAAAATAGGTGTTGTATGTCGTAGAGAAAACCGGAGACGCGTTGCGATGGCTCAGTGTGACCACAAGAATGGCTGTGAGGATACTGTGGGCGAGAATGCGCGCGTTCTGCGTCAGATTCGCCGGAATTCAGGCGAAATAGGGGTCATTAGCAGCACTAATGTTGGTCGTGGCGCTACCAGGCAGATGCCATGTGGCGCTCATCGGATACTATTAATACCCTGCATCCACGATGTCCCGAAAAAGCTGCATTGCCAAGCATCGCCAAGTTTGATGTACGAGTGTGTATACACAGCATGAGTGTAAATATGCAGTGAATAGGCAGAGATATATAGAGTTTGACGCCGGAATCGACCTAGCCTGAGGGGATGCTGGGTTCAAGGTTTTTAGCAAAACTTCCGGACAAACAAAAGTGTAGATAAAGGAAAAACGAAAATGAAGACAAAGGGAACTCAAAATGTCAATATCGATCATCTATATCTGTCAGTGGTAAACACCGTAAAGGCGGTGAAATGCACCGTAAACCCTATGGATTATGCTTAATTCTATACTTTAAATATTAAGTTTCACGAGTCCACCACGTGTTGATCCAGTTCTTTGCGAGTGTAAGTTTTAAGACAGACAAATAAGAAACCGAAACTCTAAATGCAGAAGCTTGTAATTGCCGTATCAAACATCGTCAACCGTGCAATTCACCGGATACTTGGTGAATTGTACGTTGTTTTCCTCAATCTTGAACAGTCGCTCTGACGATATATCACAAAGTTGACCGACTTTCCTTGTCTGTCGAGACAAACAATGACTACCTGGTCGAGACAAACAAACAGCATGGTCATGGGCTTGTCTGCATATGCGTTTCTTTTGCTGGGCGGAGTCCATATAAACCAGACATTCCTCCGTATATCAGGTTTCCGGTCATTCTCGTCAAACGATTCATCAACCATCTCGTACTTCTTCAACTTCACCGTAATCACCGTGAATATCGTGGTGTTTTGCCATCAGTTTTGGTCAGTCCCCACTATGTCTGTTTATGCATGCCGACTAATAGCGGATAGAACTCTAGCCCGAGCGTACTACTCTTATAACGTCAATACTCGTGTATAACACCTCGTTTCCGGTGTTTTTCGCCTACTAGTGCCACTATCTTCAGTAAGCTTAGCTATATTCATCTCCCACTCCTTTTCTTTGCAGGTGCTAACCGTAATACAGCGCATCCGGTTTAATTCACCTCCTTTACCGTGATTATGTCGCCGTCCAAGCCTACCGCCACCGAATGGAACAAGTATTTCCGAATGACCAAGAAGGTGTCGTTAGCTCGCCGGCAAGAGCTCGAACCGTACATCTTCGTCTTGAATATCACTGGTATCCGCCAAGGTCAATGGAAGGAGTTCCTGGACTTGTTTTTCTCCCTTTCGGAATTCGCCGGGACTAGACCGCTATACGAGGAAGCGGTGTCCCTACCTCGCCCGAGTGCAGCGGCCATAGAGGCCAGGCAAATGGTGCACGCCTATATCAGCGACGTTTTGTTGAACGTCAACAAGGCGAAGGCGCGCATCGCTCTGACAAAGACCTCCGCCGGCCCTCCTCTCAAGCGGCCAAGGATCGAGATGCCGGCAACTGGCACCGTCGAGGAGGTGAATTTCGCCGGTGAGGAACCGTCCGACGAGCCTGGGACGGTGACGATCCAACTGGTGTTCGTGGCTCCTGCCGCCCACGACGCCAAGGACGATGATAAGGGGAAAAGGCTCGAGCGCGACTGCCGGCCCGGCGACAGGGGCCACTACCTGGAACAGGGCATGACTGATGGTTACGACTGGAACCATCATTCGAATCACTGTACGACAGTGACTCTGGACCGCCCTGTCCACTTCCAGGGCCTCTACCTCCGCGCGGACGCATCCCGCGCACTGAATAGCGGCGAAATTCGCTGCTTTTACGGTGCGACGCGGGAGCCGCCGACCGACCAGAACCCGCACTTCCGGACGGTCATGCCGGTCACCGACAGCGACAGCCTGTCGACCTTGCTGCGCGCGGCCGACTATGAGCCGGTGGCCATCATGGCCATTCTGTACCGGCAGTCGCCCGACAAGCGGGATAACTCGCCGACGCGCAGCGGCGCGGACCACCTGCGGCGGGCCGACTACGTGCTGGAGGCGGATGACACCATGTCGGTGTATGAGGAGGAGCCGGAGATGCTCTATGCGGAGCAGTTCCGGCGGGGAAAGAAGAGGTTCCGGGCGCCGGCCACGCTCAAGTCGTTGGCAAAGTGGACGGAGATCATGGCGGAGCGGCTGGAAGATGATCTTCGCGCGGCGCGGGTATGCCGCACCCAAGCCCAAAAGCACGGCATGACGAACATGCTCTGCTTGGCGGGCGAGTCGTGTTGGCAGGCGGGCATGCCGCTGGCGACGCAGCTTAGGGAGAAGCGGCTGTGGGTTGAGCTCGGCCGCAAAAACGGCGACTATCTCCGCTATCGACGGGATCATCCGATCTCCGAAGAAGAGCGGCAGAGCGACCTCCCCTTTGTGCTGGACGTGACGGCAGACAACCTCTTCAGAAGGATGCGAACGCCGGATACGAGTACGTGAAATTCACCGTCTTTCCGGTGAATTATACGCTGATATTGTACTTTAGAAGTGATCTCGGACAGGAGGCGGCCTCGCCCTGAGCCGGCGCCGCCCGCGCAGCGAGCCAGCACGCCGCCAAGCTCGCCTCCGCAGCAGAGGAGTGCCGCACTTGAACACGCAGGTTCAAGCCAGCCCCCGCCGGAGCCGGAGGTCGTCGAGAATGCCGCCGGTCCAAGCCAGCCCCCGCCGGAGATCGTCGAGAATGCCGCCGGTTCAAGCCTGTCCCCGCCGCAGTTGCCGCCGCAGTTCGAAGGTTTTCCCTCTGAGGATCCGTCGCCTGAGAATGATCGGACATCTGTAGGTACGTGAACCACACCACTTTTCCGGTGAAATTCACCAGTAGGTTGATGGTAAGTTCAGCTGGTGACGCCGATGCCTCTGGTGGTGCTGGTCGTGGCTCTGGTGAATCTACGTGGGTAGATACTACGAGAATTCATCATTCCGGTGATTCTGGCGCCGGTCCAAGTTCGGGTTCTTGGTTGTTCGGCTGGTCCTGAGGAGAGGATATGGCGTTCTGTTTTGGTTGTTTGTCTTGTTTTATCTGGTCCTGAGGATATGGCGTTCTGTTTTGGTTGTTTGTCTTCAAGTTTTATAGTATATTCTTTGTTTCGAATATTCATTTCTTTCATTGCATCATATTAGATTCTTTGTTTTTTTGAAGTAGTCATAGACAGTTCTGACACCGTACAATTGACGGAGTTTACGGTGAAATTCACCTCTTCAAACAAGCTGTACTGCCAAATATATCGTGAAGTTGCATATGTACGCCGTTGACATTCACACAATTTTGGATGCCAAGTTCGGTTTTCAAGCCTTGACATCAGTCCCAAGATACAGCTATGGTCGATTGGGAAGGTGGCAAGTTGCAACCACGCTAATGTGTCTGACCCGCTGGCAATTTGCTGTCAATGAGGGTCCGACCGCTTTACGGCGAAATTCACCGTAACGACGGTGAATTTCCCGTGAAAAGGGGTCATCTCCTGCTCATTCCCTGGACCCACAATCTCTCCCCGGCATCTTCTGCTTATTCCAATTTTTGCTTACAGAATGCCTCCCAAACTCAACAAGAAAAAATCCACAGCTGACGTTGCACGCAACGCGCAACACAAAGTATCAAAAAAGCGATCAACCGCTGAAATTCGCCGTAAATCAAGCAATCTGGGTACACAGATCGCACAGGCAAGTAGCAGCAGCCAAGCCCAACCCGCTCTAACAACACAGGTGTCCACGCACACAAAGCCTCCTGAAGACTGGCAGCTTTCTCAGACTCACTTGAGGCCGGATACACAGCCCACGACACCAACATTCCGGTTCGATTCACCGACAACCCCTCAGATCCCATCGCAACCAACCCCAATGATGCAATCCTTTTCTCCTGCATCGCTTTTGTCTACTACATCTTCAGAAACCGCGATGCAATTTCATTCCGACCCTGTCACAATCGAAGATTCGAGCAGTGACAGTGACAGTAATATCACAGGAAACAAGCGAAAATCACGGTCAATAATGGTATTTGACGATAAACCGACAATGGACATCGTGACTCTCGCCCAAAAGCGGATATGGAAACATACTACGTTCGTTGATTCTTTTCCGGAACCCACTAAGTTCGACGACATCTGTAAAATCGTCTGGAACAAAGCTCAGGCAGATGCCAATCGGCAGTCTGAATTGACCAAAGAGGTCATGAGAGCGGTATACTTCCCCGTGATATTCACCACAAGTCCGGCGAACTGGAACTGACAATTGCAAACGCTCAGATGAAACAAACGCAGGCGAGTGCGCGCTCTCACGTGCTTCACAGAGCAAGGGCGAACCTTAATGATCTGTACGGATTACACGGTTTGGAGGCGGAACCTCTCCGAGCCAGGATCCAATACTTGTTGGAGAATGATCGTTTCACCTGTCATGAAACGAAGTACGAGGTGTGTACATTGCTAATTACCGTGTTTTTCACTGTGAATGTGGTTGTAATTACTGGTTTAGACGGCGACAATGCGGTTCACGAACTCCGCAATCGCCAATCTGATTCACATTCATTTTTGCATGACAAGCCGCCAGAGGGGTTACAACGACCCCGATCTGATCTTGAAGAATATCAGCGGGAATTTTGTATGCTTCATCTCGAGTACCTTATTTTGGGCGCTGTATACAAAGATTGAAACAACCGAGAGTGGCAAAGTCCCGAAGTTCACCCGCAAAAATATCATGCGTACGTATTATTCACCTATCTGACGGTCAATTTCACGGGAAATGTCTGATATTTGAGAAGCACACATGCACCGTTTCTGTGCAACCTATAGCGGTTTGCAGCAGTGGTACAAAGACAAGATCATCGAGAACGTCAGGGCACAACTTACCACAATGCTTCAACCAAAGACCAAAGTGTTGAAGACTGCCGCGCCTTACAAAGCTACACCTGAGGATGAGGCCGACATGAGGGCTCTCGTCATTCCGTCTACCAAGCATATGCGCGATCATGATCAGCATTTGATAGTACAGGATGAGGTGAAGCGGGTTGCGCGAGGCGTCAATGCGTTACAAGACGACGAGATCGACGATGAAGACGAAGAAGACAATGAATATGGCGGTGATTCCAACGGTGAAGACGGTGATGATCACAGTGAAAACCCTGAAGATGACCCACCACCACTTCCCAACTTAGGTCTGAGTTTTGACGGTACTGCTACAGAGATTGACGATGACGATGACCCAGTTGTGCCCCCGAGTCGGCGACGAGGTCCCGGTGAAAATCACCGGGACTCCAGTCTAATTGAAGACTCTGGCAGTCAAGACCCGAGCGAACCGAGCCAGGTGCAACTACTGTAGACGGTGTTTTGTTTTCTTTTCCTGTTTCTTTTTTGTTGAGGCGTTCTAGATTGTTTTAGATGGCGGTTATTTAGATGGGTGGAAGTTTCATACGGGCGTTCTGGTGTTTTTTACGGTAGTTCCGGTGTTTCATACGGGCGTTCTGGTGTTTTTTACGGTAGTTCCGGTGTTTTATACGGGCGTTCTGGTGTTTTTTACGGGAATTACGGCGCTGTTCAGCCGCGATGTTGTCATATAGAAGTTAAATTCGGTGGATAGTAATAGTAATACAGGATTTTACTACTGCAAATATGGAAATGCTTGATTAAGTGACAACGACGTGTATCGCAAGTTCAATGAAAGAACCCGCATGTATCGCGATTTCAATGAAAGAACCCGCATGTATCGCGATTTCAACGATAGAACCCGCATGTATTGCAACTTCAACGATAGAACCCGCATGTATTGCAACTTCAACGATAGAACCCGCATGTATCGTAGCTTCAACGATATAACCCGCACGAACCGATGTTCCGGTGATATTCGCCGTCTTTCCGGTTAACTGCCATGAACTGTCGCGTCAGGCAGGCCAAAGAGGGGGAGTTGCCGAGCTGTGCAGCGCTGTCCGTGAAACTACAGGTATGGCGGTGAATCTCACGGAAATTACGGTGCGTTAAATTGGATTGACGGCACAGACCTGCAGGCGAGGTAGTCCGTCGAAGCTACTCGCATGCGGCGTTGTTCAGGGGAGCGCGAAGGCCTGTGCGGCGCTATCCATGAAGCTACCGGTATTACGGGTTGCTCCCTGTAAGCGACCCACATGCGGTGTATTTCACCGGCACTACGGTGAGTTAAAGGGGTTTGACGGCACACAACGGCGTGCAGGCCAGTTCACGGGAGCGTTTGCACTGCAACCCACTTCGCGACGCGGGCATTTTTGTTCGATATGCTCCGCAGTCGCCCAAGTCGCCTAGGTCGCCTAAGTCGTCCGGACGACTAATAAGGAGACGGATTTTTTCCTGATGTAAGGATTCCCGTGGGCAAAGAATTCAACCCTTGATACCTGTGTTAACCCATATTGAAACGTATCAAATTTGGCGATCAGTCCACCGGAACACCCGTGCTTGGTACATGTAGCGACCAACCCAGCCACCTAGCAATCTGAAAACTGGCGCAGTGCCAAACAAATTAATGAACGTTAGTCATGCACAGAAAGACACAAGAAGCAAAAAATTCACAAAATGGGCCCAGATGGTTCACGAAACGACTCTACTTATGGTGAGTTAACACAGAATTATCACGCTGCCCTGAGAGTAGGTTCCCGGAATTATTGCACTGCCGCGGCGCAGATTGCAGAGATTCACAGATCCACTGTCCAGATGTGACATATCGCAACACCGGAAATCGGGCACAGAGGTGCCATGTTCCGACCGGTACACCAAGATGACCAATTGGCCTATCGGTCAACCGATAGGCAAAGTAAACCACTTGGCTACTCAGTTGACCGGGAGATCAAAACTTCCCAGTGACCGAGGTGCCAAATAGATTGTTAGGCCATAACCAAAGGAATTCTACTGAATACTACCACTAGTCATTCATTTACACGAATCCAACTTCAATTTGGCGCTGCATCAGGACAAAATATTGCCTTATTTAAGATCGGCCTTCTTAGATACGGACCGTTTTAGTTTAGATGTCGCCTGAGTTGCCTGTGTCGCCAGGGTCTTCTGTACGGGTGCAACCGTTGCCAGGATCTAATATAAGGGTGCAACGGTTGCGACGCCTGAGCGGCGGTTGCCACACACCACATGTCGCAACGCAAGGTTGCCACACACCACGCGTTGCACTGTGAATACCACCACTTTTACCGTGTTATATACGGGTAATCTAGTGCTTTCGTCTAACATACGGGCCATCGCGAAATGAACCGTCTTCCGGTGATCTCATGCGGGACATTGTGAGATGAACCGTCTTCCGGTGATATTCACGGCAAACACGGTGAATTCTATCGACTAATGTTTAAGGTATACCGGTAGTATTATGAGATCTCGCTTGGTGCTTCGTTCATTACTAGGTCACCGAATTGATTTCTTGCCATAACACAAAGCGTGCGCATCTCACGGGAAAACGGTGAATTTCACAGGAACAACGTTTCATTCTACGGTAAACTAGCTATTCTCAAGATATACCCGGTTCCACGTCTCGAGATCAGTGTGGCTATTGACAACCATCAGGAAAAAATATTACCTTATTTAAGATCGGCCTCCTTAGATACGGACCGCTCCACTTTTTTTGTCGCCTGAGTCGCCTGTGTCGCCAGGGTCTTCTGTACGGGTGCAACCGTTGCCAGGATCTAATATAAGGGTGCAACGGTTGCGACGCCTGAGCGGCGGTTGCCACACACCACATGTCGCAACGCAAGGTTGCCACACACCACGCGTTGCACTGTGAATACCACCACTTTTACCGTGTTATATACAGGTAATCTAGTGCTTTTGTCTAACATACGGGCCATCGCGAAATGAACCGTCTTCCGGTGATCTCATGCGGGACATTGTGAGATGAACCGTCTTCCGGTGATATTCACGGCAAACACGGTGAATTCTATCGACTAATGTTTAAGGTATACCGGTAGTATTATGAGATCTCGCTTGGTGCTTCGTTCATTACTAGGTCACCGAATTGATTTATTGCCATATCACAAAGCGTGCGCATCTCACGGGAAAACGGTGAATTTCACAGGAAAAACGTTTCATTCTACGGTAAACTAGCTATTCTCAAGATATACCCGGTTCCACGTCTCGAGATCAGTGTGGCTATTGACAACCCACGTAGTCTCGGAATCTTGTATAAGATGCGCGGCGCCGTAAATCAACGACGCCTCAATTACCGTGATTTTCCCGGTCGCCGGTGTTTGCACACGAGTCATCGAGGAGTCTTCATCCGGTTTACCTGCATTCACTGGTGTGGTCATCTCTACTAACGCGAGGGAATAGTCATCCTTTGATGGTATACTCACCCTGAAATAACATCGTACGCGTACCGGCAATTGCCCCTGCAGGGCCCCGTACTTTTCAGGTCCAATTCGCCGGGTTTCCGGTGTTTTTCGACGGATTCTGTCTCTTGGTCGATACCATACCCAGTCACGGCGCGGAGGTGCCCCGTGCCAGGTGTTATTCACTGTGCAGCGCAGCTGATGAAACTCCCACGCACCGGTCTGAAAGTCTTGCACTGGTACTCGCAAGCCGTGCAAGAAAGCAATGGACAGTGCGTTGATCTCATCGTAATCAAGTTGCACAATGTCGTTACAACCCAGAGATAGGTCTAATGCACCGCGAAACTGGTCCAGCGGCATACCCACGTGTGCCGACAGTTCTTGAAAGATTCGGAATTTTGTTTTGTTTTGCGGAGAATTGAATCGCCGAGGTGGTATGATACTATCAATCTCTGCTTGCGCGTCTGTGACTTCGACAGCGACATCAGAATCTTCGTTATGTTCTTCAGCTTTCCGGTGATTTTTGCCGCATTGCCGGTGAACAAGGGCATTGTTGAGCTCGCGCAACTTGAATGCCATGATGCGGTTGTTGTAGTCGATCATCTGACGAAAAATATCGCCGTTCCGGTTCGAATGGCGATAGGCATCTTTAGTTGTAGTTACATGGAGTCGTTCGCCCATCTCGGAGGAGAATTGCGGAAGGCTGCCAAACCTCGGAATAAAGCTCACGAAATGGTTTATAAGATGCAGCTTGACGAAGTTGAAGTCTGACTGTTGCACGCGATATTCGCTGGTTTCGCTGTCAATAATGCTGCTCCAACGTTCTCTGATCTGCTTCTTTTGTGCTGGTGTACCGCTGGATGCTGCAATCTCGGCATCGCGTTCCTCAATGAGTTCAGCACGCAGCCTGGCCCCTGCAGCTTTGGTTGCTTTGTTGGCTCGATACGCTAGGAATACGGTCTTATTCGCCGTAAATGTGGCGAGACAGTCTGTCATCTGCCTGAGGGTGCCGGTGTCGTGGGTCTTGTATTGAGAGTAGAAATAAAATTCAATCAAAGCACGGGTCGCACGCAGTGCTTGGCTACAGCGGGTCCGGTGTTGAACGCGGGTATTCCGGCGAAATGTGACGTAAAGAGTTGTTACGGGGGACGTCCAGAGGCGTTATCGACGATAGACGTTGGCCCACGGTGTATGAAGTCTTTTATCACCAAGAATTGCAATTGTACTAATAGAGGGGTTTTAGCAGTATAACTCCTTGAGGTATAAACGTCACGAAAAGGTCGATTTTCCGATTAGCACGCGTAGCCGTATTAGCATTGCATAGCAGCCCTTAGCACTCTATACTGGTCCGTAGGCCAACCTAGCGACTGAGGTTTTTTACAATAAATCCGTAGAAGCAATACCATTCTTTAGCACTCCATAGCACTCCATAATAAAGTTCTATAGCATTCTTTAGCACTCTCTCGGTGGTTTTGGATCTCGCGATGGTTTTGGGAAGCATCTCGCGATGGTTTTGGGAAGCATCTCGCGATGGTTTTCGGAAGCATCTCGCGATGGTTTACGGATTCTTTGATTCAGTGCAACTTGAGCGCTTATTCAGCGGTTTTATTATGCTATCTAGACTATATACAGAGACGGATTCTATGGAAAGCTGCTTTGTCGCCGGATCTTAAAGCATTCGGATCTTTCTTATGGATTCGCTGCTTTGACAGAGGATTGGCCGATAATCTAAGGATTCGGCCTTTTATTATGGATTCGCTGCTTTGACAGAGGATTGGCCGATAATCTAAGGATTCGACGGATCTTTAAGGATTCGACGGTTTTATGGAATGCTGCTGTGACAGAGGATTGGCCGATAATCTAAGGATTCGACGGATCTTATAGGATTCGGCCTTTTATTAAGGAATGCTGCTGTGACGACGGATCGTTGAATCTTTGAGGATTCGACGCTTTTTTATGGAATGCTGCTTTGACAGAGGATTGGCCGATAATCTAAGGATTCGGCCTTTTATTATTGATTCGCTGCTTTGACAGAGGATTGGCCGATAATCTGACGATTCGACGGATATCTATAGAACGCTGCTTTGTCAACGGATCGTCGAATCTTTCAGGATTCGACGCTTTATTATGGAATGCTGCTTTGACAGAGGATTGGCCGATAATTCAAGGATTCGGCCTTTTATTATGGATTCGCTGCTTTGACAGAGGATTGGCCGATAATCTAAGGATTCGGCCTTTTATTATGGATTCGCTGCTTTGACAGAGGATTGGACGATTTCCATCAAAGCGTCGAATCCTTAAAGATTCGACGATCCGGCGACAAAGCAGCTTTCCATAGAATCCGTCTCTGTATATAGTCTAGATAGCATAATAAAACCGCTGAATAAGCGCTCAAGTTGCACTGAATGAACCTGTAAACCATCGCGAGATCCAAAACCACCAAAACCATCGCGAGATCCAAAACCACCAAAACCATCGCGAGATCCAAAACCACCAAAACCATCGCGAGATCCAAAACCACCAAAACCATGGCGAGATCGAAAAACACCGCCGTAGTATATAGCCGAACGTAGCATTGTCAGAGTCTAAGTTGATGATCTCGCTGTCCAGCGTAGCATCGTCAGAGTCTAAGTTAGGGATCTCGCTGTCCAGCGTAGCATATCCATAGCCTAACGTAGCATATCCATAGCCTGACGTAGCATGCAGAGATGCTACGCTTAGCATCCAAAGTTGCCAAAATAGCATGCAGAGTGGCTACGTTAGCAACTCTGCAGCCTAACCTTAGCATGCGGAGTTCCTACGTTACCGCCGTTCTCCTGAAATAGGCCGTCTAACATCTAAGTTACTGCGCTTCTCCTCCTAACGTAGGCTAAAATAGGAGGGATTGAAAACGGTGAGGTAACGTAGCTGTTAGACGAGCTATTTTAGGAGAACGGCGGTAACGTAGGAACGTTGCGCCCTACGTTACCGGGGGCCTTGCGATGTTGTCGAATCGACGTATATCGGCTAATTTAGGCTAACGTAGGAGTTTTAGCAGTTTTAGCACAAAATGACCTTTTCGTGACGAAGCAGCCGATTTATTCTTTGTAACAAAAGATATTTTTACTGGAGGGGACTTCGCTTGGTGTCTGGTGCGTGTGATGATACTATACTTTGTAACCCCGTATCATCACGCCCCTATATATACAACACGGCAGGGCTCTAGCCCTCTACCCTAAAACTATATAGAGGGGTGCGCAGTCACCATCGCCCAGTCTCTTTCAACTATGTCTCGGGTGACGTGTACTCCTAACAGCTAATACTGTTTACCCCGCATCGCATCTAATGCCTTCAAGTGGTACACACTTCCTAGCTATGCAAACGGCCTTGGTCTAGAACCCTTGGCCCACGTACCTACGCTACGTGTATCCTATGAACGACCGTATTGTTATCTATGCTTCCTATATGTTCCGAACAACATATTATGCGTCTGGCAACGCTACTAGTTACCGCCCGCGGTAACAGAACCCTCCTTCTGCAATATGTTTGTCCCGAACATAACAAGGTAAGAGATATAATGAATCAATATAATATTTGAACAAAGGAAAATATACTTACTTTTTCCTCCTCTTGCTGGCTCTGGATCCCTCGGTATCTTCCTGTCTTTGCTTGGAACTTGCGTAATCGATTTCCCAGTTGCGGTGATGTTTGACCTTTTTGTGACGCCGATAAAAGTTTGCCAATACCTCTTCGGCTCCGAGTACCAAAGATTCGTACGGTTCCCAGGTCGCTTCCTCAATTGGATAACCCTTCCATAACACCAGGAACGTGTCATTGTCATCATCGTCAAGTCCATGTTCGATGACTTTTTTCGGGGTGAAGTGTCCAGCGCCATCGGGAAGCGGCGGCAGGGTGACTTCTGTCGGAGCGTCTTCGCCACGGTGATATGGTTCTAGAAGAGATACGTGGAACACAGGGTGGTATCCCTCGGGGATGCCTTCCAGTTTGCACGCGGATGTTCCTACCCAAGAAATCTTGAACGGTCCAGCTTTACGATTGTCGAGCTTACCCCTTGGCATGTTGCGAGTATCCAACAATACTTCTTGTCCGATAGTGAACTCGGGCTGCTGCATCCCGTACCTTGTTACTCCTGTTGATTTTCCGTCCTTGTTGGTGACTTTGGCGGTATCGTGTCTTCGTATCATAGCTTCTCTAGCAGCTTCCAGGTTTTCTTTCAATTGCTTATGGGTTTCTTCCAAGTAGTGCACGAAGTGCTCGCTGGCCGTGTTGCGAACTTGTTTCTGTTCTATCGGCCATATGGATCTGGGGTGCTGACCGTAGTTGGCATAGAAGGGCGACATCCCGGCGCTTGAGTGATGACTGTTGTTGTATTCGTATTCCGCCAGTGGAAGTAGTTCATCCCAGTCTTTTCTGTTCATGATGAAGATGCGTAAAAATTGTTCGAGAACCTGGTTAACTCTCTCCGTCTGGCCGTCGGTTTCCGGATGGAAGGCTGTAGACAGATTATCCTTTATCGATAGTAATTCGAGAGTAGTTTGCCAAAAGTTGCCGGTAAAGCGACTGTCTCTATCGGATACGATGTCGTCTGGCAATCCGTGGAGGCGCCATATTTCTTTAACAAAAAGTTTTGCTAGATCAGAAGCCTGGGTATTAGGGATAGGTACGAAGTGAGCCATCTTTTTGAAGCGATCGACTATGACCCATATGTGTTCGTTGCCGTTTTGTGTTAGTGGGAGTTTTACAATAAAGTCCATCGAGATAGAAGACCAAGGTCGCGGAGGTAAGTCCAGTGGGTTGAGTAATCCGTAGCGCTTATGCCGTTTGAGTTTGGCGCGTTGACAACTATCGCAGTGTTTGATCACTTCTTCGACTATGGTACGCAACCCTCGGATATCGAAGTTCCGTTCGATCACTTCTATTGTCTTATCTCTTCCCCAGTGTGCGCGCTTGTGTTCTGAAGTAACGATTTCTTTCCACAGTGCTTGGGGTGGTCGCAATAGGTGATCCTTGTACCAGAGTCCGCTTAGGTTGGTCCATTCCTTGGATAGTTCCACGTTTTCGTCCGTTGTGTAGGTTTTCTGGCATTTATCCGCAAACGTTGAGGTTGGTTTGTTGATCTCGGAGTCGGCAAGGTTAACCGTTGTCATTCCAAGCTTGAGTTGATTTGGTCCAGTAGCCACGTCCTGCCCTGTTAGTAGTGCCCCAAACTTGAATTGATAGCCAATGTCGTTCGGATCATTAGTACCCTCCTTCTCCACGCAATGCTCCGGATTGCGAGATAGCACGTCGGCCTTGCCGTTCTTGACTCCACTGCGAAAGATTATTTCGTAACTAAAAGGCAATAATGTTTCCGCCCATCTTGCTTGTCGCCCATACAACATCCGAGGTCTTTCAAAGTACTTTAAACTTTGTTGGTCCGAGTAGATTAATATTTTGTGTTTGGCGCCGTGAAGCCATGAGCGCCATCTAATCATACTCTGAACTATACAGAGCATTTCTTTGTCATGAATGTCGTAGTTTCTTTCGGCAGGTATCATCTTTTTGGAGTGGAACGCTACGGGATGTAGACGTTTGTCATGTCGTTGGCTCAATATTGCTCCCGTAGCGTAGGCAGAGGCATCTGTTTCCAGGATTGCTTGAAGTTCTGGATCGAAATGTCTGACCATAGGCGCAGTGGTAAATGCCTTTTTGAGATAGTCAAATGCCTTTTGCTCCCGATTCCCCCAATAGAATTTTGGTGAACTGATTACATCCGATATGGGTGCATTGATTTGTGCATAGCCTTGCACGAACCGGCGATAGAAATTAGCAAATCCATTGAATTGCTGGGCTTGCTTGATTGACTTCGGTGTTGGCCAATTCAATACGGCTTCTATTCTTTCGGGATCCATTCGTACTCCGGTTCCAGAAAGAATGTGTCCTAGGTACGGTAGTTCCGTAGCGGAAAACTCGCATTTTTCTATTGCTATACATAGCCCATACTTGAGCAGGCGTTCAAGGACCTTGCACACGAGCGCTTTGTGGTCTTCCAGGCTGCCTTTGGTGTAAATCAAAATGTCGTCAATAAAGCAAACAACTCCGTCGTCCAGCATATCGTGAAATATTTCATTCATCATCCTTTGGAAAGTGGACGGTGCGTTGCAGAGACCGAATGGCATCACGAGGTATTCGTATTGTCCGTATCTCGTGCTGAAAGCGGTTTTTCATTCGTCACCATCCTTGATTCTTATCAGGTTGAAGCCATTTTTCAAGTCGAACTTGGTGAACCGTGAAGCTCCGCGAACGCGTTCCATCAATTCGTCCATTAGTGGAGTTACTGTGCCGTCTTTAACTGTGATTTTGTTGAGGTCTCGATAGTCCACGCATAGCCGTAGCTTTCCGTTTTTCTTGGGGACAAATAGTATGGGGGCCGAGCAGGGCGAGTTTGATAGCCTAATCTTTCCTTCAGCTAGCATCTTCTGAATGTATTCCTTCAAGGCTTCCAGTTCTTTAGCAGAAAGTTTATAGATTCGACCCTTCATTGGTTCTGCTGTAAGTTCGATTTTGTGTTCGAAGATTGTTCTGGCAGGTAGTTTCTCCGCTTCGGATGGGTCGAACAGCACCATGTATGGGTGATACTTTGCTGGCAAGATTCCTTTTAGGTCTGGGGTCGTGGTTGTTGCCACAGAGCCAATTTCAATTGCATCAGGATCGTCTAACACGGATTCATCCCATTCCAGGCTAATGGTGATAGTGGAAACTTGTACTCTGGAATGTGTTACGTCTTTGCAATTGAAGGTTAACGCCATGGTCGAGCCGTCGTAAACTCCATTATGTGTTTGCAAGTAGTGCGGAGGTATCAGTACATCTTTGTCTGAGGGGATGACGACTGCGATTTCTTGAGTAAAGTGACCGTTGTATTCCATTTCAATTTCTTCTCTAACGACCAAGCAATCTCCGATGGGTCGGTTCGATATGTCGCGTGGTGCTGAGTATTTGGTAATGAATGTTTTGATGTTGTTTGTCGTGCAATATTCTTTGCTTAGGACTATAGCGTTACATCCTAAATCCAGCATTGCAGTAGCAGGCTTTTTGTTCACTAAAAATTTATAGTGAGGTCTGTTCCCAATTACGGGGCTCGCTCCAGCGGATGCTATCTCCGTTGGTGTGGAATTAACCGTACAACCATCAACAGCCCCTATCCTAACCACGCCACCTTGACCTGCTATAGCAAGGCAGCCTAATGAAAATACTCCTCCTCTGATTGATCAATCTGTTCCGAATCCTCCGTAGTCGTGGTTTCAATTTGTCGACTTTCCCTGTAATCCTGTTCTTGTTCATCCCTGATGTCCTCCGTCTCCATAGCTGCGATTTTGATCTGTCCCAAGCATATCCTTGCTGTGTGTCCGGCAGTGTCGCAACGTGCGCATTTCCTGTTCTCGATACGTTCCTTGATAACCTGTCCCGGAATCCCTGCTGTTAGCTCCGCAAAAGTCTTACCTGTCTCATACGTTTTTGATGGCTTCGGCGTAAATGATGACTCCCGACTTGGATACGTTACCCTGTCCGCCAACTGTTTCCGATCCACCTTCCTTACATCCCGCTTTTGGAACCCCAATACCCTTTCTGGGCCGTACTTTTTCTTATCCGAGCTGTAATATCCGCTTTTCCGTTTATTCTCCTCAAATCGCCTGCCGCATCTTCTGACAAGATTGACAAAAGCGTCGTCGTCGTTTGGAGGTTCAACATCGGCTATCTTGTCCCGGATGTCGTCATTAAGGCCTTTTTCAATCATATGCCTCCATGGAGCCTCTCGCAAACCAACAATCTGATTGAGATCCACGACTCGTTTAGTTAGGTACTCTTCAATATTTCCGTTATATTGAATTTTGTTCATCTTGCGTAGGTTGTCGGTAGTCTCGGATTCCAGAATGAAACGCTTCTCGCAAGCTTGTTTGAAAGTTTCAAAATGGGCCGGCCTAACCCCTTCTTAGATTTCCCGGGTGTAGTTGTCGTACCAGTTGTGTGCTTCGCATTGCAGGCAATTACCTACCAACAAGATAAATTCGTCATCTCCCCGACCCTGGTAATGCTCCTTGTACAGCCTGATGTGATTTTCTAAGACTTTCCAAAATTGTCGCCAATTCTCTCCAACCTTATACTTAGGCAAGGCGGTTGGTTTCAGAGGCTTTGGATTGCCTGGGCCTAGATTGAACGGATTCTGGTGGAAGACGCTTTCTTCGCGCTGGTATCTATTTGGGGCAGGTGGGGGCGGCATTGACCGGAAGTCTGTTCGTCGTCTAATCGAGCGGAATGATGTGCTGGCATTGCTGACGTGGTCGCTGTCCTCCGGATCTCCATCGGTTGGTCTGACCCGTTTCAATCTAGCTCCATGCATTGTTACCCTGCCAGTTAAGGTTTCCCCATTGTTTTGTGCCTCCAGCTTTTTACCCAACTGGTCAACCTTCAACTGGATGTCTTGTGCGGTGTATTCGTTGTTTACCGATTCCGCCTCCTGTGCCTCTTCGAGTTTTTGTAGCCGCGTCGTCAACCTGTCCATGCGAGTGTTTGCATATCGAGCTTGGTTCTGAAGATCTCGGATCTCCGCTTGATAATTCTGATTCGTAGCTTTGAGTAAAACTATTTCGCGCTGTGTTGCTTCAGTTGCCTCCGTTACTCGTTGTACTGCACGCTCAGTGATGGCTTAATCCGCTAACATTGCGTTGCGGTTTTGTGCGTGTTCCGCAAATTCCATTTGCCAGCTCCCCTGTAGGTCTGTAATTGTCCGATCCAATTTGGCTCCTAACGCGGTGTCATACTCCTGGAAATGTCTCCTGATAACTGGAGTCATATCCATGACCACTGCTGATAGGCCTTTTACTGCATTGTTGAGATCCGCCACCGTTGTTTCCACTCCCAACATTCTTGCTTGCAGCAGTGCTTCAGCGCTGCGGCATTCTCCTACCAACAGGTCGATGTTCTCATCTGTTACTTTTTCTCCTTTTGCTATTGCATTCTGCAATCTTTTCATGTCCTTGCCTAGTGATCGAATAGTTTGGTGCATTCCGTCGGTGGCCATAGGGTCATTTTCCTTATTCTTTAGGCCGTTCCATAATGCCTGTAGCGTAACCCATCCTGCCGGTGCCTGGTATGTCTGTCTTGATGGCGACCGGCTTCTTCGCCTTCCTGGTTGGTATGGTGCCAACCTAGTACTGTCCAGTTTTTCTTTCCTGCTTTTGAGGACGTTTTTCCTGATGCGAGTGCCCTCAGATTGGAACACAGGTGCATGGGGAAGGTCTTCCCCTGAACCTTCGTCGTCACTAACGAGGGATACCAATTTAGGAGGTTGGTAATTTTGGGATGGAGGACCCGTATAATACGCGACTTGTTGAGCACTCCAGCCACTGTCAAAATCGTCTTGGTCGGTTGGAGGTTCGAAAGAAAATGATGGTTCCCGGTGCGGTTGCTCTGATTTTACCAACATCTCCTCCAAGGCTTCAGCCATTTGCTGATCGTTGTTTGAGCTGGTCATTTTCTGGTAGATTGTTGCTCCAACGCCGTAATGACCGTAATGGTCTTGTAGGTTAAGAACTCTGGTTCTTTTAAGAGTGCCCGATATAGGGTGCGGTCGCAGGTTTTGCGGTCTTGGTATCGCACCGATTCCGTATCGCTTGAAGTGAGCGATGATTGCAATTGGTAGTGTAGTCTAGTAAAAATATACTGTTACGGGGGACGTCCAGAGGCGTTATCGACGATAGACGTTGGCCCACGGTGTATGAAGTCTTTTATCACCAAGAATTGCAATTGTACTAATAGAGGGGTTTTAGCAGTATAACTCCTTGAGGTATAAAGCAGCCGATTTATTCTTTGTAACAAAAGATATTTTTACTGGAGGGGACTTCGCTTGGTGTCTGGTGCGTGTGATGATACTATACTTTGTAACCCCGTATCATCACGCCCCTATATATACAACACGGCAGGGCTCTAGCCCTCTACCCTAAAACTATATAGAGGGGTGCGCAGTCACCATCGCCCAGTCTCTTTCAACTATGTCTCGGGTGACGTGTACTCCTAACAGCCAATACTGTTTACCCCGCATCGCATCTAATGCCTTCAAGTGGTACACACTTCCTAGCTATGCAAACGGCCTTGGTCTAGAACCCTTGGCCCACGTACCTACGCTACGTGTATCCTATGAACGACCGTATTGTTATCTATGCTTCCTATATGTTCCGAACAACATATTATGCGTCTGGCAACGCTACTAGTTACCGCCCGCGGTAACAAGAGTAGCCACAATATGGTGCGCCAGATCCCGTCGTTCATTGCCACTCCATTGGGATAATTCTTTGTATGCACTCTGGTGTGCTCTTCTCGTGAGGTATGCTGGTGTGGCCATCCAGACCTCGTAGAATACAGTGAGGAGACCCAGACTGTCAACCATAGCGATGATCCATTCCATCAGATGTTCGATGAGGCCGAGCAGCAGCGTATGCAAGATATCAGGTTGGGCGATGCTCGCGATCTGTTGACGATCTCTACAAAAGTCCCAGAGCCAGTTATGGCGATATGTCATACCATGTTCTTTGAGATAATCGATTGAGCCCGCATGGTATTTGTCGTGATAAACACCGTGATTCCGGTCCGCACCAATGGTATTATCACCGAATGCGTGCTTTGGAAGCTCACACCATAAGCAGCGGGTGTTCGCAACGCCCTGGATGTCGCAATGCTCTGGGTAATCCCCGAGCCATGCCGCAAGTCGAGGAAAGATTCGTCGAGTCAGACCGTCTAGGCACAGTGAATCGAACCCGTTTTCCGTGTTTTTCACGTAAATTTCCGCGAATAGGTCCGCATATATGTTATTGATAATCATCGTTTTGTTTGCATCGTATGCCCTTTTTTCGGCAGCAGTCATTTTGCGTTGCGTTGGCGGTACGGGGATAAATGCAACGATGGCCGTTGCATATTCACTGGGTTTGCGGCGAATTTCGCTGTGGATAATACCGATTGTGAGATAGACCGGCAAAGCTTTTTTCCCACCGGAAAAATTCGTCAAATGTGTTGCGTCAGTCATGACTATGATTGGCACTATCGTGCCACCTGAGAACACTGCGTTCACGTGAATCTGTTGGATTGTCAGTGAATATCACGGGTAAGACAGTGAAATTTGGAAACGAACCTGTTCCTTCCACCACCATCGACAGGTATTCATCTCATCGAAGAGAGGCATTCCACCAACTTTCTTCTGAACAGGCGCGTATACTATGTCATCTCTGAAACGTCTTTCACATAGAAACCACTCGATCACCGTGCGGAGACTACGGCTCTTCCAATACGAGATTGGTTCTTGATTATCAAAGTTCCAGCGAAAGCTGGTCTTGACGAGTGTCCAGTTCTGAGTCTGTGGAATCTCATCAATAGTGCCCTCCAACAACGGGGGTATCTATTACTCCGTTCAAATAGTATGGCCTCTACGTACTGCCTCATTGTTAACCGTTATATAAGCTCTGTTTCTTCTTCTGGATCTTGCTGTAGTAGAGTATTCTGCTTCCGCGGCTCCAGCTAATCATTCAGCCAATGCTGCTTCAGTGATTGTCAATGATACTGGTGCAATATTACGACAATCATGCTCATTAGCCTGAAAATGGACGGAGCATTGAACTTAATTCTTCCTACACTTAAATCTACTACCTTGACACTTTCCCTCACAACTTTGACCAAACACCGCATTTTGGGTGATCCGTCGACCGATAGAGCAAAAATTGCATCGTGGGTCGTCGGTTGCCAACCGGTTCACAAAGATGACCGATGTTCTAGTCAGCCGGCGGAGGAGCACACTCCGCGGAGTACCTAGTTGGTCGGCGGAGCAACTGCCAGTTCACGGAGTCCCACCCTCCCTGGGCCAACCAGTCATCCGGCAGATCCGTGTGCTAACTGGCTGATAAATTTGTTAGAATAGCAGTACGGCCACCGCTATAAATCTTAAACAAGGGCCAACAGAATCATCAAGAGTTACGAAATAGCTTTCCAAGGTACAATTCTTTTATAAGTCTATTTACAGAAGCTTTCTGATCGTTGTCGCCGTCTTCTCCAGTGCTTCAATCTTCTGTCTCTTGCCATTATCTCCTCTCTTCTATACCCGATCCAATGAAATATTGATCGCGCTTGCCTTTCCTTTGATACTGGCAAGGTGTCTTTTTCAAGTTTGTCCTGTAGCATCACCACTTTCCGTTGATTTTCGACTAGACTCTCCAGTGCTACAGTGGTGAAAAGATCTAGAAAACAAATCAGTGGCACGTTTACAGCCTCTAGTGTTTTCGCAATGTTTGTTAAAGTCACAGTTGCATGGCAGTGCAGCGTTCAGCATTTACACGTTGAATCGTTAGAAAAGGAGTCTTAGACTCTTAGTTACAACCACACAAAGTCTCCCTGGGCCAACAGGTTGGCCGGCGGAGGGCCACATCGCCGCCAGTCAACTAGTTCACCGGCGGAGTACCATGCCACCTCCGTGGGTCGACTGGTTGATCCGTGGAGTACCCACAGTCCATGGAACAACTAGTTGGCCCAAGGAGTGAGTTTACTCCGCCGACCAACTGGTCACTCCGCGGAGGAGGCGGGCGCCTCCGGCGGCTGACTAGAACAACCGATAGGCCAATCGGTTGACCGAGGTGCCAATCATGACATATCGGTCGACCGGTAGGTCAATCGGTCATCTTGGTGTACAGGTCGGAACAGATGTACAACGTCTCCATCGATAAATTTCAGTGTCTAAAGTTCTTTCCACACGAATCCAAGGATTTGTCCGGTCGCCGTGCTCACAAAAAGGTGATTTCGGGGAGTTTATTGGAACCACTGTCCGCGAGTTCATTTGGTGAATACAGCGATGCAACAGTTGCTTTCAAATGCAGCGGTCAAGTTAAGCATCAGGGAATCTCTAGCCGAGCAGCGAAAGATCTTATCTAGGGTCTAAAATCTAGTTGCAAGCAATATCGCTGAAGAAGCGGAAGTTGGAACCTTGTTTCATGCAAGTAATTCTGTACCACTCCTAATTTGCCCGCATCCGGAAGCTCGAAAAAAGTGGATGATTTGACAAATAGGTCAACCCATGGGCTCCGGGGTACTTTGGGTAGTGGTCAAGAGATCCCCAAAGTGGTGGAGTTGACGAGTAGGTTGAACCGTTGGCCATGGGAATTAACCTTGTATGGGTCGGGACAAGTACATCGTGGTTTATTGGTCGCTTTAGTAGTTAGATTGACCAGTTGGCGAAGCTCGGATCGCGGTCAGAACAGATATTCGAAGCTATTCGCCATCTGAAACGGCATTATAATGTTTAAACCGTACACTTGCTTACCACGTCGAAAGTGCCAGTCAATTCAGCGCGTGTGAATTTATGAATTGGTATTCTTAAAATGGTGCACATCGAGCAAGTAATTTTGTGCTATACTAAAGTAAGCGCACCGAATGTATTCACGTCCCAGCACCATATAGAGTAAAATGGGTTGGATTTTGCAGGTGGTTCGGGTTTGGTCATGTCAGGTTCGATCGCATCGCTCTGGTGTGCTCTTGTCTTGTCTTGTTGCACACTCAACGCAATCAAACACGCGAGTCACATGTTCAAACTGCGACAGAAAGTGCACCAGAACGGTCAATCAGTCCAAAGTCCAAATCGGAATTCTCACGACGGCGCAAACTAACGAACAATTTTGAATCAATTTGATCACCTCGCAGTCCAACCAATAAAGCAACAAAATCAATGATAAGCTAAATCAACAGGTACCCGCTGTCTCTCACTCTTGCAACTCCGGATCCACGCTACCCCACTACCGGCACCTCCATCTTCATCATCACCGGCAGCGCCACATAGCTCTCCAAAAACCGCTTCTTCAACCTCTCCGGCATCGCCGCCTTCAGCCCCGTCCCCCAGCCCATAGCCGCCTGCCACCTATTCACCAGCTCCTGCCCCTTCGTCGCGCCATTCGCAGCCCACGCATCCCGCACGCCCTCCCATGCCTCAACCCTCTCCCCCTCCTCCCTCTTCCTCTTCTCCTCCGCCTCCGCCAGCTCCCTCTTGTTCTCCTCCTCTAGCTCCTCCTTCGTCTTCTCCTTCCGCTCCCTCGCCCTCGCCACCAACTCCACCACCCGCTTCTCCACCTCCTCAGCCGTCAACTCCCGCTCCCCCTCCTCTGCCGGCGCCTCGGGGTTCCAGCGCGTATCCGCATAGCCCCCCACCGGCAGCGGCATCTCCGCCGGAATCCGCTTCAGCGCCGCGTCCTCGGGCACACTCGGCTGCAGCCTGTCATTACTCCTCCCCGGCAGCGGCGCAGACACGACGACGCCCATGCGCAGCGGCACAGCGCCGGAGGTCGTGCCGTCCAGCAGCGTGGGGTTGTGATTCCCGCCAGGGCGCTCAGGGTCTTCGGAGGGGTTGTCTGCCCGAAACCATCAGTCAGCACACCACATAACGGGAGTGGTAAGGGGAGGGGAAGTTCTTACACGGTCCCCAGATCCCCGACGGCATATGCTGGACATGCGACACCGCGCGCCACGCCTCGCCGCCCGAGATCGTGACATCCAGCGCCGACTCCTCCAGCGGCGCACCGCGCTTCATGGGCTTCGCATGCACGTCGTGCGGCGCGCCCGCGACCGCCGCACCCGCCGCCGGGTCCGCCACCGCCGCGCGGAACGCCGTCACCGTCTTCGCCGCCACCTTGCACGTGACCAAGAACGCGAACGCGCCGCCGCGCACCACCCACGGCGACGCCTCCGTGCGCTCCGCCCCCGCACCCGTCGCGTCCGCCGTCGCCAGCAGCCCCGCGACACACGCGAACGTGTGCGCCTCGCCGGGCGCCGGCGCGTCGGTCTCCACCCGCGGCGCCGCCCCGGCCGCCGTCGTCGCCTGCACCGCGAGATGGTAGAACTGCAGCAGCCCCAACGGCATCGACGCCCGCTGCCGCGCGCCAAAGTCGATGTCGAACCCGACGATCCAGAAGTCGACGTGCACGCTCCCGGCGAGCGGCGGGCCCCACAGCCGCAGCCGCGCCGTCAGCTCGACGCTGACGTGCGTGTGGATAAACAGAAAGTCGATGTCGTAGCGCACGCCGACCGCCACGCCCAGCTCCGCCGCGAACGCGAACGGCGCGTAGTTGACCAGGAAGTCGGCGTACGCGTCGAAGAACGCGGTGACCGGCCCGGCGTGGAACGACGCGCGCAGCGCCCCGCCGCCCATGCACACCTTCGGCGTGATCGCGAAGTACGCCGTCCCGCGGATGCTCAGCGCGCTGCCGAGCTGCCAGGATATGGCGAGACGCGGCGGATGCGGGTAGCCCGCGGGCGCGAGGAACGCCTGGTGGTACCCCCCGGCGGTGAACACCCAGTCGCCGGCGCGGGCCGCGTCGGCCTGCGGGCCGGCGAACCAGTAGTACAGCGCGAACCCGCCCGTGACATGGCAGCTGGGATCGAGGATGTAGCTCGCCGGCGACAGCTGCGCCTCGGCTTTGAACAGCCCGTGGTCGACGTCGAGGATGCACGCGATGCCGAGCTCGAGGTGCGCGAACTTGACCGGCGAGGCCGCGTTGGGGATGTCGGCGACGGCGACCGCCAGCACCGCCAGCCGCAGCCCCGACCCGCCCGCCCCGAACTGCGCCACCACCACCGCGTCGACGGCCAGCATCTTGAACGCCTCGACCTTCAGCCCCACCGCGCCCCAGTACGTCGCCGGCGCGCCGGGCTCGTTCGGCGCAAACCAGCCCTCCGTGGGGTCGATCAGCGCCTTCAGCGTGGCCAGCGTGCTCGGCTTCTCCGCGCCCTCCACCGCCGCCTCGTCCTTCTGCGCCACAAACGGGAACCGCGCCACCGTCTCCACCGTCGGCAGCCGGATGCTCGTCTGGTACCCCATCCCGCCCGTGATCCCCGCGATGCTCGCGAACCCAAAGTCCACCAGCGGCCCGCGCAGCCGCGCGTACACAAAGAACGGGTTGAACCCCGCCCGCCCGTCGTCCGCGGAGCCGTAGAACCCCGCCGCCTCGAACTGGTACAGCTTGAACCCGAGGACGAGCCCGCCGGCGTAGTACGTCACGCCGGCGGCGTGCCCGCGGCGGATTATGCCCGCGATCAGCAGCGGCGGGCGGTCGAACGACGCGGCGAGGCCCTCGAGGTCGACGCTGATCTGCGGCGCGGCGTGCAGCGAGTCGAATTGCAGCCCGAGGGCGAAGCCGAGGAGTGACAGACCCACCGGGCCGAGCTCGAACGTCGCGTCGAAGGTGATCGTGACGGTCTTGGACGCGTAGGAGACGCCGATGTTGCTGATTGCGAGCGCGCCGGTCTTTTTTTTGAATGGCGCGCGTGCGGTGTCGCCGGTGTCGGTTTCGAGCGCTTTTGGCGGCGCGGGGTCGACGTCGTCGGCATCCGGGGAGACAGCCGGTGTCTCGGGTGTTGGTGCTGTCAGAGCCTTGCCTTTGGCGTCGGGCTTCATGAACACGTAGTCCACGAGCACCATCTTCGTGTCCCCGCCCGCCGCGGCCATCGTGACACTCGGGTTGACCACGACGACGACGATATGCGCCCCCGCGGGCAGCACCACGTCCTCCGGCGTCCCAGGGTCTTTAAACAACTCCTTAAACGGCACCTCGACGCCCGCACACTCCTTCACATCCGCCACATCCTGCCGCGTCAAGCCCGGGCCACTCTTCGCCGTCTCCGTCGCATCCTGCACCCACAAAAACACCAGCCCGTCCAGCGGCTGCCGAAACTCGCCCACCAGCGGGACGGTGAGCACTCCCTCCTTGGGATCCCGCGCCATCTGCAGCGCGGCTTTGACGAACCGCTTCGACGGCGTAGCCGCCGGCCACGCAAGCCGCCGGAGCTGCCCGAACGCGAGCGTGCCGGGTCCGATTGCGATGGAGGCGTGCAGTTGCAGCGTTTTGGTGTCGGGGTGCTTGGCGAGCGTGAAGGAGAAGGCGTCGGCGCCGGACGTGGCGGCGAAGGGCGTGTCGGCGACGAGGGAGGGGAGGCCGAGGGCTGAGGGGGTCTGGCCGGAGAGGGCGGAGAGGATGTCGCCGATCGTTGCGGTGCCGGAGAGGGCTTTGAGGGATGCTTTGAACGTCCACCCGGCGGCGGAGTGGTGGAAGAGAAGGCTGAGGGAGAGGGCGGAGATGGTGATGGTGCCGGTTATGTCGAATGTGGAGCCGGTGGCGTCGTCTGAGGCCGTTTCCGAGCTCTCCGTAGTCGTCACCAGCGCGGTCTCATCAGCAGCCTCCGCTTTCCCCCCCTCAATAGCCTTCTTCCCATCAGTGTCCCCGCCAATCGCCTTCTCTCCATCCCCCTCCCCGCCAACATAATCATACTCAACCCTCAACCTCTCCACCCTAACCCCGCCCAGAATCGGCTCGACATGTTGCCGTGTCTCCCTATCAAAACACCCCTCCAAGCACTTCATCCCCACGCCCTCAATCTGCCCGACCAACCTCCACCTCTTCGTCCGCCTCTCATACTCCACCACGCCCACCAACATCCCCTCCGCCGGCAGCGACGCGCGCACCTGCACGCCGAGCTGCAAGTTCCCCTGCGCGCCCCAGTCGTAGCGCGCGACGAGGCTGATGGCGTCGAACCGGAACCCTGGCGCCCCCGCGTCGTCGTCGTCGGCGGGCGGGGCGGCGTGCGGGACGATGGTCGCGCTGATCCCGATGCCGGCGCTGTCGAGGCTGAGCGAGAGCTCGGACAGGTCCTGCGGGATTGCGGCGGGGACGTTGGAGATCTCGTGCCCTGGGATCAGGCGCGGGAGGGAGAGCACTGTGTTCAGCGCGCCGGTCGTCTTCGGCACCAGCTGGGCCCAGGGGTCGTAGGTCGGCAGTAGACGCGTGTGGTCCCCCGGCGCCGGCGGGGCGGTCGGATCTAGCACAGTCAGCGTAGCCACTCCCCGTCCTCTGCGGGCAACTCACCCGGCCACAGCCGCCCGTGAAAATAACTCCCCCCCTCACGCCGCCATCCAAAAGTCAGCAAAAACAGCGTCGTCTTATCTTTATCGTCACCACTCCCATCCCCGCCACACCCCAGCCCCGTCGCAACCTCAATCTCCAGCCTTGCACCCACCACGCGGACCTCACTCTCTCCAAACGCCAAACTCAGCGTGACGCGGTGCAAATGCGCGTCGCGCACCACCCGCCCCGCCCCGTCCTTCCCCGGTGTAAGCCATTCCTTCACCCCGATCTCGACCCCCGCCAGCCCCGCCAGCCAGTCCACGATCGCCGCCAGCGCCCCGGGTGAGTTCAGCTCCCACACCAGCTCCGCCACGCGCGGCCGCAGCTCCAGCCTTGCCGCGACATCGATGTCCCCCCGCGGCGTGCGCAGCGTGGCGCCGATACGGAACGCGACGCCGCCGACGTCCGCGATCGCCCGGCCGCGCGCGGTCGCGGCCTCGACGGTGCGCCGCGTCACGACCGCGGCGAGCGCGCCGATGTGCAGCCCGGCGATGCCGGCTTCGAAGAGGTCGCGGAACGCGGTCAGGCCGGCGCCGGTGACGGTGAAGCAGAGGCGCACGGTGGTGGCGTAGGACCCGGCGGGGTCGAACCAGAGTGCGTTGCCGCCCGCTGCTGTGGCGAGGGTGGCGGTTAGCGGCGGGAGGGCGGATGGGAGGCGGGGGGAGAGGCCGGCGTAGGTGAACAGGTCGGTGACGGTGGTGACTAGCGGCGTTGACGCGGCGGGGGGGATCAGGCCGCAGGCCAGGATGCGGCGCGTCGGGGAGGCGGGGTCGGTCAGTAGCCCGGCATCGGGGGCGGCGCCGAGGGCCGCGGTGAGGGCGGAGGGCGCGGAGCTGAACACCAGCGGCACGCCGAGGCGGTGGAGTGTGACTTCGAAGCCGTGGACCACTGGCGCGGCGTCGGCCGCGGAGACGGACAGCGCGAAGGTCGCGTCGTCAGAATCGATGGACGAGAGCCAGTACGCCCAGTCGTCCTCTGGCGCGAGCGGGATGAGGTGGGGCGTGGCGTCGATGGGCGTGGCGGTGAGGTGGAGGCTGCCGGAGTGGTGGGAGGAGATTAGCAGGTCTAGGGGGGATTTGGCGGGGAGAGCGTGGCCTGCGGGCGCGGTTGTGGGCGCGGTTGAGGAGTGGAGATGGAGGGCGGTTGGGAGGGGGGCGAGGGGGGCGGGGGAGGGGGGGTCGCCGGTGAGGGTGAGGTCTGTGGAAGGGGGAACTGCGGGGTCGGCGGGGTCGGGGGGATCGTCGCCGGTCGTTGTGAGGGCGGAAGTGACAGCGGGGGCAGATGGGTCGGGCGGAGTGTCGCCGGTGGCCGGGGGCGCGGGGTCGGCGGGAGTGTCGACCGCGTCAGGGGCGTCGGCTGCGGCAGTGGGGCCAGGGTCGGCGGTGAGTTCATCGTCTGCCATTGTGGATGGCAATACTGAAAGATTTGTTCTTTGGGTTGCTCTCGTAGTTTGGATGATGGCAACGCACTGAGTGACAGTGGGCAAAGCAAAAGGTGCTGGCGATTCCCAGGGACGGACGGACAGACTGACTGGGTGTCACGGAATTTCCGCATACCCCACTACAGCGCACCTCAATACAGAAACGCGGACGCCTCCCAAACCGGCGAGACACGCCACGCCACACTCTCCCCGCGCCGAACGTTCCCACACCCAGCTGAACCTCATGCAAGCCACGCCGTTCCGTCGTTCCCTAATCCCTCGTCTCCCGCATGATCTTCAGCCGTTCTGGATTATGTCTCCGCCCGCGCCTCCACACTCGACATCTGCAAACCATCAACCTGTAAAAACCGCTCTGAGTGCCGAGACAAAGGCATGTCTCGCCAGCTCCCGCCGAGCCCGCCACTCCGTGTGCGTGCGGCTGTGACTGAGAAATTCCGTGTTTCCTTGAGCTCTTTCTGGGGTGCCTGGTTGATGATTGACAGTGGCAAAGCGTGCTCTGGCTGTTCCCAGGTACAATACGAGCAAGGCCGACACCTCCAAATCCGGCGAGACACACAAAGCCACACTCGCCCCGTGCGACTCCCCTACCGCCGAACGTCCCAGACCCAGCTGAACCTCAAGCCCGGCCTTCCTTTACCTACGAATCCTGCGTCTCCCGCATGATCTTCAGCTGTTCTGGATTCTGTCTCCAGCTATTCTAGATTTTCTCTCGCCGGTCCGCAAAATCAACGTATAAACAGCCGCACAGCGTCTGTGCGCTCCGAATCCCGAGACACATGCATGCATGTCTCAGCCACATTTCTCGCCTGCTCCCGCCTACCCCGCCAATCTGCATGGTAGGGTTGTGACCAAGAAAGCGCCGTGCCCCGGGACGCAGAAGCGTGTTTTCATTCCCGCGGATATCTGGGGCATCTATTTCTAGAAGTGAGATTCGCACCCCCCGAGAGCAATGTCGACACCGCTGTCACCACAGACGCGCCACAATGGCAAATACGAGCTGAACGCCCTACATATCGTCCTGTCTTGTCTTCCCACATGCTAGATCCAGCCAGTTCGTATCTAGCCTGCAGACGTAGTTCTTCTGCCTAGACTGTCTCTGTCCCCTGCCTTACTCCCTCTACTATCGCTATACACTGCGCCGGGTCAGTTCCGAATGTCGCAGCCACGTTTCGCGCTTCACTCTCGCTGTGTGGGGCGGTGTGACTGCGACAGCGGGGTCCGAAGGCGCGTGCTTATCTGGCAGATTCACAATGTGTGGCGGGTATTGTACCCGCTATTCCCAGCGAATCACTAGTCAGCGTCGGCAGAGTAGACAGCAGCGGCGGTGGGCAGTCTGGAATTTCTGCAACGTTCAATGCGTAAAACGATAAGACACGCCGCAATGGCAAATCCGAGCTGAACTCCCATACCCCGTCGATGCATAACACCCTCTCTCGTCTCCCCGGATGACAGATCCAGCCAGTCCGTACTCCGCCTGCAGATACAGCCTGCAGATCCAGCTGTTCCAGATTCTGCGTACATACAGTATAATACATCCCCCGCCCTCGATTGCATGCTGTCGTCGGAGCTCCGACCACGGCGCAAGCATGTCTCAACCAGTCTCTTGCCTAGCTCCCGTCCAGCCCGCCGCTACGCTGGTGTCGGGCCGTGACTGAGACATCCCCTTGGCCCGCAGGAGCCGAAGGCGTGTGTTTATTTTCGGGGTTGATGATCGAGAGTAGCAAGAGGTGCTGGAGTCTGGAATTCTCGTAACCCCAACATAGCAATGTCGTAACCCAAAGTGACACGCCACTCTCGCTCCCTCCAGCTGAACAAAAACCCCGCCGTTGCCTAAAGTTGCACGCATGATCCAGCACGCATACCCGGCTGTTCTAAATTAGAAGGTTTGCGCTGTTGGGCTGGCCCCAAGATTTTCTGAGAAATACATGTAGATCACCGATGTTAGGGTGCGGTATTCTGGGCACCTAGTAAATCACCCCAATATCACGGCTTTGACAAGCTCTATCTCAGCGCAGAGACTTTTATAGAATGCTACGTTTGAGTATAGATAAATAAGCGGTCAAAGCATGTACTATTAAGAACGTAGCTTCTCAGAATAATCAAGCAGCGTCGAATAGTTTGACCCCAACATCTCAGCACAGGCTTGGCAAATATTGGATGGACCAGCCCCATAAGGCGAACCGTCTATTCTCCTCCGTCCGCACGCATGATCCGGTCCACTCCCCCGCGCTCCGGAGTCCACCATCGACATTCGACGTGTAAAGCGGCTCCGAATTCCGACCCTAACGCATGTCTCAGATACGCATGTGTCTCGCTTAGTCCCGCGTCGAGACATGGGGACTGAGACATTCCGAACCGAGATTGTGTAGCGTCGCAGTTGTGTGGGGTTGTGACCCACAAGACTGGCGGGACCCAGCTGAACCGTGCGGTAGGTCCATGCATGCACGCTGCAAGCTGCAGGCTGCAAGCCACATGGCGTGAGTGTGGCTTGGCTTGGGCGATAACCCTGACCCTAAGATATGGGACGAGGGCGGCAGTAGCATGAGGGAGAGAGGTGACTGGGGTATCTGGGTGCCTCCTCCGTGCGAGATCTTTCGTTGACTTTGTCTTTGTCTTCGTCCGCTGCTCTGAATTGTCTGAGTGCAGGACCCATCGACGCACCGTGCCCTGGCCACCAGAGCATCACCACCGCGAAACGACAATTCACGACCAACGCGCCGACCGCTCCCAATACGCTCACCATGTCAACCTCCGACCCACCCGCCGTGCCCGACACCCCCTCCGCTGACCCACTCCCCACCGTCCCGCCCTCAGACCCTCCCCCCGCCCCCTCCGACCCCCCCTCCGCCCCCCTCCTCCACCCCCTCCTCCTCCACGCCTACACCCTCTCCCCCCCCTGCGCAAACCACCCCCAGGACTCCTTATCCCGTCTCGCGCCAATAACCCAGCCGAACTACACCTTCCTGCGCCTGGACGCGGGGATGATCCAGTCGGACGTGCAGCCGCACACGGACATGACCGATTGTGCGCCTGCGGAGAGGAATACGCGGTTGAGTGATGTGGGCGCTATGCCGGTGAGAAGGAGGAGGGAACGCGAGGGGGTGGTGGTGGCGTGGGTGCTGCCGAGGGTTTATCGGAGTGCTGTGACGCAGGAACCGACGCCGGGGCCGGGTGGTGATGCGGACCCAACGCTCGGTTCGACACCCACGCCAGGCCCGACACCCGCCGCAGACCCGACGCCCCCGCCCCCGCCCCCCCCGCCGCAGAAACCCCCCACCTACCCCGACGCCCCCCCGCGCTGGCTAGTCCTCCGGCACCTGGACCTCACCACCATCTCCCCCTCCACCCCAGCAACCCGCGCCCACTTCGCCACGCGCGAATACGAGGCCTGGGTGGTCGAATCCGACCACATCTGGAACCTCGACACGATCCCGCCACACCTGGACCTGCAGACCGACATATCCCCCTTCATCTCGCCCGTCGGCGCCGCCTCCTCCGGCGGCGGCTCCTCCATCTCCGAGGACGAGCTGAACAAGCAGGCCGAGATCTTTATCGGCCGGCGCACCGATGCTCTCTCCTGGGACGGCGAGGCGCCGGGGGACCCCGAGAACCCAAGGCCGGCGGTGAACCTGCTCCGCGCGGGGAACCAGCTGTTTGCGGACTACCAGCCGCATCATGCGAACGTGTTTAGCATCGTGGACAACTTTGCGTACGACGGCGGGTTCCTGGACGCCGCGGTGGCGAGCTACTGTGTCGTCGGCTGGCACGCCGCGGCTGCGGCGGACCCGCTGTGGCGCACTGGCCCGCGGGAGCGCAGGCTGGAGAACGCGTTTATGCACCTCGCGTCCGGCGGGGGCTGGCTGAAGGACACAGCGGAGGCGCGCACGGTGTGCCACGGCGCGCTGTACGACGTCGTCTGGAACGCCGACTCCAAACCCGCGAGTGTTCCGGCCGACACGTTCGCCGCGCGGCTGCGGGATCCAGAGTACCCCGCGCTGTCCGTGGGCACGACGCCGATGGACGCGATCGTCAGCTACATCAGTGCGCGCAAGACGGACGGGAAGGAGGTCAGCGAGCTCGAGGAGCGCGTGCTGCGCATCCAGGGGCTGCTGCACGCGCGCGACGACGGCGTGGAGACGGGACGGGAGGCGATGGACACGGTGCACAACTGGAACTTCTCCCGCTCGCAGGGGGGAAAGCAGTGGGTTCTCGCTGCAGCGGGGAGTGGCGGCGATGAGGAGCGGGAGCTGAGTGCGAGGGTGCGCGCGCTGAATGCGGTGCAGATGCACCTCGACGCTGTGGACCGCGCGGCGGTGCAGTACCGGTGGGACATGTTTGCGCTGTGGTGGAAGAAGGCCGGCGGGGTCGCGTTCGCGGGCGGGGAGGCGGAGAATGTGGTGCAGTATACACGGCGGGCGGCGGCGGTTGAGGAGAAGGTGACGCAGTGCGTGGCGAAGCACGAGGAGCTGCAGAGGGCGATTGATGCAACGCTGGAGGGGCCGGCGGGCGCGGGGAGGCTGAAAGATGTGGTCACGGCGGCGGCGCAGGCGCCGTTTCATCGTGCGCTGGACCCGACGGTGTTGATTGGCGGGATTGAGAGCGGGTGGCCGGTGGACTTCCTTGAGCCTGCGAAGGTGCGGTTGCCGAGCCAGACGGTGCCGGGGGATAAGCCGATCGACGGCGCTCTGACGGCGCTCATCAAGCACCTGTCCGCGCCAAGCGCAACGCTCCCCGATGTCCCCAAAGCGCCTACTGAAGTCACAGGCGTGCTCGGACGGCTGTTTGCCGAATTCGCGGCACTCAAGCCAAAGTCCGACGGCGAGGCCGAGGTAGTGATACCGGGCGGTGCAGTTCCCCCGCAATTCCACGATCAGAAAACGACTGACGCCAGCTGGCGCGACCGCTGGAGCAACCGCCAACCCTGGTTCCCACTGTTCGTCGAATGGGAGGTCGAGTACACGCACATCCCGTTCGGGCGCGTCGACGACCCTCCCGATGACAACTTCTGGTCGCTCGACGAACACACCGCGCGGGCCTCTGTCAATAAAATGGTGCGCTACGGGCTCAAAGACCATCCTCTCCCGCTCCACAAACGCTTACCCATGCCCCACTCCTCGCGCGATTTGCGAATCTGCTCCGGCCGCTCGCTAGTCCTTCCGCAGCCCAGCTTCTCGCTCGCGGCGAAGGTGGAGCAGTTGCTCGACGACACCCCCCCGAGCGTGTTGGACAAGTACCTCAAGCTGGACAAGGCGGAGAAGAAGGCGCTGGTCGCTGCGGTCAAGACGCTGCCGTACCTGTCCGCGCCGCTGTCGGGGCTGACGGACAACCTCGTGACGTTGGCACAGGGGACGCACATCAAGCCTGAGTTCCGCTCGCCGCGCGCCGGCGCAGCAGACGAGCTCGTCGTCACCGAGGCGGCCGTGAATACCAAGTTTGGGCTCACCCGCGAGAGGCTATCGTTGATCCAAGGCCAGTCCGCGCTCACGCCGTTCGCGGGCAGCGCGCGGTTCACGAACGCCGAGCACTGCCCGTTCAAGCCGGTGACACACGGGCAGGTGCGCTTCCGCAAGTTCAACGTCGTCGACAAGTTCGGGCAGGTCCTCGTCGGTGTCGACGCGGCCGCGGACGCCGACGCGGGCACGCGCCTGTATCCGTGCATCAGCGACTACTACGAGCCGCAGCTCCAACCCGGCTCTCGGCCCGGCGCCGACGCGCGCGCGAACACCGCGCTCGACGACGCCGCGGGGCACTGCGAGTTTCTGCAGCTGCCGCCGCAGATCAACCAGCCGTCGCGGCTGGCGGCGGCGTTCGTCGTGCGCGAGGAGGATGCGGAGGCGAGTGGGGCGTACTGGCGCCCGGCCGCCGACGCGGATAATCCCGTCTGGGGCTGGATCGTGGTCAACTACGCCGACTACGGGCTGCAGCTGTTTACGCCCGCCGGCGGTTTCTACCGCGAGATCCGCATCGGCGGGCCGCTGGGCACGCTGGCGTCGGCGGCGTGGCTGCCGTTCGACCCCGACCCGAGCGAGGCGCGCGCGGAGAATGCGCAGCTGGATGCGTTTATCGCGCAGCTCCACGGGGACGCGACGTACACGACGGAGCTGTGGGACATGTTAACTCAAGCGCTGGCGGCCCTCCAGCCCGCCCCGTCTGCCTACGCCGAGTACGTCAACGCGCTCGTCGGCCGCCCGCTGGCGCTGGTCAACACTGGATGGGCGCTGGAGCTCGCCGGGCCGGAGTACGTGAACCAGGCGACGAGCGCGGCGCGGCAGACGCCGGATACCTACCTGCTCTCCGGCGCCGGCAAGCGCGCGTACGAGTTCCAGCTGAAGCTCGGCGACAAGGCGCGGGCGTACGACGGGCTCGTGGGGTACTTTACCGCCACACCCGAGAAGCACCGCGTCCCCGGCGCTGAACTCGACCTCACGCGGGTGTACTCGTACTTCGCCGATGCTGAAGCGACCGGGCACGCGAAGCCCGCGCAGGTCGTGCCGATCGCGACCGACAACTACCCGCGGCTCACCGCGCACTGGGCCCCCCCCGCGGCGGCGTCGACGCGCGACATCACGACTGCAAGGAACGACGCGATGAAGGTGTTTGGCGCCATCGTCGACCCTTTTGCGCCGCTGCACGCGTACAGCTCGTTCCAGCCCGTCGCGGCGCTGGCGCTGCCGCCGTGGACGTGGCAGCGCGCGATGGCGGCCATGACGGCATTCTTCCACGCCGGGCCGCTGGCGCTGACGAAGGACGTGCCGGGGTTTGATGACGATCGACGGGTGAAGCAGACGGTGGAGAAGAAGAAGGATGGCAAGGGCGTGGAGAGGGAGAAGACAGAGATCGCGCTGCCTGGCCTGGCGAGCGCGGACTGGCGCTGGTTGCAGCCGTATGTGCCCCTCGACGCTGAGGGGTGCGAGGTGGACGATGTGGATGTGAAGCCGGTTTATAACGCACATGCGCTCAGCACGGTGGGGAATGCGCAGGCGCCGGCGTTTGCGCAGGGCCCGTATACCGCTGTCGAGGGGTATTTGCAGCTGGTGAAGTCGATGGACGAGGTGCATGAGGGCGGGAAGAAGCCGGAGCCGGTGGTGGCGAGTTGAGGGGGAAGATGCAGGGCAGCGATTTTCATTGTGTTTAGCCAGTTTGTTCATCTTGGAGTATTTGTGCTTTGCTGTTGATTTATCCTCCTCTGTTTCGTGTGAAAGCTCATTCTCGTCGTCTCGAGTCACAAGTGCAACATCAAAGTCTGAGTACCATGTAGCCACCCAATTCTCAGACTCCAATAATGTTCGCTTTAGACTAAAACACCTCGCAGTCAAATCCGCAGAAGTTCCCTTCCTCCAAATTCAATTTCTACTCGTATCCGTCGTTCCTGTTTGTGAAGAACTATGACGAAAATATTGCGAAACCAGGGATCATTGAGTCATTTTGCTGCTTGTAATTAAGACAGGGTCTCGTTTATGTCTTGCGTTCGCGTTTTTGTTTCTAGCATCACCCACTAGAAAGCGATGCTTCAGGCATTTTAGTCCGTCATCACTAGCAACTCACGGTCATTGCTTCGGGGTTTTTGTACCGAGATCAAGCAGTGTGATAGTTGATGACAAGGACATGAAGCGGCGTCAGGGCTGTTGGAGCCAATTAACTTAAGCAGTTTGAGTGAGCAGTCAATTCGTATATGAGGAGACATCAGAGGAAGCCGTGATGAGGCAAGTCAGAGAATCTGAAGCAATGTTAGCTCTTCTATCACTAGCGGAATATGAACTAACTGTGATGTGCTCTAGGCTCATTCGAACATTGGTGCTGGCAACGCGTTACAGAAGAACTAATGATAATGTACGTTAAGAGAAGAATAATACCACGGAAAGGAGAAATGAGCTAGCGATGCGGTACCAAGCGGGATCCACGTTGGAGTTCCCCATCCCGCACTCGGTATCACTCGGTTTAGGCCTTTTCCATTTGTCCGGCTCGGATCTCGTTGCCTCTATCGGCTTGTTTCTGCACTACTCTGTCTAAGACGCACCTGACATACCACGAATATCGGCATGAATCTAAGACTCGAGCACACATGACCAAAGACCGAACCATTGATGATGATGGACTGCACACTTCAACATTTCCACAAGCCCCCGAGATGCGCGAGGGCGGTTTTCAGACAGGAGCCTCTTTCTTTGTGTGGATACTACGGGCCGCCGAAATTTACTTGGTGAATTTGAGGTTTGTGGTAGTGCTGCCGGAACACGATCTGGCAGGTTGTTTCCTTCACAGGCGGCAAGAGGCGCGATCCGGGGCCGGGCGAGGTGTTGGCCCGGCATTTCACGGCGAGGATTCGTTTCGTATTCCAGCTCGCTCTCATCGTCTCATCCATCATCACCTCTTTCGAACAGAGTCCATCCGTCGTATCAGACATTTGCAACAATGGCACATTCCTGCTATCAACAATGCTGTCCACCAGTATAATTGCTTTGGACCCCCGTCACCGATGATGGCGAACATCATCGCTTTAGCTTGCCAAAGCCATCGCTATCATTCCACTTCCATCGCTTAGGTCGACTTCATGGTGGCCATGGCTTGACTTTTGGCTTTTAGAGATCAAGGTATGATCGTGTTCGGTTTAAGTTTGGGTTTACCTGAAAAGAAACAAAAGAGCCGGAAAAGGCGATGGGATGCCAGGAGGTCTGAGCACACTGGCTAAATCGAGTACTGCCGGTGCAGATGTGTCATTCAATACCGTTTACCGACTGTACTGAGATTGAATAAGTCAACACTGCTGCACGTCGAGTAACGGTCCCCAGGTCAATGTCATGTGTCTCCTGTGGTATCGCAACTTCCCTCCTCCGTCCGCAAACCTTGCTGATGGTGACCAGTAGCCGAATATCGATACACCAGCCCGGGCTGTACTCTCTGAGAGAACTGTTGTGTCTGGCGCATTGTGTTTCACGGGGCAGCAATGCTGGAAGATGTGAAATTGGGGCTTTGCGGTGCCGAAAGCCCAAGACTCGCCGAGTTCCAAACCATTGTAGACGGCTAACGAGCGCGAGATGATATTCTATGTGTATTTGTTAGGATGTGTCCCACAATAAGGTAATACTCAAGAAGCTTGCGCTAGAAACAAGATTTCTGGAATTTCAACAAAAACCAAACATAGGTCATGCACGAAGACTAGTACGCACTATGGTAGAGTATCATGAGGCACTACCTTATGCATACGAGGGATTAGCCGACGACGATGATGAGAAGACAAGCTCAAACAAAGCAAAACAAAGCACTTTCCGTCGATCCAAAGCAACTCACCGAAGCCCAGGTGCGCCGCTAGGCAGCGCTAGATAACAATTTAGCAAAGGTATCCGACAGCAAAAGTTAGTTGTTGCACGAAGTGATGAACCACGATGACGAGGTTTTGGTGGAGATGAAAGTATGATTGTGTTCCATTGTGTGTGAAGTGTACAGGAAGAGAAGAATCAGAGCAGAATCAGAGCGATGAGACGCTAGAAGACCCCAGTCCACATGGCCAAAACCGAATCATCGTTGATGCAGGATTGCACACTTCAACAATACGATTGTATCCTGTTTAAATTTTGTAGTTTTGAGTTTTCAGGAAGAGAAATAGAAGAGCAGATCAACAAAGGGCGACGGGTTTAGACATGACCAAAACCGAGTGACCACCAGTTCAGCTGTGCTATCTTCACCAGATTGTCCTAGAATGGGCGCACAAACCGGTAACCTCAACAGCGGATTTCATGACCATACATATAGTCTAAGCTGCGCCGTCGGTAAATTCAGGCTATGACGGGTGGATTGACTATTTGTCTTTCAAAGCTAAAACACTTTTGGAACTGGTATCTGTCGACCCAGTATTTTCAACGTCTAATTTGCGCCCTATTTTCCCGTTAAATCTGCTTTTCGCTAGTTCCAAAAGTTGAAGATAGCACGTGTGCACCGGTAATCATCCAGTTGTGGTCATGCGGTGTCAGGCCTCCTAGCGTCCAGTCATCCTTTTCTACATAGTCTTCGCTTTCTATTCCTTTTAATTTACAAACTGGACTACACAACCGAAAAATACAATACGATCACAAACACGAAACACAACATTGAATACCTTCTCCTTGTCTTGCACCCAGCCGAATATGTTTCACCCAATCCAAACGTCGTGCTTGCGGACAGCGGTGGATCGGGCGATTAGTGCTCCCCGTACGAGGAACTTTGGAGAAATTACTAAGCAAAGACTTGACGGTTGGACACGAGACAAACCTGCCCTCAGGTTGGAAATTATTTCGCACAATGCAAACAAAAATCCTATGGTCGCACGCGAAAATCTCCCATGCAACGACAAGCGAACACGCGGAAATAATTTGTGAGTTTTCTTGCCCGCTGCTTGTCGGGGGAGGACAGAACCTCCGCTCGAAGCCAGTCGGCCCAACGAGTCTTGGCAGTTCACGAATCCCGGTCGATCTAAATCGTTGAAGATCATAGCACGCGTGCAACGGTAGTCACTCGATTTGGGTCATGTGGGCTGAGGCCTCGTTGCGCGCATCTGAATGCCCATTCTTGCTCTTCTCTTTCCCTTCTACATATTTAGCCGAACAACACAATGCGATCTCCAAAAGAAACGACAGTAACTAGCTAGCCCTCTAATACTAAGACATCAATTTGTAGAGCTGCTCGAAAACAAAATAAACAGGAGACCATCTATTAGACAAAAACGGTATCAAGGTCGTTATATACTCCTTGAACTTTCTTCCAGAATAGCTTCGAGGACTTTAATTGCAAACGGATCAGACCAGGATATTTAGGGTTGTGCATCCGTCGAGTGATATCCTCGCAAATTAAATAGTCTCTGCGCGATAACCCACGGTGCTCAACCAGCACAAGACCTGTTCCACGACGACTGTCCAAGCACACTAGCGCATGGCCCTGGGCTGTCATGACCTTCAGCATAGTTAAACCACTTATTAACATGGTACGTGTATTCAGTGGACAATCAATCGACAAACCAGCTTCCGATTTACGCTTAAATACTGCATTGTAAGGTCCTCTGGTGGTGAGAATTGTTCTTTCCTCATCGTGAAGGAGCTTGGCCAAGATCAGCTGTTCGTTAATTCCCGTGATTCCTTTGAGCTCAGATACGCTTCTGCAGCGGACCCGACGTAACAAAAAGTCTCTCCAAGTCCAGTTCTCAACCTTAGTGCTTTTGGAAACTAGCACAATGAATGCGGCGAGAACCCATGCGTATGTGGTGATATTGAAAGGGTCTACTCCACGGATTCGTGAACCAACAGTGAAGCCTATAACAAGTCCTCCTACAACCAAGATTGTAGCAGTTGCGATAACTGTCCAAACATAAGTCCCGCAATTGACTATTATGGAGTCCTCCTCCACAATCCAGTCGTTCATCTCGTCAGTAATGATCTTCCAGTCCCTAGTAAAGTCCTTCTTTTGGGGTCTCAATGCTGGTTCTGTATTGGGAAGGGTCTGAACTGAGTTCGTACTCTTGCGTTCGCTATTGGTTATCAAGGCATTACGGGAGAAGAGGTCACTGTCTACTGCTTGCGACAAACGCAGTACATCTCGGCGTGTGCTGGTATCAACAAATTTATTCGTCCACATCCTGAAGAAGGCATCAAATTTGCTATCGGCATACGGTAACACTACGTCCTCAATGTCGCCGCTGATGGCCACTATATCCCGAACCTGGTTGAAAGTTGCAACCATAACTGGGCTCGTAGTCGTTAGGAGGATCATGACCGTCACAATGTCTTCCATATGCGAAAAGACCAGGCGGTTCTTATGCGATGCTCCACTATCTTTTTCAAGCTCGGAAGCCTTAGAACTTTGGCATTTTTCTTCTTCTAAATAATTCCACTCGATCTCGGTCTGTAGGCCGTCGGCAGTCGCTGAAGGCGGCACCGTCATTGGCATTCGGGGTTCTCTTCGAATATCCAGTAGCGACTGGTTCAGAATTCCGAAGGCCGCGTGAGAAACATTGAGGCTGCTCAGCTCTGATGTTGCCGAAAATTCGTAATCGCGGTCTTGGAACAGTAACGCCTAGACTTTTAGATGGATTCATCTGAATCTTTCTGATGTTTCTTACCTTGAAGCCTTCGAATCCAGTTTCATACACCACAGCACACACTTCATAAGAAGTAACAGGAAGCCCTGAACGATTCATATGATGCGAACAACTCAACTGATATCTCAAAAAATGATCTGTTCCCGTGCGAAATTTTAACTGATGGAAACAGTGTTTTGATACAGCAGAATCTTCATTCAATTTCAGACTTCCTGCTTTTTCAACCAAGCTTGCCTGAACTTCATCACACCCCCCTTCCTCTTCGACTCGTTCCGTTTTGAGTGAATTGCCGTCCGGAGCTCCGTCTACTATGGTTTCTGCAAGTCGAAGCGATATTGAAGAGTTGGTGCGCATATCAATTAACAAAACCTTGGCTTTTACAGTCCATTTGGCGATAACGCCGACTAAGTTGTTGAGCCAATAATCACCGTAGCCGGAATGTGCAGTTAGTCTCACTAAGACGGCTGACAAAAAGTCAAGTAGACAATAACATGCTTCTAGTTCCTTTTTGTTGAGATCTTCGGAAACCTCAGGGTTGAGATCAAAGTCAGCTCCACGGGGTATACCTGACTGAACTGTTCGCATTTTGCCCTGTACCTTGCGTTTGCTGGTGAGTTTGGGACAATATGCCAGGGCGATAGCTGTATTGTCGAGAGAGCATATTGCCATAGCCTTTCTTAGCCATGTAAATAGTGCGGAGAGCTTTGTATATCCATTCTCTGATCCTTCTGTAAGTAGGTCCTGATTACCAAATCTCAATGCAACGTCTGGATACTCAATTATGGCTGCTAGCCTCGAAACCTCCCGACGCAACATCTCCGAAGCACTCGATTCAGGAACTGAATAAGGATGGAGGTCATCAAATTCCGGGAATATTACATCGAGGATTTGGCCTTCGGCGGAAGCTTTAGCGGTTATATGAGCATTTGCAGCCTCCATAATGGCATTTTTATCTGGTTTGGTTTGTCTAATTTTGTCCCTTGAGGCAGGGGCTCCTTCATTTTCGTTTACTGCAGACATGACTGGATCACTGGAGGTGCGGTCTTTGCGCTTTCGACGCATTTGGTTGCTGAAGAATGTTTTCGCTCGAGTTCCCGCCGCTGGAAGCGTGGATTGACGCCTGAGCATGGTAGGGGTGTTTCCGTCGACAGAAGAAATTGTGTTCGCATTCTGCAATGGCACCTTTTTTGCTTTCTGGGCTCCATTGAGGCCGATATTAACCTGAGGTGGCTCAGGAAGTTGTGATTCAGTCGCCAATGGAGGTTTCTCTGTCGATGTAATTCCGTCGGTAGACATTCTGTCTTTTATGATATTAGATCAATTCAAAGTTACACCGCAATTCGCGAGAGAGTGGGAATAAATACAGTTCTTATCTTTGACAACGAGTTGATAATGAAAATTCGATTACGAGGAAATTGTGGCCTCTGTGAATGTGGATTTGACAAAAGTCGAGCTTTTTCGATAGCTTGGATCTGTCAAGCCACCATACGTTCTTTTTACTTCATCTATACTTTTATTTTTCTCAATGCGTATGATGACCATTTAATCCATCCAATAAAGACCATCATCATAAATGTGATATAACTCGGACTAGATCGATTATGTGTGCGAGTATGCATCACGGCAACAAGGTCCATAGGGGACGATTGGATAGGACAAGAAAAGTGGGAGGAAGCACCCGTTTACCTATCGGTTTCGGCGGATGAAAAATCTTTTAATCTGTGTTGAGGCTGTTAATTTGGACGGTCATTTTCACATTCTATCAAATCATGTCAATGATGTGACGTGATTGGTCTCTTGTGACACAAAGTGAGCATGGTCAGACTAGGTTTACTATTGGCTTCAGCCTTCGGTAATCAGTTATGTATGTGACTGCGTACTGCATGCACGTCCAGCTGTGGACAAGTTTACCGATGCTATAGTCAAGATGCCTTGGAGCCTCATCTGTAACCGCCAGCTTGAATGGTTGACAATGTGGCGATAAATTCTAGCGAAGATCAGAATTCTTCAAAGTTACATACGCAAGCAGCCGATTGCTATTTCAGCTTTTGATGTGTAGCTACGTACCGTACATGCATGTATAACTCTAGTTGCATTGAACACGTCAGAATTTCAGAAACAGACTCGACACTAGCTTTCACTAGACATAAAACTGGTCAGCTGCGCTACCAGCCTCTATGTGTTCGACACGTCTATAATACCAAATCATTAGTTTCCTGGTCAGAGGTCTTCACTTATCGTGTTAAGCCCTAGTAGCCCGCCTTCCCTGCCAGCTATCTCTATCAATTGCAGCCCAGATTTCTTCTATCTGAGTACGACTAAACCGACCAGTCTATCTTCTACATTTTCGGAAAAGAATTGTCACAAATTATTACTGAATATGGTGCAATCGATGGATCCCGACATACCCAATGCCACTGCTGGATGTCGGGTCGATGACTACAAATCTCTCCTCTCTGTTTCTTCCACGTGTGATGTCGGAGACAGGCCTGATGGATCCGTTGCCCCATCTGTACCTGAACCTGAAAGCGTTCCGGAAGATCCTCGTCCACCACCTTCAGATGCGGTCGAAATACCCAATACCACTGACGGTGGTCGAGTCCCTCGTCCACCACCTTCAGATGCGGCCGAAATACCCAATACCACTGACGGTGGTCGAGTCGATGACCACAAATCTCTCCTCTGTGTTTCTCCCACGAGTGATGTCGGAGACACTTCCGGTGGACCGGTTGCGCCGTCTGTACCTGAACCTGAAAGCTTTCCGGAAGATCCTCGTCCACCACCTTCAGATGCGGTCGAAATACCCAATACCACTGCCAGTGGTCGAGTCGATGACCACAAATCTCTCCTCTGTGTTTCTCCCACGAGTGATGTCGGAGACACTGCCGGTGGACCGGTTGCGCCGTCTGTGTATGAATTTGAAAGCTGTCAGGAACATACTTGTGATGACGAATCCTCACATGACGAGAGATATGACGGGCTGGTTAACATGATTGCACAAATAATACTGGACAAGAGAGCAAAATTGTCTTCATCATTACCCAACCCTAGGAAAAGCCATCAAGATTATCAGTCCATCATGGATACTATGATTTCGAGGTGCAATTCTCATGAAAGCACACTCTTGAAAGCTGGACTTGTGGACACTAGTGAGTAATATTCGTGCAATATAGACGTCATCTGAAGTAGACACTATTTTTAACGATCTACAGAAAATACCGGTGCAAACTATTCTGATATATACCTCGATCCGTCAATCATCGAGAAGATTGAGCGAGTCACTTCGCTTTCTCTATCGCGACCCGATGCCTTCACCTACGGTATTCTCTCAGAAAGTAAGATTACTGGCGCACTCCTCTACGGCCCACCGGGAACCGGGAAGAGCGCGCTAGCGAGATCAGTAGCCAAACAATCTGGCTATGCAATGGTACAGGTATCGTCGGCAGACGTCTTTCAAAACGCTTGGGGGGAGGACGATAAGGTCATTCGGGCAATCTTCTCTCTGGGCCGAAAGCTTCATCCTTGTATCATCTTCATTGACGAAGCCGACGGCATTTTCAGCTCCCGCGAGAGCGGAGAGAGAAAACACGTGCGAACTATGCTGAACACGTTTCTTCAAGAGTGGGACGGCATATGTAACGCGCTCGATTCTCCATTTATACTTCTCGCCACCAATCGGCCCTTTGACCTCGACCCCGCCGTACTTCGGCGAGCCCCAGTCCATATTCACATCGATATTCCGTCGAAACTGGCCAGAGAGCAGATCCTGAAGGTGCAACTGAGGGGCGAACAGTTAGCCGAAGACGTGAAATTCTCAGTGTTGGCTAACATGACACAGCAGTACACAGGTTCAGATCTAAAAACCTTGTGTGTGACGGCGGCGCTGGCCTGTGTTCATGAAGAGCAGCGGAATCCAGATACGGGCGAGTTCCCGAAGAAAAGAATTCTGCGGAGCAAACACTTTGGTATAGCGCTCAAGTCTGTGCGGCCGACTATGTTACCGCGCGCGACGCTTTTGAAGTTGGAGGAGTTTCATAAAAGGAGTAGTTGAAGGAGGATTGCGTTCTTGAGCATTTAGAGTCTCAACTTGGCCAATACTCCTTGTTTTTATCATATTGTTTTTCAGATTTCCCCCCGTTTTTCTCTCTCCCTTTTCTTGTCTACATGTTCATGAAGTTGTTTAGAAATTCTTCAGTTTCGGGAGTCCAGCACAGACGGTCACTTGCCAGGTGTGAGTGAATGCGTTTAAACACGTTCACACACAAATAGATGTATGTAAACATACTTTTTCGTCAATTATTTCTTAGAAGTCTCGTTCGCCCCCGGGTGCAAAAACTGTCTTTTTACTAGAATCTTTATGATAGTTGGAATGCAGTCAGTGCGAGTAGTACTATTCTGCTCCCCCACGTTAATAGGGGTTCTCAGGCCGACAGTTCACGCAACTGATTCACAGTCGGTTCGGCATCTGAGAATTAATTATTTTTTGTTGTCGAAACGGTTCAGTGAAACGTTGTACCGGCTCTTGAGATGGTTCACAGCTCGGTTCATTTGGTTCAATCTTCGTGGATTTGGATCGCTGAACCGTCGGTGAATCGCCGCGGCCTGAGAACCCCTAATCTTTTCACCCGCGGCTGAATAATTATAATGTGCTAAAAATTGTCCTGTGAATTGACTGGCTGGATCACATAGCCACGTCATAAGACTTTTGCGAATCACCAAAGAGGCATCTAACCGAGTTTGTACATGACTAACAAAATGACCGTCTAGAAGCACAAAACGCCGTGACTCCCTCTCCTATGTACGCCAATCCGTTTGTTTCGTCTAGCACGCAACACAGCCTCAACAGGCACTCGGCCGAACGAAAAGGTAAGGCTCCGAGCCTACTGCAGCAAACGAAAGCGACCGTGATGCACAAGCAGCCATGCAATGAGTTTTTTCAAGATCTAATGGACTGCATGAAACGAAATTCAGCGTGAGATTGGGCATGAGGGCTGGCCAATAATTTCAATTGTTGATTTTGCTTTTTTTCATCTTCTGTCTACCATCGGAAAACAAGGGGTCCGGCAAACTGTTTTTGCAACTGTTTTTCGAGCGTTTGCAAAAAAATAAACGTTCTAGACCCTGGTAGTACCTTGCTAATATTGTCAGACGAAAGCACAGATGGATGATATGGCGTGTAATACTGTGATGTGAAAGCTGCAGAGAGAGCAAGCCAGACATATAATTAAACACTGTTTGTTGCACGGTCACGTGCGGATAACAAAGCACCATTCAATCGATACAGGTCTATGCAACGAACAGCAATAACCGGTATTGCTACGTTTCGTATCAATACTACCCACCTGGGGACGTTATGGCCCGTTTAATAAGCGAAATACAGTGATCGCGACCACGCAGTTCACTTCAACATTGCAGTATTGACCGTGATAATAGCGCAAGATGTTTGAGTGCAAGACTTATCAGTACAAACAGGATAATTGTAATATATTGTTCCATTGAAGAAGTACAGCGATGGTATTAACAGACAAGAATTGAAAGAAAAGAGTAAGAGAATGAACAAGAAAGCCACGCACGCTCCACGCACGCTCATGCTACAGTCGAGTGACAGGTGGTGCCGTATTCTTACAGTACCATAAATAACCACAAGAAAACTCCCGTGAATGTCGAAAAAATATGTATTGCAACGTTTCGTATCGATCCCGTGACTGTAATAATTTTCCCATACACGTAGAGTACACTTAACATCTGAAAGGAACACACAATCACACGTTCATCTAGTTACTAGAACCCCAATGTACTCAATCACATCCTATCACCCATCCAGCCCACCCTTCGCAATCCACTCCCGCACGGTGGTCCCACCCCCAATCCCCAGCTCCCTCTTCCCCTCCTCCGCCGCCTTCCTCGCCGCCTCATACCCACCCCCAAAATACCCCCCCGCCGCCACCCACTCCAAGCTCTCCGCCACCTCCTCCGGCACCTCCCCCTTCTCCGCCTCTTCAAACACCACCCGCCCCCCCGCCTCCTCCACCACATCCCGCAAGCTCTTCCACTCCCCAAACGCCGCCACCCTTCCCCCCCGCGGCCCTCGCTCCACCACAGCCATCACCCACCGCCCCATATCCGCCGCCGGCTCAAACTACGGAAACACCGCCGCCCGCGCCGTGGCCGGCCAACGCACCACCAGCGTTCCGTCCGCGTCGCGCCGCCCCAGCGTGCACAGGTTCTGCACGTACCACCCGGCGACGACCACCGACACCGCGCCCGGCAGCGCCGCGCGCAGCTCGCTCTCAATCGCGGCTTTGGCGCTGAAATGCGGCATGTGCGCCATCGCCACGGGGAGCGACGACCACACCAGGTGTGCCACGCCTGCGGCCTGGGCTGCGGCGGCGATGTGGCGCCCCTGGGCGAGCTCTGTGGCGGGGGAGCCGTGCGCCCAGAAGTCGGTTACGGCGAAGACGGTGTGCGAGCCCGCCAGGGCGGCGGCGGTGGAGGCGGCGGAGTTGAGGTCGCAGGGGAAGAGGGTGATCGAGGGGAAGGAGGCGAGGAGGGAGAGGGCGCGGGCGGAGGTGGGGGTGCGAGTGAGCGCGCGGATGGTGAAGGTTGTGGAGAGGGTGGGGTGTGTGTGCAACGCGCGAAGGACGGAGGAGCCTTGGAGGCCGGTGGCGCCGAGGATGGTGAATACTGGAAGAGCGGAGGTGGGTTTAGACATGTTGGAGTCGGTGCGAGGGGAGATGGGTGGGAGAAGCGAGCTAGTGGGTGTTCATGGAGGAGCATTCTGAGGACTTGGATTTGTGGTTAAGTGATGTATACACGAAGACCTGATTTCAAAGCTGTTATAAACGGCATCCGACATGATTGCAAACGCTTTTCAATCACGGCGGTTTCGGCGGGTGTTCATCCGTGACAGCGGGATTGCGGTGATGCGGAGTAAGGTTAGTCCGCGCTGGACGCTCGCGGCTTTGAGAATGTCTAGACTGTACTTCAAATTTGAATTTCGGGCGGACACGATTGTATAATGACGTTTAGTAAAAGAAGTATTGACGTTTCGCGATGGGTCTATTTGTGGTTTATCCGAGTGAGAATTACCGCGACGACATAACCTTCATCCTATTAGCCGCACGTGACCGTGCATCTTAGTCACCAGTCGCAGTTCAAACACTAGTCGCTTCCGGGTCCGAGCCTGCGCTCTCTCTGCCACCTACACATCACACGATTACATTTACCATCATCTTCCCTAGACTTCTTGTGTCGAAAACATCCACCGTATCGCCCCGTGCTCCGGTGGTCGTTTTCTATTCCCACAGAAAAACCAATCAGTTTTACCCAGAGTCTATATTTGCGGTAGCGTCTAATCCCACACCAGCGTCTTTTTCCAATCCCGCGTAAATCCCCCTTATTCGACAGATACTCAAGTTCACACCGAGAACAGGGGGTTCCTTAGATATTCTTATCCGTGTATCTCCATGGAACGCGCCCAGAATCGGTTGAGTTGAGCGTCAGTTGGAAGCACGATGATTCGCTGCGCGGTACCACGGGTCAAGCCGTCGTGTGAGGCGAGCTTCACGCGTTATTGACGTCCTACGGTCCGTAGGGCCGCAGATTTGCGTAAGTTGTAGATGTGAGAGGTTGTGATGCACTTCCGCCGTTTCGGCGCAGGGTGGGTTCACGATGTGGTGCTTTTAGGCGGGGGCACGATAGATACTGCTTAAATCACGTGTGTTTCATCATGCTGGAGCTTTATGGTATTTAATGAGGGTGAGATGGAGAGAATACAAAGGCAGTACGCATGGTTAATACGTAAGGTTGGGATAGGGCTGGCCTGCGTAAAATACCACGGTCCACGTGGAAGGTTAAGATTAAGGGTTCAGCACGCGTCGATGACGATGTTCAGGGTGCAGTTCTTGGCTGGACTTTTGGTTGGTGCGTAAACGAACTCGCAATGGATTAAGGGTTCGTCACGCTTTGAGAGATCAAGGTGCACTACACGAGTGGAGTTTCAACCGTGTATTCATTTAGCTAACGTCGGGTACCGCGTCAGAATCCATCCCATCCCCCTTATCCATCATCCATCCCATCCCATTCCAGCATCTATCCCTCGCACCCTCTGCATCTACTTGTGGTCCGCAACAGCCGCCTACATGTCACGCCTCATCAGCCTAGTCCCTTCACACCCGCGGGGAGTCTGCGACATACCTTGATAGCCGGCGGGTTCGCCCCAATAACCTCCTTGATCTTCTCGCCGCCCTTGAAGAACGCAAACGTCGGCATGCTGCGGATGCCGAGCTCCTGCGCAACATCGGGCACGTCGTCGACATCGACCTTGTAGAACGCAACGTCGGCGTTCTCCTTCGCCAGGTTCGCGATGACGGGTGCGACGGCGCGGCAGGGCCCGCACCAGGTCGCCCAGAAGTCGATGACCACCAGCTTGTCGGCGCTGGCCGCGACGGCGGCTTTGAAGTCGTCCATGCTAAGCGGGGGAGCGGGGTTAGCGGGACACGACGACGACGAGGAGGAGGAGGAGGACGGGGACGGGGGCGCACTTCTTGATTTCTTGCACCATGGTTGCGGTGTGTGTGTGTGTGTTTAGCGTGAGAGTTTGGTTTGAGTTCGTGAGGTGAAGCGCGGTGTTGTAGTGTGAGGTGCTTGCTGCGTTGGTTGGCGATGCGATGGAGGGCGAAGGCGGGGTAAAAGAAGACGTCGCTCAGCTCCTGCGATGTCGCCATACCGCTTAATAACCCGGCGAGCCCCGCACCAGTCCAGAGTCATCCCTGGCAGGCGTCGTCGCCACCGCGCACAGAACCTGAAATGCGCGCTGATTTGGAATGCACCATCGATGCGCTTCGAGAAGATACCCGCCGCCGCATGCGTGTGCTTGTAGTCGTGCAGCGATGGAGCCACCAGCGCACGGTGCACCCGGCTCCGGTCGACGGGTCCAGAGCCGGCCGCTGATTCAGCGCTGGAATGCCGGAGAGCCGCAGCGAACGCGGGGGCCTACGTCATGCGGCGCTGCTTGCAGACAACTGCGACTGCAGCCAGCCACGTTTGGGATGGATAGGTAGGTCGATCGGTACCGTGGATTGGTAGATCTCGCGCAGTCGCCAGCTCTTGTGCAGGAGCTGGGCGTCAAGATGATGGATGATAGCTGAAGCTGGCCGGTCGCGGCGGGTGCGATGGTTGCGATCGGGAGGAGTTGTGTTGTTTGTCAGCACGGCCGGCCGAGGCTGCTGTTTTCACACGTGATTGAAGTAGATTCAGCTTGCTTGATACCACGATTTATGGGACTTTGCATGGGACTTTGCATTATTTGTCAAATAGCCCAGCGAGGAATTCAGATAACGATCTGTTGCCAATAGATTACTGTTGCGCAAACCGTCTGTTGTAATCAAGGATCCGATGGGCACTCACGAGTCACGCCAACTTGTTTATTAAGCACCGAGCTGAGGAGTACTCGTAGTAATCAAGCACATGTTACGTTCCACTACATGTTTTATCACGCAGCATTCGCCCAAAACGAGAGATCGATGCCATGGAAATAATGTGTCGTCGCCAAATCAACTTGAACGTTACGAGCCAGACGCTCGACCGTGATTACGCGTAGTCACTGTACAATTTTCAATCATCTCATGCGCTCGCCGTGGGTACTGTGTGGCTAGACAGATTCTGCTTCTTTTTTCTTCGTGCCACAAAAGCGCTAAGAAACGACGAATGTGTTTGTGTGCACTAATTCGGCTGGGGATCGAGGAACATGGGACAAAGTCGAGGTACGGAGTACATAATCAACTCAAGGCCAGTCAATCTCGTCGAATCTTTTATCCGTAAGTGTTGAAGTGGAGTACTCCATAGGTCAGAGTGGATGCAACAGTGTTGATGAATAAAATAACGTCCCGTAACTTCTATAGGTTCTCCAGATCCCAGATTTGGGATTCGATTCTCCAACAGTGAAAATCACTGATTTTGATCTAGAATTTCATCATTATTTCTGACGTCGAAGGGTAGTGGCACCCTCGCAAGTTTTGAATCTAAACCTCCGATGCTTTGTTGCCGTACCCGTGCTGTAAATCCGTTGTAGCTGAGACTTGAGACTCTCCAGGTATTACGGGAAGTTGTCCAATCGTGACCCGGACTGGGAATCCTTATCACTTGCAATACATGGCTTCCGCCAACTTGTCTGAATATTTCACTGCCAATAAACACAACGATGGTCAACGAGAACCTCGTCCTGCTTATTTTCCAGTAACCAAGGAATTACTTCTTTGAGCGGGGTTTTCCCTCGGAATATCGATCATCTGAGCTCAACCCCCGGAGCTTTGCTGAGCTCAACCCCCGGAGCTTTGCTGTCTATGATGGTGTTTCAATTCCGGATCACCGTTGCTTATATCCTCGATGCCGCAGGAGCTGAATCACTGCACTGCACTGTATGTAGTTGCAACTTGCCTCTACTCAATCCAATCAAACTTGTCGCCTCATGTCCAGACAAGAAATTGAGCTAAGATCGCAATAAAGCTTGGTTTTCGAAAGCCCCGCTCGTAGCCAACGACATGCAGGCTTTCAAAAAAGGGTCCCCATAAAACCTTCTTAGCATGCGCAGTTCTGGCCAACCTGTACATCCGTAACTATGTCTCTTCCGTCGACGTACCTGAGTGCGTTTCTCAAAACCAAACATGCAATCTCGTATTCGACGTAGTAAACGTCCCAAGTCGAACGAAACAAAACATCCCGCATTCACAACACCTCACCCATTCAACCCGATCGCTCCGGTTTCCGTAGACGCGACGTCCCGCTGCCCAATCAGCGGCTTTTCTCAACGAGTAAACCCCCGCGCTCCACCTACATCCCCGCACGATTGTTAACCCGACCCCGTCCCTCCTCCAGGTTCCAGCCCTGCAACGGCGACGGCAGGATCTCCACGACCTGCGCCCACTGCGACGGCGACGGTGAGGTGGACTGCAAATGCGGCACGTGCAGGGATGGCTATATCTGAGGTGTGGAAGGTACCGCTTGCAATGGAAAGAGCGCCAATACTGTGGTGTGTCCGTCGTGTACCGAGGGACAGAGGAGGATTGAGTGCACTACTTGTGGGGGGAAGGGGACGTATTAATCGACGAAGCTTGGGATGGGTGAGGAGGGCTGAAAGAGGGGGAGAGGACTTTGGAATGTTGGAGATGGCGGGAGAGGGATGTTGTATCGAGCTATGAATGATGATTATTTGATGTTTAGAGAAGAAGTCAGAGAGAACTAAAACCTAAGAGTGAGCTAGATTGAAAATCGAGTGATAACCGGGCAGAGTTGATTTTCAAAAATTGTCTTGGGACGATTACGATATCTAGACCGCACAAATGTGATGGCACGCCACATCAGTCCAGCGCCACACAGTTCGGAGCTTTTATAATTCTCACGACGGCCCGACACACCGGATAAATTGTGAAAATGCGGGGCGCAGGAGAGCACTATATTTTGAGTTATATCTGCATGTGGTCACCGAGGGAGCGGAACGCGGATCGGAGTGGATCGGATGAACTCTGCAGTACTTTTTCATGCCTTGGTATTCTTTCCACAATTGTCTTCCTGGACACATGTGACCTGTAAACCAGACTGCAGCTAGGTGCTACGATGCTTAACGAAACTATCACGACCCTGAAAACGAAATCCCATCCTATATCTGCGACATCATATTCACACTCGCCCTCGCAACCGCCACCGGCGCATTCGCATTACTCCAATCCCCCGAAAACAGCGTATTATCCTCACAACTACTCCCCAATCCCTGATTGCTAATCCACGCCGGCTCCCAATAACAAACGCCGACCCCCAGCCCCCCGGGAATCGCCTTCACCACATCCGCCACCTTCTTCATCCACGCCACCTGCCCCGCAACACTAAACCCAATCCCGCGCAGACTCGCCGGGATCTGCGCCGGGTCCGAGCACACCGCCGGCCAGTCCGTCTCCTGCACAACAATGCGCTTGCCGTACTGCGCCGCCATGCCGTTCACCGCCGCCTGGAAGTTCTCCAGCGTGCTGTCCGCCGCGTTCCAGAACGGGTAGTACGACACGCCCATGACGTCGAAGCTGCCCATCGCGAACCCCGCGCTGATCAGGCTGTCGTAGAACCACGTCTGCGTTCCCAGGCTGTAGCCCTCGTCGGTGTGCAGCATCACCAGCGTCGCGCTGCTGCGGCTGGCGCGCACGCCGTCGATGCCGGCCTTCAGCAGCGTGGCGATGTTGCCGAAGTTCTCCCAGCTCCCGAGCGGCCACAGCAGCCCCGCGCGGATCTCGTTGCCCACGCTGACGATCTGCACCGGCACCCCTGCGTCCGCGAACGTGTTCATCACGCCGGTCGTGTAGCTCTTGACCTGCGCCGCGAGCGCAGTAATCCCGAGCCCGCTCCACGCCGCCGGCGTCGTCTGGTGCCCGGGGTCCGCCCACGTGTCGCTGTAGTGCAGGTTCAGCATCACGCCGAGGCCGGCGGCGCGCGCGCGCTTGGCGAGGCGCAGCGCGTACGCGGTGTTGTAGATGCCGTCGGTGGGGTTGACCCAGAGGCGGATCTTGATGCTGGTGGCGCCGGCGGAGGCGAGGATGCTTTCGAGGGGCTGCGTGGCGCCCGCGGTGCTGCGGTAGGTGGTGTGTTTGGCGTCTTCTTCGGTGAGGAGGGAGGAGATGTCGAAGGCTTTGTAGGTTAGGGCGCTGAGGGCGGTGGGGAGGAGGGGGAGGAGCGTGAGGAGGGGGGCGAGGAGGCGCATGGTGGCAGTGGATGTGGGTGTGTGGGAGGCCGTAGGTGGGTGCGGGCGCAACGGTTGGAGGGCGGGGGAGCATGCGTTTTATGGAGGACGATCGTGAGGAGCCTATTCGGGATGAGAAAGACCGATACGGGATCTAGGGCCGTGGTGGAGTTTCTGTAGTGGATGAGGGACGATACGGAAACTGTAGAGACTGCACCGAACATAGCTGATGGTACCTACCGCCGCAGTGAGTTCTCGCATGGTAACGTTTAGATGCATGAAATGGGCCGTGTGAAGTGTTCATTCGCCATTCAGGTAGTCAGGTCAGTAAAAATCTCAAATGATGGTACGAACTTGGTGACAAAAATCGTCGACCACCCGACACCCCATGTAAAACTGTTAATTATCCACACGCAACTTAACTTATGGGTTTCTTGAACAAGTATATAGTATTTCAGATACAGACATTTGATCCTATCCTTATAAGGCTTTTAATTGCTTCACCTACTTGGTTGTACCTGCCATTGAATCCGTGTCATTTTTGAAGCACTTTTATTGTAGTTTACTGTACTCCTCTTGTACGGCTTTCTTCATTTCTTCCACTATACCATGAAAGAATCTCCTTGTCTTAGTCCTTGGCTTTATGATACGCCAGCAATTCTCAATGCTGTTCAGGTCTTGGGAGGATGCAAGTCTGGGTGAATGAACTGGAATATTTAGTGCAACGAAGCGAACATTTCCAGTCTTCTTGCTGTGGATAAGAGCTTTATCCTTGAAATGTTCAACTTTGAAAATTTAGGGGTAATTAAGCAAAGCGTTGTAGTTTAGACAGACAAATTCTCATGGTAGGGTGGTTGGGTGGTCGATGACTTTTGTCACCAGGTTCGTACAAACTTGCAAGCGCACAAAAGTGCATCATCAGTCATATTTCCTTCCAAATTCCCGAAAGTTGGAATGTACAAGACAAAGCAACATCAAAATCCCCTCCTCTTCGCACTATCCCTCAGTCCAAACACACCCATTGCCAGAGACCCCATCTCAGGAACGTTCCCCCGTCCCCGCCAGAATAAACCTCACACACACGAGGAATCATCGGGCCGCACCCGTCAATCGGTTTGTTTGCGCCCGAGACGACAGTGCAAGATTTGGATGTGCTGACAAGCCTTGAAGAGGTTAGGTCGGGCTTTCCGAAGACTAGCTGGGTTAGGTGGGCGGTTTGGTAGGAACTAAGAGCTGACGCTAGCGGAAATGTTTCCGCGAGGGTGCTTACATAGTGCGGCTGTAGGTTTTCGTGGAGGAAAGAAAGTGCTTACATGGAGGGTGACTGCGCTATGCCGGATAGCCACCCATTTTTGCTTGAAATACTAATTTATCAGGAGTGAGAATGACGTTGGCCGCCAGAACCATCGCCTCATCGTCGCCGCAAGTGTTTGTTCCAAACTCCACCTGTCATCAATCCAAATCCTACCTGCAAACATTAAAAACACCAAAATTATACCCCGACGGATCTGGGTTCTATTGACATATGGTGAGCGCCACAAACGCGGCCGCCGCAGCATCAATAGTTACCAAACGTTAAAACAAGCAACTACATATTCCGACGTCGATTAATCTCCGGCCCAAAATACAGCGCATCATAGTACCTGCACGATTGATTGGTGTGGGGAAATAGAGTGCGTGCTGCACCCCGCATTTCCGGTCCCCGGGCCGGGCGTGACGCTGACGTTGGTGCGGAAGCTCCGGGTGGCGTTGTGGCGCGGTTTGGTGGCGGTTATGGGGAGGGAGCGGGGCAGGTGTGGGATGTTCGGGGTAGGGTTGAGGGTTGAGGGCTGGGGTATAGCATGTTCGATTCTTCAGATGCCGGTGTTCATTATCGGTGCACAATATCTCTGGAGCGTATTTGGGTGAGTGCAAGCTTAAGATAGCGATTACGGGATCGCTTCAGGATGCTGCTGGTATTACACTAAGATCGGAGCGTATCGAGAGTTCAGTTCGATCTAAACAACGATAACTATCTTCGTTAAAGAAAACCAAGATTCTACTTCTAGTGTGGTGTGCCGGATTTGCTCGGTAACATATTCAAGTAGTCCCACCTGCCTATACTTTGAGTGCTATAACTACATATAAACGACGAAGTTGAACTTTCAGGATCATCAATAGCTGGACAGCTGTGTAAGCATCATTAATTGTTTCCGAATATATGGCAGTTGCTCCTAGAGGTCAGGACAACATATATCGGCCGTTTCCTGTCAGACAAACTAAACGATTGTAACTTTCCGTTTCTGTCATTCTGTACAGGTTCCCAGCCTATTTTAGTGACTTCAAAGGTCTAGACCCTCGACCGCATCTTCGGAACTCGGAACTACAAGCTACCAATATCTAGATTTCGCTTCCCAACCCACCCCATCGGTGTCCCCAACCGCTCGCCTCGGTCTCGCTTCTGCACTTACCCGCGTCGATCTTCATCCCCAATGCACCCTCATCCCGTAGCACGTTACCTCTCCCACCACATGTACAACCTTTCGCCGCCTTCACCCCCAATCCGGCATCCCCAAGATCTCCGGAAATGGCGCAACACAAGATCTAGCGCGCACATAAATATCTTTCCCGCACCCCACAGCAACAGCAGCACATACCCACCATGTATCCCACCTCCATCCTCCCTCTCGCCTCCGCGCTGCTCCTCCTCCCCTCCGCGCTCTGCGGCCCCATCCAGGCGGCGGCCCTCGCGGACCCCACCGTCACCATCACCTCCATCTCCACGCGGACCCAATACCTGCTCGTTCTAAAAACCACCGAGATCTCCACCCTCTCCGTCCACGTCCCCGGGCCCGTCGTAACGCTCACCGTCTCCGCCGCCGAGCCCAGCACCGCGACGACAACAATGATGATGACCACCCGCGTCCCGACAACACTAACCGTCATAAACCCATCTTTCACCACCCGCGTCGTCACCGTCACCGAGGCCGCACCCGGGGAGACTGTGACGCTGCCAGCACTGCCGTCGACGCGCACTGTGACCATTCCGACCACGCTCGCGATCCCGGGCGTGACGCGCACGCTGACCGTCGGCGGCGCGGCGCTGACGTTGACGGTTACGAGCATGGGGCTTACGCGCACCGTGTTTGCGGTGACGACGCTGACGCTCCCCGCGGCGGAGGTGTCGACTACGACTGAGACGGTGACGCTGCCGGGCGTGACGGTGCCCGGCGCGACTGTAACGCTTCCTGGGCTACCCGGCGTGACTGTCACGAGACCTGGGTCGACGATCACGCTGCCGGGGCTGCCGGGGGTCACTGTCACCCGGCCCGGATCAACCATAACACTCCCCGGCGTCACCGTCCCTGGCGCAACAGTCACCCTACCAGGTATTACCAGGACACAGTTCATCACCCTCCCCGGCCTCCCCGGCGGCACCGCGACCGTCACCGTCCCGCTCGCAATCACCACCTCCATATCAACCAAGCTCATCACCACCGCCGACACGACCATCAGCTTCACGCAGCCGCAGCTCACGCTGACGAAGACGATCTGGCCGGTTGTTCAGACGGTGACGAAGTGCAGCAGCACCATGACCGCGACGGCGACGGTCACGAATGGCGGCGGCGCGAGCACGTTTACGTTTACGGTTACGGCGGGGCGGGAGGAGGAGATGGGCGGGAAGGCGGCGTATACGACTGTTCCCGCGGTGCCGACGGGCGTGACGGGGAGGATGGCGGCGGGAGCCATGGGGGAGATGGAGATGGGCGGTGCGGGTGGGCAGGCGAGGATAAGGGTGAAGGCGTGAGAGGGGCTTTGATAATTGATGTAGTGCTTTAAGAGGTGTTCTAATTGCGAGTATGATATGCATGCACAAACTACAAGCGTGACTCGAGTTCATCGCTATGAAACATCATCAAACTAAACATTGTGGAACTCGTTGTGACATTTTTGTATTTTCGGAACGAATTCGCCAGCAATTTTTAAGCTTTCATCACTGGGGCTGTGGCGCAGTGGTAGCGCGTTCGCTTTGCATGATTCATGAGAACTTGCGAAAGGTCTAGGGTTCGATCCCCTACTGCTCCATCTTTTTGTCCCCGATCATCTCAGTCTTGCTGTCATGTTAGCTTGGTGTTTAGAGATTCGCCAGTCATCTCGTGCGCTTGCTCCCTCTTCAGATATGTAATTGGAGATGCTGAGTCACATCCATGTTCCAGGATTACTCTTGCCATGATGGAACTCATTTTTTTGCTTTGGGACCATTCCATATGAATTCATTCATCGTATCATAGTCGCTAGCGGAAACTATTTAGAAAGTCTTGTGCTCATAGTCATACTATCCGTTGCAATTTTTACGATACTTAACGCCAGTCCACACAGCAAGAACTCTTACCACTCCATCCGCCCCTCCAAACATGCCAACGGGCATCTAAACACCAAAGAACAATTGGTCGGCGCCAGCCTTCGCGGTTGCGCACTTCGCAAATCATTTGGAGTCAGCACTGCACAGGGCTTCCTGGTTCTCTGTGCTCTGCTGAGATGCCTAGAGCCCTATTTTCTCCGTCTCAATCCCTCTTAAACACATAAGCGGCAATGATGCGAAAACCGCCGCATTCGAGGTCCACCGAGATGCCGAAGTTGAGGAGTAACCGGTCAGCGTGGCATGAATTGTTGGCGGGGCTGAAGAGGGTGCTTTGTGGGATGTGTTGTGCCAATTGATATGCTGCGGAATTGAGATGGCCTGGGTCTATTATTGAGAGGGGGGAGGGGGGGTGTGTAACGCTCGGAGAAGCTCGGAGAATTTTGAGAGTGCGTTGTTTTGTGTGGGGGGGTTTGCGGAGATCTGTTGCAGTTCTCGATTCTGCCTCCGGTATCACTCGGTTTTGATCACGTGCGGCTTGATCTCATTGCCCTTGTTTCTGCTCTTGCTCTTCTTGTCTCTTCTATTCTCACATACTGTACACCCAGCACGATGAAAACACAGTTATAAGTCCAACACTCTCGCTCCGTTAATGACAGTTCGGCTAACCTTTTTCCTCCCGATTCTCACACCTCATCGACGAATGCTCTTACAAAACCTCGCTGCTTCATCGCTTCATCACCACCGTGGTTCTTACAAGCTGCATCTGCCTCTATCTCTGACAGCTCCCACGAGCTGCTTCTTTACTTCTTGACTGACGGTTCTTATGCTACTTCATATCTTAATACGATATCTACCAAGGAAATCGTACAAGAATGCCGCTTCATCATTGGTTCACACTCACCTCCAGGGGCTTCATACCAGACACGGCAGTATGACCAGCAGCAGATTACTCACGGGCCCAAAAGTACACTGATACACGGAAGCAAAGATAGCTGTATAACCAGTGTAGCCGTGCAAATCCTCTGAATATCCCACGTTTTTTTATTACTAATAGATCAGCTCCGGTGTCCCAGATCGCCCTCATCCTCGTCTTCGGTCTCGTCCTCACCCTCATCTTCCTCTCCACTGCCAAGACTAAACCCCCCAGCTTCCTCCGCCTCCTCCACATCAACCCTCCGATACCCCTCCGCGCCCGCATCTCCAGCAACCTTCACCCTCCCCCACACCGCCAACAACCCAAGGTCATACCCCGCCTTCAACGCGCCAGCGGCCACAAACGCCGCCCAAAACCTGCCCTCACCCGCCAACACACCCGTCACCGTCGGCCCGCCACTCTGGCTCAACGTCTTCACCACATTCACGACCCCCATCACCGCCGTCCTTTCCCCCGGCTTTACCACGGCGGCCAAAAACGCCGACCTCGGCGCCTGGTCCATGCTACTCAACGCGCCCCTCGCGACCAGCAGCGCGACCGTCGGCCACAACCCGCGCGGCGCAGGGACGAGCGCGAGGAACACTGCCGACGGGAGGTGCGTGTACACCATCGTGCGCACGAGCCCGATGCGACGCGCGAGCGCAGCGGAGGAGAGGTTGCTGAGTGCGCTGAGGAAGAAGGTGGTGGCCACGATGGCGCCGAGTGTTGACGCGGCGAGACGGAACTTGGTGAACAAGTAGTAGTTGATGAGCGAATACGGCACCATGCCTGAGGCGAGCGAGTCGATCGCGAAGAGTGAGCAGAGCTGGAGGAGCGTCCAGCGTGTGGCAGAGGAGAGCTGGGTGAAGCCGGGCTTGGCTGGCGGCGGGGCAGCGGAGGCATGGGAGTTTAGCGGGTGCGAATCCTCCGCCGCATCAGCGCCGGCCTCGCACGCAGGGCTCAGCAGCAGCGTCAGCCCGGCCTTCACCATCCCGATGCCCGCGTACGCCCCAAACCCCGCCCTCAGCGCCGCCTGCTCCTCCCACCCGCCTCTCTGCAGCGCGTCGACCATCCACCCGCACGCCGCAAGGCCGCCACTCATGCCCAGCGTGCCGGCAAAGACATACCACGCAAACACGGCCGTGCGGTCTCCCTCCGCCACAAGCCCGGCGAGCGTCGACTCCTCGACGGCGCGGAACGGGCCGATCTCGTTGCCGCTCGGGCTGATGACGCCGAGCACTGCCGCGGCGAGGAGTATGTAGTAGTTTGATGGTGTGCCGAAGACGACGCCGCTGCATGCCATCGCTAGGGATCCGAGAAGCAGGATCCGGCGCCGTCCTAGGGAGTCCGCGCAGAGGGTTAGCAGCAGGGAGAGCGCGACGTCGCCGAGGAGGGTCAGTGTCATGAATAGACCGATGCGCAGGTCGCTGGTCCCAAGGGTGGTGAGGAAGACGGCGAGGATTAGGGAGGTAGCGCCGTAGGCGGACATGCGCAGGAAGCGTGTGAGCAGGAGGAGGTGGATATCGCGTGGGGCGTGGAGGAGCGTGGGGAGGGAGAGCTCGTGAGAGAGGCGGCGGAGGGCGTTCATGGCGTATGGGGTGGGTTTACATGGGGTGGTGGTATATGGGGAAGAGGAGACAAAAAGAGACGTTGAAGGTGAATATTCAAATGGAGACGCAGAAAGAACAAGCTTTTCGCGATGCGGGGACGCGTGGACGGGTGCAGCAGGGCGGGGGTTGTGCGACGCTGGGCGGCTCGGATGCGGCACGTCACGTGGGGGAACGGAACGTGATGGACGGAACCGATAGGAATCGAAGTTTTGTTCGTGAAGCCGAAGAAACGCATATTTCTACAGGCTGGCTGCACTGGCTAATCTGCATTCACCGCACCCTGATACATCATCCGCCGCCCTGCTGTCCAGTTGTAAAAGTACGTCCGCCATACTTCCTCATCTTGTTTCATCAGCGCGAGCGAAGTCTTGTCTCCCCAGTCCCTTTTTCGTTCTCGACGCCGCACGTATGCACTCCAATATGTGCTGATGGCGTTGTGTCTCTTCACCTGTTGCCGTTTGTGGGCCTTTACGGACTCACGCAACTTACTATAACCTGCACTATCATATCCACGTCCGTTCCCCCTCCGCATCCTCCCGCCTCCTCCTCCTATCTCCCATTACCATCAACACTTGCATCCCAGTTCCGCTTACACGCCACAAACCACCCTCCATCTCCACCGCCCGGTATGTCATAATGTCCGTGCGCAAATTCCTCCCATCACTCGGGGCTGTGGCGCAGTGGTAGCGCGTTCGCTTTGCATTCTCATCTCTTGAGCATCCAAAGCTGCGAAAGGTCTAGGGTTCGATCCCCTACTGCTCCAATCTTTTGCTTGCGCTGCGAGCATGTGGTGTTTTTTATGGGTGTGATGCTGCCGGGTTGGTGGATGGGTGATGGGTTGATCGCGGGGGACGTGACAGTGGAGCACATCTAACGCGTTGATGATATGAGTACGAGTACGTCCTCAAATTTACGGTGCGTACAGGCTTCGCCTAGGCCCGGTGTGCATCCAACCTACGTGGTGCGCTCAAGCTGCGGAATTGCGCGATAGAAGGCATCGTCAAAGATTCAACTATGTGAAAGTCTGGTTATCACTGACTCCTGAGAGGTTTAATCGAAGGGAATCCAGCACTGTTAAAATATTAAGGGACAGTGTAGGGTTCTGTAGACTGACCGTCTTTTGATAATGTGCTCAAGTACGAGGACAGAGAAGAAAAGCGGAATTCGAATTCAACTTTCAGAGCGACGAGAAGCCAAAGACCTACTAAGCCCACATATCCAAAACCGAATGACCACCGGTGAAGATGTGCTGCACTAATCGGCGTAGTAACAAGTTAGACGAAGCAGCGCACACTGATCCGCCGCTCCAACATCCGTTGGTCAGTAATAGAAACGCACACCGCGCCTCAAACTCTATCGGTTGGGGCTGTGGCGCAGTGGTAGCGCGTTCGCTTTGCATTCTCGTCAGAGCTGCGAAAGGTCTAGGGTTCGATCCCCTACTGCTCCACTTTTGCCGCGACGCAGGTCGTGGCTTACTTAGTATGTTTTTGGATGTGGTGGCAGTCGTGGGGGTGGTCTTTGTGCAAGCTTTCACGTTGACGTCCATTATACGAGTGACGAGACATGACGCGTAGACCGCCCGTAATAGCTGCCATCCAAACAGCCATCCTACTACAACATAAACGCTCCACAACTGCCAAAGCAACGCCCCAACCGCCTCCAAAAAACACTTAAGAACAAACTTAGTTGTATTAAACGATCATAAACATCTCCCATCCCAATCCCAAATATTTATCCTTGTCATAACGCTCCCGCTGACCGCAACGCAATCATCTTCTCCCCAATAATCCTCCAGCACGCCCTCTGCTCCGCCTCAACGCGCGCCACTTCCTTCTCGCGGCCCTCAACCTCGCGTGTGCGCTCACGTAGCAGCTTCAGTTCCTCGGTGTACACGTCCCAGTCCTGCTCCAGTGCTTGCTGCCGCCCGACGATGGTTGCGTGCAGCGCGTGGAGCTCGAGGTAGGAGGATATGTGGGTGCAAAGGCTGAGGACGACGTCGGCGGCGGTGGGAGGGGGGGCGAGGGCTATGGCGGTTGTGGCCTTTGCAGTCGTGTCCAGGGTTTCGTGAAGGCTGATGGGGGTTGTAGTGGCAGTTGTAGTGGTGCTGGACGATGACAGGCTTTCGAGGTCGAGGTCCATGGTGGTAGTTTCGACGGCTGTAGAGATCGTGCTGATGGTGGAGGTTGAAATTGACTTTTCAGTGGTGCACTGGATCTCGCAGAGGTTGACCGCTGTTGTAGCGGTAGTAGTAGTTGTGCTGGCGGATGACATGCTGGCGGATGACATCGACTTTTCACAGGTGTACGCGCTCTCACCGCAGCTCTCGAGTTTGAGGTTGTAGTCCATGGTGGCAGTTTCGACGATAGTAGCGGTAGTGCTGATAGACATGATCTCGGCGATGTCATCATCTTCCTTAACGACGCTCTCCCGGCTCTGGACGAGGACACCGCAAGTAATAGTCGGGTCGAGGTCCATTGAGGTAGTCTCGACGGCTGTAGCGATAGTGCTGATGGTAGCTGTTGAGAACGCCGTTGCCGTGGTGCACAGGATCACTCCGCTGCCGATATCAATCTCGGACGCAGGAGGCTTGATGACGCTCTCCGGGCGGCGGGTGAGGATACTGCAGCGCCTTGAGATAACGGACTTGGCGGCGCGGGCCTTGTCGGTGAGGACGTGGAGGACGCCCATTGTGTGGTGTGGCCTTTGCTGGGGTGTAGCCTTTGCTGGGTTGTAGCCGTTGCTTAGTTGTTGCCGTTAGTTGGTTGTGGATCTGCTGTGAGTAAGCCATTGTAACGCGCGAGGATCTGGACAAGAGATGCGTACCTTGTAATGTAGAAACGAAGAACACTCTGGGGTGAGGCTGTGGATAGTGGTGTGTAAGATGGTTGTGCAGGATGCGCAGCTGAGTTGTATATATTGGATACGAGGCTCGATTTGAATGGATGATTGAATCTTGTATGGGACATGGAGAGCCGGTGTATTCAAAGATTCTGGGACTAGCGGTGTACTGTTGCTTTACGAAGCTTGATGAGATAGTCGTGGTTTGAAGGCGGGAATGCGTTAGATGATACTTATCAGAGATGAAGAGAGGCTTAGACATCATGGGTGACTTCATCTACGCCTGGTGTTGAATTAAGTCTTCTGGAGATTTACGTGTAACTGCAGAAACACAAGATCTCACACGGATTCCTTCAATGGTCCAGACCGACCTCTTTTCAAAAGGAGATATTCAAATAGGAGTCACTTCGGTGCACCGTTGTCTAGGTAACAGAGCCTATAGAAAGAAAGCTGAATATAATGGTTTATGAGTCAAAATACACGGCTTTCTCGCAAATATTAGTGGGTACGGAAACTTCCCACTGCTTCTGTGCTTAGCACTGGAAGGGAACCTGCGCTCCAGCTCTGTGGCATTAACACGGGACATCGAAGTATCTCTGATTAAGGGTTCTCAGGCCTACGGCTCACTTTACAGTCAGTACGGCATCTAAAAATTACTTTTCTATTAATTTTGAAACGGTGACCCAGCTCTTCAGGCGTTCTTCTCGGTTTACTCGATTGAATACTCATAATGTTTGCTCGCTGAAACGCCGCAGGCCGGGAACTCTTATTGCTTGTACGACCGAAGAATACCTAGAATGACCTCGCTCATATGTGCCTGCTTACCTCAATCGAACGCAACATGGCTGTCCTCACACAATATCACTGGTTCTCTCGCCCTGCGACCAGTTTAGCTTCAAACCCCTCTTCGACTGATACTACGAACCACTTGGTAACATTCGAGTGAGAGCGTCATATTTGGAGTTTTTGGGGACTGTCAGCAAACCACACTTCAGAGTCCACTCCGCGATACTCGAAAATTGCTCTGTATTTCAATGCAGTGTAGAATGCATCAAGTTTTCAATTGCTCTATCCCGCATAAGTGACTACTTCGTGCTTACACCTGCATCACCGTCTGCTACAGGCAGAATAAGCTACACAGCTTATCATCTCAGAGCTCAGATCGCAGGCGGCGTTCCAAAGGAATATGTTGAAGCCCACAACAAGGACCTGGAACAATGTCATACTCTAACTACAGCATTTTCCCACATCCGCAATACCGGAACAATCTTATGGATGTCCGGTTGCATGTGGCAGGTCTCGAAAGACGGCCACCCTGCCTGGCATAGCTTACTTTCCCTCTAAAGAACAGAACTGTAGTCATGATTGATCCTGACTATGCGACTGATCCCGGGAAGCTTCGACTAACTTCCCTGGGCGGTGGATTGGAGCTAGGTCGCAAGCTTCTCAGGATGATGACTGGTCACAAGGGTGTTGACACAAGATGGATTGGAAAGGGCGTACCGGATCACATGAGATCTTCTGGAGTGAACTGCAACGACCTTGTCTATGCATACTTGCAGAAGTTCATCGAACAAAAAGGAAAATGGGACCGGGGTTGGGCGGTAGAAGGATTTGATGTTGTTTACAAATGATGGGGCCATTTTGTGAAATAAATCCGGTCAGGGTTAATGAGGAGCACCTCCGGACTATTCGTCCCTCTATCCGTCCCAGCCACACTGCGCCCCAGGTGGGCCCGCAGTGGGCCCGTTGTTTAAATGATGGCGAGTGGTCAGACCACCACCAGGAGTCCAAGACCACAAAATGTAGTTAGAAATGTCTCAGCTTTAATGACCAACTCTACGCGTCCGTGGCACTCTCTCCAGTTACAACTCATGAACTGTCCCTGATTCCCGAATACCTACCACCACACCGAGTCTAAACTTCAGTCTTCAAGCAACTTTACCATGACCAGACCACAAGCAGCAAACGAGACGTAATTAATTTCACATGTCGTACTTGGGATCCCCAAGAACAGATCCACCAGATCGTGGTCGGCAACAGCTAGTGGAGACTCACGATACTATATTTTACATAGGAGGTAGCGGAAGCGAGCCAGGTCTGTCATCGCATCTTGAGATGGAGATGCAGACCACACAGGTCCGGCAAGTGTGACCGTTAAATAGTAGAATATAGATTGACTCCTTATGAATTTGATTTGTCTTTAACATGAATCTGCGTAACCCTCGTGAACAGACCTCAGAAGGTCAGACCGCGTACTTAAAATGTGGAAACTCTGTTTGGCAAGCTCCGGCCAACTAAGTTCTGGGCCAGGGTCTGATCACCCGCCTTTCCGACGGCGGGCCCACGGCGGACGGCGGTGTGGCTGGGACGGATAGACGGACGGATAGTCCGGAGGTGCTCCTGGGTTAATGTGTGAATTTTCCGGGGTCATTCTGTGATTGTTTTTCTTTTCGGGGGTATTTTGTGAGTAACCCGTACCATTTATGGCCGCTGGACACTACTAGTTGGTTCCGTCAATCAAAGGAATTTTGTGAAGTGTTCAATGACAAGACATCGGAAATGCGCATGACGGAACCGAGACGGCGCTTCAATACCGTGGCGCGATGCTGTGCTGGGTTGTGCTGGATCTTGGGCTCTCGGAATGCAAAACAGTGATGAAGGCAGCGGTTGCAGATGCGTGCAGCGTGCTGCTATATAGCGTACTCGTCTTGCTATTCAGTCCCGCTACGAAGCCCGTAAATACTCGCTATGTTCAAGCCTATGTTTTCCATAAACATTCAGTTATAAATACCTCCACGGTGAACACCAACCCCGGAATCACGGTTTATGTCTGAATTTCAATCCAGCACCACATATCACTCGTATGTAGCTATGTGGGCTTCTGTCTCCTGGCGTTTCATCGTCCTTGTTCTGCGATTCTCTTTCGCTTTCTCTTGCTGTAGAAACTTAAACTTGGAATGAACACGATCGTACTTTGGTCTGTGACAGTCTACACCGGCCGCGGCCGGTCCGTCCCGCCTGGCACCCCACCCCACCTGCTCAGCATCTGTACATAATCCGTCGCATTTCCATTCTGCAACCAACGCCTTCTATTGCCGAAAAGTTCCAAGTACTCTGCGCGCTGCATACTGCTGCACAATGCCAATGGAAAACCCACATGCAACCCTTGCGACAGCAGCACGCGAGATATCAGTTTCCAGATCTGTGTCTCGCGAAGCCGTGCAGACGCCCCGTTACACACACACACACACACTCACACACTCACACACACACATACCCACTGCACACTTCAATTCCGCGCATACCAGCACCGCCGATTCGACACACGTTGCGTGCGCGCAGAAGTTCTAGAACACGCGCTGTATCTAGAGCGATATATATTTATTGATCTCCGCGCGATATATTGTTTCCCGAGACCGTACCGAGACTATATCGAGCCCGCAGGCCGGTCTGTAGATTAGTAGGTGGGTCTGTAGGAATTTCTGTAGGCGACTTCGTAGGTGATGTAGGCAGCTCGGTAGGCAGGTCGATCGGTATGTGGACAGCTCCGACAGTTCGCTAATTTACTCCACAAACATCCTATTGGCCGTGAATGTCGATGCGACGTTACGATCCGAGGACAGGGTAGGGCGAGACGTATAACGGCGATCAAGAAAACCCTATCGATATCGCGGAGCGTTACACTGAATCCTAGCGCCGGAGTTTCCTGGTGTTCTGGAGGGTGCGTGGTGGCACCTTACCATCCCGGCCTCCGTCCAGCTCCAGCATCCAGAGTGCAGGGGAGGGGTGGCACGTGCACGTCACAGATCTATCCTTGGTGACACTGGGGACAGGGACAGTGGACTGATACTGTGCTAGATACTTGACATACTTAAATGAAAATTGTAAGGAAAGGTGTGGGTTTTTTGTGATAGATTCGACGAAGGAACGGGGTGTGGTTGTCTTAAGCTCCAGCTAGCCGATCACGTAAGACGGGCGCGATGTCACGGCCCGAACCGTAACGCCTCGGGCCTTACCTCCTTCGCCTTAGCCTTAGCCTTACTCCAGAGTTCAAACCGTCTCAAGTAAACTCCACACACAACTTCCGACCAGCACGTTGTCAGATCGAATTAATTCCAAAAATTTGTACATACAGCGTCAAACAATACAACACCAATTACACGTACTATTACATTCCACCACCCATCCCTCTCCCATCCCGCCGGACCCACCCGCTCTCACCAACTATACCATCTTCCCCTGCCCCCTCCCGCCCCCCTGCCCCGCCTGCCCCCGCTCCCGCTCCCCGCTCTCCCCGCCATCATCCACAGTCTCCGACTGCACACTCAACGTCGTACTCTGCTTAATAATCAACGTACAACTATCATGCCCACTACTCGCCCTACTATGCCCGTCCCCATCCCGCGCCATACTCTTCCCCGTAATCGTCGTATCAATCTGACTCCGACTCACACTCTGACTGTTCTTCTTCTTGCCAAACCTCCCCAGCCCCCCGACCTTGCTTCCCCCGCTGCCCGAATGCGTCCCCTTGCTCTCCTGCACGCCATACACACTCCCCAGCGCATACGCCAGACTCCCGCCATGTCCCGGCGCCACCCTCAGGTCGGCGGTGAACACGCCATGCTGCACGGCGTCCATAAACGTGCGCAAAAACGGCAGACACGCCAGCGCGACATCCAGCGTCATTCCGATCGCCGTCACCACCGCCGCGTCAAACGCGTCGAACGTCGGGTCCCCCGTCGCCGCGACCGCGTCACGGTGGATGTACGCGATCCGGAGCACCGTGAGTGGGATCACCAAGGCACGCGCGGCGAAGGCGGCCATGACCGGCGCTTTTTTGCTCCACGGCATTTGCAGCCCCCATAGAATGTGCACCGGCAGCGCGATGAGCGCGAGCTGGAGTAATATGTCGATGCTGCCGATGGCGGCCCAGAACGCGCTCGCGTTGATGCAGCGCGGCTCCGGCGCGAGGGTCGCCCAGGGGTGGGGGAGCGGGCACTGGAACGCGATTGTGAACAGCGCTGCGACGGTCCAGAGCAGTGTGAAGAGGATGATCGCCGTGCACATGGCGCGGTTCGCGGGCGTGCGCGCGAGGGTCGCGATGAACCAGAGCGTCGCGAGCTTTGACGCGGCGAGGGCGGGGAGGTAGAGCAGCTGCGAGGCGTACGCGGCCTGTTTCCCATCAGCTGACTTTCCCCCCCACACACACACTCTCTCTCACGGGGTCTCACCTTCTGGTACACCTCCAAGTCCCCGGGCTCCAGCAGCGCTCCCCGCTTCCCCAGCCCGGCATCGACCTGCTCAGTGACGGCGACAGTCTGCCCGACCGCCAGCACCATCGCGAGCAGGATGAACCCGCTGTCGCCCGAGAGCTGGTGCACCTTCCAGGACTTGCTGAACACCTTGGTCAGCGCGGCGAGGCACGTGCAGACTAGCGTTATCCAGGCGATCAGGTTCAGCGCGGGGCCGCGGTCGGAGGCGGTTGTGTGGATTTGGGGGAGGGTGGTGGGGGTGGCCATTGTGGTGGTATATGTTTGGTGTTGACGGTGAGGTGAGGGGGGGGGGGGGGGGACTAGTGGGCGGGTAGACGGGACGGCGCGAGGGAGGGAGGAGGGAGGAGGGAGGGAGCTAGTGGGCTTTAACAAAAAGCAAAACGGCGTCGACGCTATGGCTGGAACTTCCTGCCACTGGGACTGGACTGGCACGGAACAGGAATGGAACGAGAAAGTGACAGGCGCCACCGTAAATAAGATGCTGACGCTCCCACACCCTCGCACACCGGTCCCACCGTCTTCCACTACTCACAGCTCTCACACCCTCGCATAAGCCCATCTCCCTCACAGAGCACATCTCACGTTCGCTGTCTCGCCCTGCGATGACAGGCGCAATACCGGAGATATTCAGTCTGTGCAGGGAACGCCAAAAATAACGGCGCCGTGGGGTCCATGCAAGACTTCAATGTCAAGAGCCGAGCATGGCAGCACCTGCCTTGTGCCCCACATACACAGGTACCTGCCCATCTACCCTCCTGCTACTTCTGCCCCACCTTCGCATCTACAAACACACCCACCCCCGCCGGAGAAGCTTCGACCTTCGACACGGCAGTCCACATCGCTTCGGAAACTCGCAGGCTCGCAGGCTCGCAGGCTCGGTGGCTCGGAGGCGCGGAGGAAAGTGTATTTTGGGTGTATTTTAGGTGCAGGTGTCATGGCATGCGCTGCAGTGCGCTGCAGTTCTACGTCGGGGTTGGGGTGCGGTGGTGCATGGTGGTACACGCTGTGCTACCGACGGCGACTGCGACTGCGACTGCGACTGCGACTGCGACTGCGACTGCGACTGCGATGGCGCTGGCGAGGGCCGGTGTAACCATATCGGAGCAGGGCCGGAACTGGAAGTGGAACTGCAGCAGAAGAAAGAGGAGAAGGAGAAGCAGAAAAAGAAGGAGTAGCGAGGTTCTTAACCGCGAGCTTTGCAGCTGCCACGTTGTTTATATTTTTCCGCACGCTTTGAGGTTAATTAGGAGGTTATTTTCGAAACGATCGGATTGGGACGACAGGGACGGTTCGAGAAAAGAGATATCACGATCGCGCTCGCCCGCCTGTTAGCTGTCTGACTTCATCCTCCACCTCCTCCAACACCTCCTCCACCACCTCTCCTCCACAACCCCCCAACACCCCACTCGCCACAACGATGGCCTCCAGCTACCCCCTCAAACCCCTCTCCCAGCCGCACAACCTCCACCATGTCCACACCGCCGAACCACACTCCGAACAAAAGCTGCTCTCCCGCGACGACGCCGACCTGGCACATTTCGGCAAGCGCCCGCAGCTGCGGCGGTATTTCGGGATGGTGTCGATTATTGGGCTAACATGCACGCTGGTCCGTTCCCCCCGCCTTTCCCCTTCCGTCCCCTGCTTTCCTCTCCGCTGGTGCCGCCGGTGATGGGGAGGGGGACATGATGGCGTTGTGATGCGGCTGGCGCTGACAAAGGCAGATGATCACCTGGGAAGGCGTGCTGATCGTGTTTGCCGGCGGGTTCACGAACGGCGGTCCCACTGGCTTGGTTGGCGGGTACTTGTTCTCGTGGGGCGGCACGTTTCTGCAGGTGCTGGTTATGAGTGAGATGGGGAGCATGTGCGTTCTTCTTCCCCGCTGCCCCTCTGCCCCACTTCCCCCTATCTACCCTCCCGCTCCTCCTGCCTCTCCGCTCGCCCTTCCCCCGCCCTCGTGCCCACCCCGCTAACCCCCCCAGGATCCCACTCGCCGGCGGCCAATACAACTGGGTCGCCATCCTCGCGCCCAAGTCCATGAACAAATTCCTATCCTACCTCACCGGCTGGATAACCGTAATCGGCTGGCAAGCCATCTCCGCCTCCGGCGCTCTGCTGTGCAGCACGCTCATCCAAGGCCTCGCCGTGCTCAACAACCCCACCTACGTGCCCACACGCTGGCAAGCAACCCTGATCTTCTACGCCATCACCTTCCTCGCGCTCCTAATCAACACCTACCTCGCGCGCCTCCTCCCCAAAATCGAAGCCACAATCCTCGTCCTCCACGTGTTGGGGTTCTTCGGCGTCCTCCTCCCCCTCGTCTACCTCGGCCCACACGGCGCCCCCTCCACCGTCTTCGCCACCTTCCTCAACCTCGGCGCCTGGCGCTCCGACGCAGTGTCCTTCTTCATCGGCTCGGTCAGCACAATGTTCGCGTTCATGGGCATCGACGGCGCCACACACATGGCCGAGGAGATCGAGAACGCCGCCGCCGTCATCCCGCGCTCCATGCTCGTCACCGTGGCGCTCAACGGCGCCCTCGGCTTCGCCATGCTGCTCGCGACGCTGTTCTGTCTCGGCGACCTCGACGCGGCGATGCACTCGCCGACCGGCTTCCCGTTCATTGCCATCTTCGAGGGCGCGCTGCAGAGCGCCCCCGGCGCGACCGCGCTGGTCGCGCTCGTGCTCGTCACCGTCGTCTCCGCGACCGTCGGCGTGCTCGCGACGTGCAGCCGCATGATCTGGGCGTTTGCTCGCGAGCGCGGCCTCCCCTTCTCGTCGTACATCGCCCGCGTCGAACCCCGCACGGCACTACCACTCTACTCCATCGGCCTCACCGTCGTGCTCAACCTCCTGCTCGCACTCATCAACATCGGCTCCACCGTCGCCTTCAACGCGCTCACCGGGCTCACCATCGCGTCGTTCTACGCCTCGTTCACCATCGCGGCAGTAGTCATGCTGCACAAGCGCCTCACCACGCCGGAGAGCCAGTTCCGCTGGGGCCCGTTTCGATTGGGGCGCTGGTGGGGGCCGCCGGTGTATGTCGCTGCGATCGTGTACAGTGTCATTGGGTGGTTTTTTAGCTTTTGGCCGCCGACGGCGGTGGAGCTGACGGCGCAGACGATGAATTGGAGTAGTGTTGTGTTTGGAGGGACACTGATATTGGCGATGGGGTATTGGGCGGTGTGGGCAAGGAGGGTGTATACGGGGCCGATTGTGGAGGTGCATATGGATTAGGAGGGTGTGCGCCGACTGTGTACATGGATTTCGGGGGTTTTTGGCCATGGCAGGGTGGGGAAGTGTGCATACTGGCCGTCGTTAATACGCTTTGCTTAATTACTATTCGTGTTTATTTCTTGGTCCAGTTACTGGTGGGTTTGAACAGAGATTGTGGAGAGACTGGGGAGGTGGGGGGAGTGAGCGGTCGTTGCGTGCTCTGGTGCATTTACGAGTATAATACGGGTACGAGTACTCCGTCAAGTCGTGCACAAAAACACCACCGCAGCAGCAAACGGGTGGAACCACACGTGACCTCGAGTCTCACTCACAACACACACACGCCCAGCAATACAAACCGCCACACCGAACCGCAGCAGTTCCATCCATCTTCACTGCAAGCCGAATTATCCCATCTCATTGTTTGAGATGGTAGTTTCGATCATGTGGCTTCAGGCCTCCTGGGCAGCAACCAGCAACGCGTATTGAACCGTTACAAAGTTGTACGATACGCAACGTACGGTAGTACCCTGTATTGCAACGTTTCGGTTCGATCTAAACCCGTGACTGTTCTGGTCCTGTAGCCGGAGCGGATGGATGGGTCATTGGAAAATTGTTTGATAAGCAAAATGCTGTGATCGCAACAACAGTGCAGAGTCACGTAGATGTATTAGGGGTTCTCAGGCCGACGATTCAGTACCGGTTGATGCTCGATTCACCTCTGGTACGGAGGTTCATGAAACCTTTTGAACCATCTGAACCACGGTTCACTAGCCCTTTTCAAAGCTCGGAACACGGATATTCAGCAGTTCATGAATCTGCGGTTCACGCTTCGAAGTCTAGCTCTCTTATTCATCTTGTTCTAGTCTTGACACTATTAAGCTATGACCGTGTTCTGGGCGCGTACCTGTTCAAGGCCCTCCAGTGCTAAGCTGTTTAATTCCGGTTGTCTAACCCACCCCGCAATATCATTGCTGTCAAAGCTTTGTGCAAACAACTAAGTGAACCACGTGAATCTTTGAACAGGACTCAGACTGAATCGGCTTGAAACGAGAGTTCATACGGGCCATGAATCGCTGTACCGGCTTCGTTGAACCATCGGCCTGAGAACCCCTATTGAACCCTGTCAGTAACAGTAACGAGTCGTCACAAACAGATTGACCAGCGTCACAACCGTATCGATACGCGTTGCTGCTCAGAAAAGGCGCCCACTCAGTACGAGTACAATAGAACACACCTGTAGCACGTCCATCTTCGCTGCATAGTTTCATCGCATTGTTGGAGACGCAATTCTACACCGGCGGCCATTCGGTTTTGGTCATGTGTGCTTGGATCTCCTCGTATTCTGCGATTCTCTGTCTATTTCTGTCCCCTTAATTAACTCGGTCATACGTTGTATCTCCAACACGATCCTGTCTCCCAGATTCATCGTTTCTGCTATGCTTCCTTGCTTCCTTCCCCTTCCATGGCCACCCCCCTTCCTCAAACTTGCACTTCCTCCGTATCTTTTTCTTCATCTGTGTCTTCTCCGGGTCTTCTCCGGGTCTTCTTCGTATCTTCTTCTGCCACCTCCCGTCCTCAGTCCTTCCTTCTGTGCTCCCCGATGCACCCTCCAGCTTAGCCTCCGTATCTGCACCCTGCCCGCATGCATGCACCCTGCACAACCCTCCCTGCACCGCACAACCTTCCAGATCGACGCGCCCGTGCGCATCCCTGTATGGCACCAAGGGCGTTGCGCAACCATCCCTGGTGACAGCGGGCTGATCGAGGCGGGCAAGTTCCGGTGAGCGCAATGACGAACTAACTCACCTCACAATTCACTCATCGACTCAATATCTCCAAAAGCTGCGTTCTCCTTTGCAGTGTGTGGGCAGCCACTTTACAGCTCTACCACTCATGTGCAGTATGGTCAAAGCACGTCTCGATACGAGAAGCACTCAATCTCCAACACCCAGCGCACCCTACACACACATGCGGCGAGGATGTGGATGGGTCTTCCGGTATTGATAGAGCTTGTGGAACGCGTGGGGATGCCCCAAGATGGCAAGGCCGTGCCTGGTGCTGTGTCACAAGGCACAAGCAAGCGGGGCTACAAATGGGCAGGGAGGGTAAATTTAAATGCGGGTTGAAGGCGGCATGAGACCGAAAGGGGGTGCGTTGATGGGGCTTCTGAGGCTATTACCTGCCCTATCTCCCACATCCACCCTCCCATCGCCATCTCATCACCTCCCTCATCCATCACCATCACTCTTCAGCTCTCACAACCAAACCATCACCACATCATCACCACAACACAACACACACCAGCGACATCACCACGATGCCCCCCACCTTCGACGAAGTCTTCGCCGCCCACCCCGCCGTGCGCTTCCTGCGCCTCGCATGGGTCGACTACACCGGAACGCTCCGCCTCCGCCTGCTACCTATCTCCTCCGTCCGCGCCCACTTTGCGTCCGGCTGGAACATCGGCATCACCCAAGCCGCGCTCAGCGTGCTCCACGACGACACCCCTATCCCTTCCATGGTGGCGACCAACATGTTCACCCTCGCCCCCGAATGGGCGTCGCTACGCACCTACAAACCGGGCAAAACCGAGCACGCGCTCGTCCTCTGCTCGCTCCTCACCCCCGACGGCGAGCCAGCCCTGCTGTGCCCCCGTGCCACCCTCATCCGCGCCGTCGACGCCGCCGCGCGAGCGGGGATCTCGCTGCTGCTCGGCTTCGAAACCGAGGTCGTCTTCCTCCCACGCAATTCCACCGGCGCGCCCACCGTCGCCACACCGAACTCCCACTCCTGGACAACCGCCTCCGCACTCCAACCCGCCTACCTCGCGCTCTGCGAAGACATCTCCGACGCCCTCGAAGCCGCCGGAATCAACATCACCATGTTCCACCCCGAAGCCGCCGACCGCCAGTTCGAGTTCGTCACCGGCCCGCAGTCGCCCCTCGCGGCCGTCGATACCCTCTACGCCACCCGCCAGATCATCGACGCCGCCGCTATGCGCCACGGCTTCCGCGCGACCCTCCATCCGAGTCCATTGCACTACCAGCCCGGGACAAGCTGCCACATGCACTTCTCGCTATCGGCCGGGTCGCGGGACGAGGCGGCGTGGGTCGGCGGCGTGCTGCGGCGCCTCCGGGCCCTGTGCGCGCTTGGCATGGCGAGCCCGTGCTCGTATGCGCGCGTCGGGGACAACATGTGGAGCACCGGCTCCTGGGTAGCATGGGGGGAAGAGAACCGCGAGACGCCACTGCGCAAGATTGGCGGCGGCGGCGCGCACTGGGAGCTCCGTGCCGTCGACGGGACGGCGAATGCGTACCTGGCGGCTGCGGGGATGTTGTGTGCCGGCCTTCTCGGGGTTGAAGAGGATGCGACGCTGCCCGCGGGGTGTAGTGAGAACCCCGCGAGCTTGAATGAGGACCAGCGGAGAGAGAAGGGGATTGTCGAGCGCTTGCCAACGAGTCTGGGGGAGGCTGTGGACGCGTTGGAGGCGGATCAGAAGCTGACGGAGCAGCTGGGAGAGGAGGTGGTGGCGCTGTATGTCGAGATGAAGAGAGCTGAGATTGAGAAGATGGCGGCGATGACGGACGCCAACGCGAAGTGGCGCTGGGAGGTGGAGAAGTTTTAGGTGTGGTCTTGACGCTTTTACTATGTTTTCTTTCTGGTGATGCGGGCGGGCATGGTACCGCTGGCTAGAAAATGTTGATGTTTCCAGTTTGATTTTTCTATTGTGGCATTTCAGGACGGGGTTGGCCATGTTGTAGCCCCGGTTATTAGGAAAAGCTTTTATCAACCGCAGTTGTGCAGTCAATTGTAGCATGAGAGCCATGTATCGTTAGCAACCCAAAGCGCTCCTAACTCTGTGCCGCGACTTGTATCACAATCTACAAGTTCCAGCTCTGTGTCGTGCATGTGACGTCCCGACTAGTCCACACATTATGAACACGGCACACGATACCAGAGCCCAGCAGAGTCCATCAGAGCAATGGCGACAGGTGCATGCTCCTTGTAGAGGTGCGAGGGCAGAGACCACGGCTGCCCGTGTACGCCAGGTCCTTTCAGGCCTGGAGCCAGGTTGGGAAAATCCATTGGCCGCAAAGCTCGTGTTTGAAGTGCGCCGCTTCGGGTCTTCACTCCGCACCCCACTCCGCAACGCAGTGGCCCCGCCCCCCGCCCCCCGTCCCCGTCCCCGCTCGATGATCGCACCAGCTCCGTTCCTGACCTCGCCATACACCCCTGCACCTGTTCTCACCCCTTATCCAACCAAAAAAGTAAAAAAATCCCACACCAGCACTCTGCGTGCCAGTTGTATAATTTTCCCAATTACATCGGTATATCTCTCATTTTCTGTCATTTTTAGTCCATGTTATCACCTCATACTTCCATTTCGGAAACTGCCGACCCCAGCATTACAAGCTGGGATTGTAAACCCATTCACTCCGGGTCTTAGCTTTGGCTATCAATTATCCGCCAGCCAGTTGCTGCATGTCGCCGATCCGGCCTCCACTCCCGACGCCGTTACTGTACAACCTCGCACCCTCGCAACGTAGCACAGCTCCGGGTGTGGCGTGCGCAACCATTCTAAGCGAACGTGCAGATTCTGTGTGCAGCACAGACGGTACGTCCGAACGCAGACTGTGCAAGCTACGCAGACTGGGCGAGCTCCGATCGGCGGAATGGGGCTGGGAGGGGAAGAAATTGGCGAGGGTGCAGTGTGGGACAGGATGTACAGGACGGACTTGGCGGTGTGATGAGACGGACTTCGGAGGGAGGGGGCGCGGATACGTTTATGGATTTGGAGGGACGGTGCAGGGTGAAGGTTCAGGGTCGAAGGTGGAAGTGCAGAAGGCTGTGGCACGGTGGGACGATAGGAAGGAGTGATGTGAGAGGTGGGAGGTGGAAGTACAGAGGTGGGACGGACAGTGGGACGTGACAGGTGAGAGCGGTGGGTACGAAGCGCCCGGGAGATTCACAATGCAGAGACAGTCATGAAGTGCGGTACATGTTCAACGGCTCGCTGGTTGAGCAAGAGCATGAGGATACCGGTTCTGCGTCTCTGTCTCCCCTCCACCCCTCACTCTCTGTCTCTCTGTCTCTACCACTCTCTAGGTCTTCCGCTGCACTGTCACTGGCTGGGAGTGCTCAACGCTACACCACTATATCTCTCCGCTGCCTAACACACAAAAAACATCCCAACACAGGAGCGATAGCTCTCCCTCTCCCTCTCCCTCCCCGTCAAATCTCTAAGCTTCACTCAGACAGCTCAAGATGCGTCCATCTCTCGCCGCCCTCGCCGCCGTTCTACTCAGCACCACTGCCGCCGCTGCCGCAGATGAGCTAGAGTTTAACCTCCTCCCCAACTCCTACAGCGAATGCTACTCCGGCTTGGTCCCCACTGTGGTCCCCTCCGCTATCCGTCCGTCTCCTCCCCAGTTGCCCCCTCTTTCTCTTCCTCTTTCCCCCTCCCCCTCCCACCTCCGCTAACAAACCCGCAGTCACATTCAACACCCCCAACGCCACCGAGACAGCCAGCATCAAGGCCGTGCTTCTCTTCAACGGCTTTGGGTTTGCAGAGACCACGTTCTCCGGCACCGGAGAGATGAGGGTCGAGGTGGTGCCGGGGAGGTTGTATTCGTTGTGTTTTACCACGGAGGTGGATAGGTGGATCAGGGTGCTGGTTGGGGGGGTTGGGGTAAGGATGAGTTGAACGGTAGTGAGATCAGTGTGTAGATAGATATCCGTAATTCAACTCATTGTGTATCTGTATTTTTCGAAGCACAGTTATCCATATACATCCCCCACATCCCCCACATCCCCCACATCCGCCTCCTCTCTCATCAGCAGTCCAAGCCACCAACCCTCGAACGTGTGGTTCAAGAAACCCTATAGACCTATATTGGAGGAAAATCTGTCAGTGGCTAGGAGCTTAATTGTATTTTGAGTATATTTCATGTGTTAAAGACTGCCTCGTAGTAGCCTGTAGAATGGGTTTTCTTCACCGTGTATGTATGTAGAGTCGGCTAGGGTGATCGCCCCTAGACTAGCGGCCGAGCGGGACCGGCCGCGCCTAGTGCTGCAGCGGAACTACCGTCCGCCGCTACGCTGTATACACTCTGGCGGCCGTGTGCTAGCGCCGGGAGTTGGCCAATACTACACCGTCTCATGTCTCTTCGATCGACGCGGCGAACGGAGTTTATCCTCATATCAAATACATACACCGCGGCTTCTTTCTTTGCGAAAAAGGACTTAGAGAATCATTGTAGTTTGTCACCAGCGTATGAACGATTGTGTGTGCAAGTGATATGTTTACGTGACTCGCCCGCTCCCGCCCCGCCCTGCCGTCCGCCCCCCGCCGCATCTACAGTACATACAAACAGCCAGAGCCCCCCACAAACAGCCGCACATATCTAATAATCCTCAAATCCCCAGTCCCTCTTCGCAATCTCCCCCTCCTCGCCCTCACCCTCACCGATAATCTCCACCCCCATATCCTCACTATGCCTCCTCACACTCTCCCTGATCTCCTTAAATGTCACCCTCCGTTCCATCGTCCAGTCAAACACCTCCTCAAAATTCCTACACGTATGTTCCACGGTTCCATTCGCGACGGGCTTATCCCTACCCGGCTCCCAGTCCCAGGTGACAATATTCGTGTCCGCATGACACATGATCGCCTGGCGGAGAATATCAATACAGTGATTCGTGTGGTACGACCCCGACGTGTCAGGGCAGCCGTAGAGCCCGGAGCCGGAGTATAGACACATCCGAACCATGTTCAGGCAGTGCAGCTGGTGGAAGACGTCGACGAACCCGAGATGCCCGGAGCCGTCGTGGAGCGCGTAGCTATCGCGGCCGAGAGCGTGCAAGTCGGAAGGGGTGATGCGGACCATTCCGAGCGACATGAGGCGGTTCCAGTGTTTGTCGAGTTCGGGTGTGGGCGGGCCTTTGTACGGCGTGGTGGCGTCGAGGTCGCCGGCGAAGAGGGTGGTGGAGTGGCGGATTATGGACTTGACTGGGGCTGCGGCGTGTTAGTGGCGGCGTTAAACTAGGGCGGGGGAGGCGGGGGGGCGGGAGGGGATGGAGGGGAGGAGTGGCGCACAGTGTGCGGTGTCCGTCCCGCAGAAGTCTGCTTTAAGGGCGAGCGTGTGCGCGAATGTGACGGCCCAGAGGATGAGTAGGAGGAGGTGGACGAGCCAGTGCCAATAGCGGCGCAAGAATGACAGCCGCGGCGAAGGCGGGGCCGTGTCGGGGCCGCCCTTCTCCAGCAGTGAGGCATGGGAGAGGTCGGAATCGTCGTCGGTTGAATGCCGTGAGCTTGAGGCATGTGGGGAAGATGTGGAGACTTGGGCGTACGCTCCTGAGGCCAGTGTCGTGGGAATCTTCATCATCGCCGTCGCCGTCGCCGCCGCAGTTGCAGTTGCTTGCAAGACGTTGTGGAGTTTTTTCCAGGACGTCGTTTTTTCACGGAGAAGGGTAATACACTGGTACAGTCAGCCCACCATCCGGTGGAATCGTTCGATCTGTATTCTCCGCTCGCCTCATCACGCTAGTGCCGGGAACATAAAAAGAAACGAAGCTGGTCTTGCATGAATTGCGGTAGCGGCCGTTGAGCCGTCAGCGGAGCATTAGTCGAGGCGCTCGGACTTCGCAACGGCCTGTGTATATTTAAGCGACCGATGATGGCGTGCGTCGCACAAGCTTCATGGTATGGTAGCGCCTGTGTACCCCGAGAAACACCGTTCAGGGCCTAGAATCGAACGGCCTATCGTATCGGACTCGTACATGCCTGTATACCTGTATGCATGCATCTGGGGGCTTTAAATCGACGAACCATGATCAGCACGTGCAGAATACTACGAAGACGCAGAGAAGATATCGTGCATGGTGCAGTGGAAATTCTGCGTTTCTTTTCAAATTTCAGCCTTGGGAGAAAAGCACATGCCGCTGTCCGTTCGGTGGTGTATTCCAGCGCTGGTCGGGACGGCACAGCATATCAAAGCAGTGTGAAAACTAGTATGCAACATCGTCCAAGACACAGCTCAGCTTGCCCTTCCAAGGTAACTGAAAGTTCCCTTTGTGATGCATCTGGTGGTGCTTAAATTTTCACCCTTGGAACGGGAGCACACCTGTCGCTGTCCGTACTGTGGTGTTCTCTTAAGTTTGGCACAACATATCGAAGCAGTGCCATGGAAACTCCCATGTAATATCATCTAATCGTTTCGGACACACCTCAGACAGCCCTTGCAATGCCACTTGAGTTCTTGCCCGCCGCCCGCCAGCTAGTCAGCAGTCAGATATTGTCTGTTTTTTTGCCCATAACCGTCTTTTCTGTAGTACTTCACTTGAACTCGAAGAGCCGTACGTAATTCATGTACAGTTTCCGCATGTTAGAACCGTTGCACGGCGAAGTCTTGGAAACTGCATTGTGATGAACTAATGCGCCGTTCAGCCTTGGACAAGCTAACTCCTGCGGTGGTCCTCAGTACGTACCCGTCCGGGAGCAGGTACGTGGTACGTATAACGGCGGCGAAGCGTCCACGAAACCGTAGAGAAAACCGTAGCCATCCGTGGACGCGTTGCGACATGGAACGCGCGTTTGATACACCAACACACCTGCTGTTCGATGTGTACTGCACTTGGGGGGCACCGTGTAATGCGTCATCAGCAGTGCACAAACAGCACTACCGTTCCCCCGTTATTGCGATTGTCCCAGTTCTTCGCCGTCAGAAAATCCTGGCGCACATACCCGGTGTGCTCACTCACCGGCATTGCCTATATGAAAGTGCGACTAAAGTGCAAGGCAAGGTGACAATACACATACAACTTCCATCGCAAAGTTTCCGTGCATCTCCATATTCCGCAATGCAATACTGTTTTCCGTGAAATTGCACATGTCCCTGGAATTCCTGTCGTCATGCACATCCAGCTCATCTCAATTTGCTTTTCTCTCTGCCTTCACCGTGCCAAAATTGCGTTTTTTCATCACATATTCCACGATTTCTGCACTCTAGTTTTCCGCCAACATCAGACGGAAAACCCACGGCTGCTGCACCCGTCGTACGTTGCACCCTTCGTAATTCCTCAGGAACATCGGCCCCTGTCGGGCTAGCGCAACGGCGCAGTTGATCTCCACTCGCTACACCGATGCAGCGCAACTCCCGCGGGGTTTACAGGCGCCACAGTGACACGGATCCAGCTCCGAGGGAATGGCTTGGAATTGTGATGAGCTGTGCTTGTCTGTCAGAAACCGTTGCGTTTTACGTTTTGATACCGGGGTATGCACTATGCCGTGCACGGTGCGAAGTGGTGAGTGAGACGAAATGACCCGCCGGACAAATACCAGCACCCGTGCTTAGTACCGTCGTCATTTTACGAGCTGACACAGCCCCGAGCTGCAAGTAGCTAAAGGCTCTAGCACAGGCGAAATGTTAGCTTCAACGTTGACGTAAAACGGGCGCTTGTACTCGGCTCGGAGGATCTCCCGTATTATCCATCCCTGCTTGTAGTATCACCAGCTCACTTCCCCATGCCTCGCAAAGTCTCCCTTGATAACACTAGTATAAGTACATCCTTGTGTTCCATAGGCGACCTGCGCCGTTACACCAAGTCGTAGCGGTAGATCCGATGTGCGCAGGCCTGTGGCCGGTGCTGGATCCATGATCTCTTTATGTAAACAGCGTCAAACAACTGACAGATTGGTATATCTCCGACGAGGGCAGCAACGCGGCGGCAGAGACGTGATGATGCGGCCAAGGAAATCGTGTTGTACGATAGGGGGTGGAAAACACTGTTGATGATGGAAATCCGACGACTTGTCGAGGACTTGCATGCACGTTCCCCCCGCTGTCCATGGTGTCCGCGCTGGGAGAGCCCCGCTGAGGTGGTTTGGAGAAAATTGAATAATGATTTACCTGCATGGCGATAGTTGTAGTTGCCGGGTCTGGGCATCGCAGAAAATCCCGTATCCACACCCCAAGACTTTGACTGCTGAATATAAACCACCTCGAATCGCCTGATTTTAGACTTCCGTTCTCAAGTCCAGCCGCTCCCAATTCGCAGCTTCCCTTCCTATCTAAGCCCTATACCCCAAAGTTAGTGCCGTTATCACCATGAAAGCAGGACTCCTCATCACCCTAGCCCTAGCTGGCGCTGTTGTGGCCGCCCCCACCGCCGCCAGTACCGGTTCGTCTATTTTCCGGCCATGATGTCTATAGAGTACGCTGACAGAGTCCCAGAAAACGGCGCCATCTTTAAGTATGCGGCCGGCGCCACGAAGCGGTCCGAGAATGGCGAGATCTTTAAATACGCGGCCGACGCAAAGAAGGTAACAGAGACCCAAACGCCGTAGCTAAGACGTAGGCTAATACGCTGTAGAGGTCTGAGAACGGCGAAATCTTCAACTACAAAGCCGGCGCTGAGAAGCGGTCCGAGAATGGCGAGATTTTTAACTACAAGGCGGGTACCGAGAAGCGGTCGGAGAACGGGGAGATTTTCAACTACAAGGCTGGCGCCGCAAAACGGTCGGAGAACGGGGAGATCTTTAACTACAAAGCCGGTGCTGGCAAACGATCCGAGAACGGCGAAATCTTTAACTACAAAGCCGGCGCTGCGAAGGAGTAGTTTTTTCTGCGGTGTTGTCGTGCCAAGGGAGGCCGGTGTGTGACTTTCCAGGAAAGGGATATCGTTCCGTTGTTTTGAGCTTTTTGGATACTCGGGGGGTACAAACTAGCTCGCGGTGTTTTCTTGTATTTTGTAGCACTTTTCCTTCGCTGTGACTTTTTTACAAGTAATACAGTCGCACACTTGAGCGGTTTGTCCAAGAGTTTGTGCTTGCTACACACAAAGATCCAGATTTTATGTGAGGCACAGCATACATGTTGGTAATGCCAAGCACACTGAAGTATCTGTCCAATGTGGCACAAATTTGTGAAGTATTGTAGAAGATTGTGCATCGGAATGTCAGAATTATATACCGCGTATCACTCGCTGTGTGTCCCAATTGCACAATGATATGGCATTGCCACAACTACCTGCAACACCGCCCATCCCTCTTTACGCAGCAACGATAGAACCGTCGTAGAATGCAACCCCGTATATTTCCATTGAATTAGTCTCCAGTTCGCGAATAGTGAGGCAGGAGCATTGTTCACCATCGACCCGCGGCCGCTTGTCTGATGGAAATCGGAATATCGTGTTCGAGATGTACGATGGAGCGATGCAATAGATGATGAGTAATGATGATGAAACGATGAGAGAACAAGTAAACCCCCATCAGCGCAACATAAATGTACAACATATGCGCCCACGCCCCTCATTCCTCCACCCACGGTCCGCGACGTCCTGTTGCGAAGAGGGCAACTGCACCGCCGATAACTCGATTTGTGGCCCATACGTAATGTTTCACGGACTCTTATTTTGCCGCGTGCTAAGGGTGCAGTACTGACTCCTGCATCATCGATGGTTCGGTTTTTTTTGTCCATCTCTTGGCCCTTATTTCTGCTCTGCCCTTCTCTTCCATTCGCTTCCATTCTCTTCTCTTCTCTTCTCTCCTCTGCTCCGCTCTTCTTTGCTCTTCTCTTCTCTGCCCTGCCCTGCTCTGCCCTTCTCTTCCATTCGCTTCCATTCTCTTCTCTTCTCCTCTTTCCTCTGCTCCGCTGTTCTTGCGCGCGTAACCCTCGATGAACACGTTGTTTCAACATCTCTCATTACTCATCGATCATCACCTCACCAACAAACTCTGTCCTTCTTCTTCAACAGGGCATTGGCACCAAGATCTCCGACCACTATCATTCATTCTATCGCCCTTTTCCAGTTGTTCTAAAGATATCACAGTTGCACCGATGGTAATGTGGGCTCCGGTCCCTTGGCTTCTCATAGCCCTTAATGTTACTTCTGCTGTTCGTTCTCTCACACACATCTTATACTCCAAGGCTAACAACATGTAAGACAAAGCAGATCACTAGCATCACAAACACAACTACTAATCACACCTGAGATACCTTGAGTTATCTTCAGATTATCGTCCACCAGCATCATCACAAGACCCTGCCGACGGTCAAACAGCTTCGCCTACCAGTCCACACACAACCCCGCAGTCTTCAGCTTTTGTGCACTGCGCAACTAGATCCACAACGCCTACCACGACCCGCACGCGCACCCTGTCCTCTCCACTATTGAGACGCTCGGACCGAGGATGAAGGTAAGAAAGCCAATGTTTGATTATCTTCTTGCTACACTGCTAAAAAATCACAGATACAAAACGCCCCCTGTCGACCCACCACCCGCTGTCCCTATTTCCGAATCCCAAAAACAATCTTATTCGCATCGTCAACAACATCTTTCTCCACCCCCTCCAGTCCCTCGGTGCTCCACCCCACGTTTCCCATGCCCATTGCCCTCCTCCCCTCTTCCCCCAGCTCCTCCCAGTCTACAGCACCCCTGAACCCTTTCTCGCCCTGCTCTCCACCAGCACCTGGGAAATCCGGCGCCGGCGTCCCCCGCTCCGCCGCCTCGCGCTGCCACGCCAAATACGCCGCATTGCTCTCACACAACGGAGTGGCGGGGATATACAGTACACTACTATCACCCGCGCCGCGATGCTCCGTCTCGACAGCGTGTACGGTGTCACAATGCCACGCCACATAATCCCCCGGCGCCACGCGGGGCACGCTGACCATCCCGCCATCTTGCAGCGCCAGGTGCGGATGCCAGCCGGCCACATCGGACCGCAACTCCTGACACATCCCCGGCATGCTCCCAGGCCACTCTGCCGCCGCCCCCGCCACCTCCATCAGCGGCCGCAACATCAAATACGCACTCGCCACCTTCAACTCCGGGAACACACGCAACGTCCCCTCGCCCGGTCCCGTATCGCTCATCGACAGCCAGCCCTGCCACATGCGGAACATGGCACACGCGCCGGCGCCATTATACATGTCCATCTTCGCGCCGACACGATGCGTCGCGTCAAACGCATCATGCGCCTCCCACTCGCCGCGCAGTATCTCGCTGTAGCACGCGCGGTACGTCGCGTCCTCCCACCGCTCCAGCGACCCGCCGTCGACGTGCGGCCCCAGCGCGAACGCCGTGTCCCCCGGCGGGCGGATGCGCAGCCGGTCCGCGTACGTCAGCGGCGTGCGGGTGCTGATCGCGGTCTCGGGCGAGGCGTGCCACAGCTGCTGCAGCCAGCGTTGCGCGGTCAGCATCCGCCGGTCGGCCCGGGCTTTGACCTGCGATGGCGACCAGTACAGCTCGTACACCGCCGGATTCGCCGCAGGGAACGCTTTGATCCCGCGCTCTCGGTTGTCCGCGATATACCGCTGCGCCTCGGCCTTGAGCGCCAGCGCCTCCGCCTCGGGGATGACGCCGCGCAGGACCACCACGCCGCGCTTCCGGATCTCGGCCGTCTGCGCCGCTGTCACGGTGCCAGACGTGATCGCCGAGAAGGGGAGTGAGGGGATGACGTCGGAGCCGCGCTCGCGGAGCTCGGAGATTGTGCTGGCGAGCGCGGGGAGGAGACGATTCCAGGATGCGGTGAGCGCTTCGGGGTGCGCGGCGAGGAGGGAGGCTTTGAGGGCGGCGAAGCGCGGGGGAAGCGGCGTGGCGGACGCGCCCGAGAGGGAGGGGAAGACGGAGGAGATGTCGCCGGCGGCCTTCGCGGGGGGCGTGGAGGTGGCGGTGGCGAGGGCGCGGCGGGTGGGGACGAGGGCGGTGAGGAGGCGCGGGACAGCGCGGAGGCGCGAGGCAGTGCAGATCATCGTGGGTGAGAGGGCGGTGGTGGACCGGAGAAGAGCAGACGAGAGGAGCGGAGAATACGCTCAGTTGGAGCTTTAACCAGGGAAGACCAGGAATACCAGGACGAGAAATAAGGTTGGGAACGGGGGAGCACAGGGGGTATAAATATCCCCTCACCAGCACGCACGCGCAGCCAGGAATCAGGATTGCGTTTGAGTTTGAGTTTGTGGGGTCGCGTCCGGACGTCTCTGCCCCGGTTGATCCGCCACTCCGCGGATCTCTACTACATACAACCTGCCGTGAGGGTTGTATGTCGGGGAGTGTCGCTTGAATGCTACACTACTACTACTATACTACGGTTATCATACTGCGACCGGTGCGCAGACTATCAAAGTTTTTCCGGCGGCGTTTTGGGGGTTGCGCAGGACGTCGTATCGCATCGCATCGCAGTAGCAGCAGCATCGCAGTGGCAGCAGTAGCGTCACATCACACGCGTAGGGCTGAGCCGCGCATCGGATATAGGCGGCTGGACGGATATACGGATATAGGATACCGTGACATGCCCATGGCGGCGATCGGCGAGTCGACTTGTGGACAGCCTACAGGAGTCGAGGGTGGGATAGAGGTGTGCATAAGGGACCACGGATAAACTTTAAGCATAATAGTTTTGACGGGTGGGTAAGGGAGAGGCGGGCGGTGCCAGGGTCGTGGGAGCTGGAGTTGGAGCTGTTGGAACTTGGGAGGCCTGGTGAGGCTCTGCGAGGACATCACAACATTGAAAGCCCACATATTGACAGTTTTTCAAACAAGCATTAAAAACACTTCTGATATATTACAGTAGTAGTCCTATCGTCGCAGTTCCTTTGCACCGCCCGAAATAAACTTCCCAGACCACTGGGGGTACGGACGACCGTTCACCGCCCGAACTATGTAGCTACCGTCCCGCTCTAGATCCTCACCTGAACCCGCCAATCCCCTCCACCCCCAATCACTCCAGTGCCGCCTCCAGTCCGGCCTCCCGCACCAATACTGCCCGAACCTCCCCCAAACGAAGGCATGTACACACACACGGAGCACTCTCCACCGAGCGCAGCGCAGCCAGTGACTGCCAGTGACGAGTGTGGCGTTGCGTTGCGTCCGGCATTGTGGCTTCGGGGCATGTACGGAGTGTTGGCGCTGCGTATATCCGCAATCCCGTTGCGACGCGGCACGGCGTTCACATGGTGTATATCCGGAGGTCACCGACTAACAGGAAGTTACAGAAATGCGTGGACTGTGTGCTCTTCAATCGGGAAGTATGTGATAGGTGGATAGATTTTGGGATGGGGTTTGGGGGGTTGGTTTGGTGGAGTGCATGTGAGTGAGTGTAGAGTACAGACACAGACGCAGGTCGAGACCCCAACCCAGACCCAGACCACTGCACGAGTAGAATACAGGTTCAGCGGCTAGTAGATATGCATAGCATTCGCAACTCGTACACGCTCCATAGAACAGATATAGAAACAGAAATGCAATGCAGACCATTCGCCTGGCCATACTTCCACCCCCCGACTCACCCAAAACAATGCAGCACATAACATAACGTAGCGATATCATAGCGACTCCTGTCCGCCGTTCTACTCCCCTTCTCTCCTCGCACCCCCTTCCTCCCTCCTATCCTTCCGCACCTCGCACCTCATCCACCACCTACCGCCCGCCAATCAACCCCCTCTCCACATCCCTCTCCACCGCATCCCCATCCAAGCTCTCCCCATCAATCTCATCCCCACTCCCCTCCTCGCCCTCGCCATCCCCAACCACAAAGTCATCAGCACTAACACTCAACCCTTGCCCTCTCCACCCCCCGCCCGTCTGCCCCCCGGCCTTATCCTCGGGCATCCCAATAATCCGCCCCAACACCAAGCCGCGCGCAAACTCGTCATGGTCCAGCACGCCGCCGCCGCTGCGCAGCCGCACGCTCTGCCGCCGCCAGTAGATCCACGCAAACTCGACGTACAGCGCCGTCTGCACCACGCCCCACACGATGCTGGTCCAGTTCGCGAACCCGTCGTCGGCGGAGCTGAGGCGGATGATCCAGTTGGGGATGTACAGCGCGCGGTACGCGCCCAGCGCCACCAAATAATAACTCGTGATCGCCGTCGGGATGCTAGTGTGCGCCAGGAGGGTGAGTTGTGGCAGAACACAGGCCGCTTCGAGGACGAGCGAGAAGCCCTTGAGCAGGTTGTCGAAATTGCAGCGCTCGCGGAAGATCACGCGACACAGCGGCCCGGCGACCGCCGCGAACAGCGTCGTCCACCCCGCGATCTGCCAGCTGCGCTCGCCTTCACGCGTGCGCTTGTAGCGCGACAGCATCAGGTACAGCGTGTACGCCGACGTGGCGAGGTAGGTGAGCTTGAAGAAGAAGAGGTACAGCGAGTAGGCGGGCGGGGTCCAGAGGAGGTCGAGGTAGCGCGTGGCGAAGACGAGGGTGTACATCGATTGTGTGAGCAGCGAGATGCCCTCCGCTGAGCGGAGCCGGGTGATGGTGTAGATTAGGATTAGTTTGGAGGTGAGGTGGGAGAGGTCGCCCAACAGGCGGAAGATGTTCATGTGCACGGAGAGGAAAGTCATGGCTGCGGTGCGGTGGGGCGGGCCAGAGACGGCGGGTGTGAGGGGGATGCAGTGGGATTTAGAGATGGAGATAGAGGACGGTGATGATGATGGTAGTGGATAGGGAGGGGTGGTTGGAGAGTCAGACAGCTTACGTCGAGCTCCACGTTTCGCTTGCGGTGCCAAGACCGTCACTCAGCCTCACACGGGAGCACCGGCACACAATGGCTTTGTCGGGCAGCGTATTCCGTGTGATCTCGTCAGGCGATGCCGATGCTTGCGATTCTATTGATTTTTAAATAACCATTTAGGTCTGCTTCATATTCTATGGTAGAGGTAAATATCTTGTAGTACAAGCTGCAGGAAGGCTACTCGCATGGATTCTACAAATAGGAGCACATGGTCACAAACTTAGAATACGAGGGAACATGGCATGGCTGTTGCAAACTCAGAACACACTGATTCAGTTTCACAAGTACATATTTTGTCACAATGAGCAATGGGTTGTCTTTCAGATTTAGTATTTATTTCCTCGTCTGTTTCTGTCGATACGGCTAGCTGTCTTCTCACAATAACTATTCTCAAACAAAAAGAAAAAAGCCCACAAATCACTCTGGCCGTCCTCCGTTCCGCAGCACATCAACCACAGCCTTCCACTTCTCCGCCTCGAGGCCCTTGCGCATGGCCTCTTCGCGCCACCTCTCCTTCTCGGCGCGCATCTCCTCCAGCTCAAGCTCGAGCTCATTCATGCGGTCCATCTTCTTCTGGCGGTAGCGGCGCGCGGCCACCGTGTTGCGCTTGCGCTTCACGCTGACCGGGTCGTCATTGGGCGCGATTTCGATGGGCGGCAGGGCAGAGGAGTCGGCATCGGGGGTCTGCGAGGGGGCTTTGCGTTTGCGCGACGGCGGCGGCGGGGTTGGCGCGGGCGAGGCGGGCGCCGACGCGCCAGACGAGGCGCTGGGGGTGGGGAGCGGCGTGGTGATGGCGGCGGGCGGGGCGGGGAGGCCAAAGGCTTGCAGGAACGTGTCCAGGGGTTCGATGGTGGACGGATCGAACGAGGTCGAGGGGGTCGGGAGCAGGAAGGCGTCGAGCGGCGAGGCGTCGAACGGGGTCGAGGTCAGCGAGGAGTTGGAGGTCGAGGAGGAGACGTCGGCGTCGCGTGCGAGTGATGGCGGCGCCGGCTCCAACTCCCCGGGGTACAGGAGGAAATCGTCGATGAGGACGTCCGAGGCAGAGTTAAAATCAAAGAAGTCGAAGGGGTTGGTTCCAATGTAATTGTTGTTGAGGGGGGCCTGATGATTACCAGCCGAGCATGACTGGGGAGGCGGTAGAGAACCGGTTTTTAGACGCGGCGGCTGCAGCTGGAGTCAGTCTCGAGCACCACGGCTTTATAGCAGGAGAGCGCATACTGTGAAGCATTGTAATTTTGGGGAAGTTGGTAAGATTGTCGCGGGTGACCCGGGACTCACTTAGCTAGCGGGGGGCGCAGATACGGGGTCTCCGTCTGCGCGAGACGAGGGGGCGGGCGGGGCGGTGGGACAGCGGTAAAGGACCCGTGATGGATCGTTTGCCACTGGAGCTGTTGTGAGTGAGGAGGGGTGTGGAGAGAATGACGGAAAGCGGAAGAGGGACGGGATGTGGGGAGGACTATAAAGAGTCAAGATGACAGAGCGACCGGTGGGAGATGAATCGAAATGACTCATTCTGAGTGGGCGCTGCGTATGCCACAGGCCAATCAGCGACCGGAATCAGGGAGGCAGCCTGCCTGTTTTGGCGGTGCTGACAAATGAGGTCACTTCGACTCATTCTTGCAGCGCCGCTACGGGCTTAGTGCCGCCTGACGAACCGTGCAGCCACAGGCGACAGGGCTTGTCGGAGAGCACAGCCAGCTTCGCTGCGTTTCAGGCGGCGATGAGGGCGCAAGTGCGCAGCCATGAGTGCATCTGCGAAAACTTCCTTGGATTGCTCGTTCAATCTGTGCGATGTAGCCAGATCTCATCAAAACTATACTTTTGAACAAGCTTTCTGCAAATACCTTTGCGCAATGCTTGGACTTGGCATAACATTTAAAACGAAACATCAACTCTTCGGCGAAAAAAGTCCAATAACACTTACCTGCTCATAACGGTAATTTACGATCGCTGTTTACAATCGGAGTTACATCCAATCCCCATCACCAGCCACAGCCAGACCCTGCATTCACTGCATCCGACACTGCAACCGGCACTGCCATGCGAAATGCCTCACCGGGCTCTCAAATATTTCAAGATTACTCTTCATATTCCGACGTCAGCCCCGTTATGATTACTGCACGCTGCGTCGGATTTCGTGTAACCGTTACGTAGTCAAGAATTACTCAGTTCTCTATTCGCTACGTAGAAATGCGTAGAGAACCTCGAAGGGAAGTGATATAGTTTCCAAGCAGTCTGTGATGTTGGAGAATGTAACCAACTTGGCTGATTAAGGCCCCCCATAATCAACTCAGGCAGGCAGTCAAGTAACACTCATAGTCGTCGAGACAGTCACGTGTCTGCAGTCGGCCTGATGTTACTCCGTCTCTGATCGGCATCCAACGTGAGAGCCGGACGTTTGATTGGCTGGTCGGCGGTTGGGTATCGGTGTGATATGGACAAGTACGAATCTGACTGGAGCATGAGAGGGAACGTTCACGGTTTAGCATACTGAGCGTAGCCTTCACAGGACAGCATACTTGTATTCTACTCAGAGAACATAAATTCGACGTCAGCCTGCTTAGTGCCTACAAATAACTCTCTAGCTAGCCCTTCTCAAGCGAGTCTTTGCAAGGTGGGTTGTATTATGTAATGCTGTCCACGTTCAGAGATTGAGACAGCGGTGAGAGTTTTGAAGGTTGCAGAAACAGTAGAGTACATGTTTAAATGTTCAAGTAATAACGATACCAGAAGAACACGAAGCCGTTACTACGAAATATGCAACAGTTTGAGAGATCCCTAACTCTAAACGTCCTGGCCGAGGGTTTTGTACGTCCAACACATTTGATTGATAGCCCAGTTTACATGATCAATACTCCTGAATGGTTGGGTTATTCTGTTCGAACTGGGGCCTGAAAGCTTTCCATCGCCGGTTATTCACAAACCTGGGGAGCCCACCGTCTGACCCACATTAACCAATCCGGATCCCATCTTCCTAGAAGTCAGGAACGGAAAATCCAATGGAGCCCAAACCGTGTGAAATAGCTAATAGCAACCCAGGCCGCCAGGATAAACTGAGGAAGTCTGAAGGAGGCAACACAAAGCGTTGAGTTTGCGATACCCTCGGTGGCAACGATACATTTGAGATTTTTTGGACGCAATGGTGCGTCGGCCACTGGAAAAGCAGGAGGTGAGCAAAAATGCATCCGTCGGGAGTCGAACCCGAGCCAATTGCTTGGAAGGCAATTATCCTACCGTTGGACCACGGAAGCCGCACAGAGCATGTCGAGAGCTGTTCGTATACGAGCTAAATTCGGCATGGGCGAATCTGTGGGTGCAGAATCGAAACTGGCATTGGTATAGTGCACATGAATAATATTTGGAAGTGAAAGAGGTGCTTTGTCGAGTGCTCTTTTGAGATTTGAGTGGCGCTGGGCTCGATCGTGGGGTGTGGTGGCTGTGTCTGATGGACGACGTGTGATTGAGATTCTATGAGAGCAGAGGTTGATTGCAAAGGGGATTGCTACTGCTCCAGATTGGTAGATCTGAAATAGTGAGCATAATTAACAGTTGCGAAGAAATGTCGTTATTTGGACATTGAGGCTAACCGGGAGCACACAGCGAGGAATAAAGACTGGCGAACACACAGCAGCAATGCTGGAAGTGTGTATCTGTTGAGATAAGGAAACAGCAAATCGGAACGGAAACAGGTCGGAAGTAGAAGCATGCAACCATAATCGAGTGACAAATTGCAGCTCGCACGGTGTTTGTGCAGCAAACCGGGGGTAATTAATGCAAATATTAATGCTTATGTATTCGATAAAAGTTTCTTCATAATAAGAGTTTTTAGAAATACTTATGCTGATGTATATTTACCAGCGCAAACCATTTGTACATTTTCTTTGGGGTTGTGACTCTGGATCGACTGTGTCGAAGTGGACAATTCTGCACCGACGATCGTTCCGTTTTGACTCATCTGACATATTTCTGCTTGCTCCCTCTATCTTCTCATCTTCTCATCACCTCTTCTCGAACACACTTCCTGGCCTTCTTTACAATTCATTCGATCCGCATTCTTTTTACAAGTGTTCCAATTCCGGAGGTGTACGAGTACATCGTCCACCCACACGTTGTTCATCAGGACTGCGTGGATGCTGCCATACAGATAATGGGTTGCTGTGTTAGCCAAGCAAGAATCGATCTCGGATGAACGAACGACTAGAATTATTTCTTACCAACGCTGAGATATCGGATAACTATTACAGTAGGTAACTTGAGTACAAATATCACCGATCATTAGTTTTTAAACTCTTACTGATAGCTGGGTTATATTGGATACCTTCCCGTAACTTTTGGAGGTTCTCCAGATCCCAGATCAGGGATTTTCCGACAACGAAAAATTATTATTTTCGAACGAGAATTTCACAACATCTCCGGTTATACGGTAGTGAGCTCTGTACAGTTTTATAAATTCAAATTTTAAGCTTGTTGTTGCGATACAATTGTTGTAATCCAGAATTCAGAGAGGTTGAGACTCTCCAGATGTTACGGGAAGTTGTCCATTTTGAAAGAACAAAAATTTAAGAGCATGAAACCAGCAAAACAAACGAAAGAAGTTATTCGGAGAACAACCGCCCACAATAAGAAAAGATTTTGTCACGGCAGTCGCACAAGTGAACCACAATTATGTTTGTGGAGACTACAAAAATCAAGCTCAGTCCAGCAACAAAAGAACATTTATTCGTCAGTTACAAATCAAAGCCAAGCTAGCGTCTGGACTCCAAAGCCGGCGGTGAGCTGCAGGTCACTAAAGTGGAACTACACGAGCCTGGGATCAGTACTTATAACGACCAAGAAATCTAAAGCTGTGTACGCATTAGGCGTGTATCACGCGTAGCGATGGAAAATTCCAAGTTGCAAAGCAGTTCTTGGCTAGCATTTATGTGATCAGGAATGTTGAACTGCCGCGCTGGCAACCCCTACTATATTTGGGACTCAATAATATCCGTGTAACGGGCGGATGGCTGAGCTGGTGGCAGAGTTGCAGGCGGCTAATTAGCTATTGGTTGTCGTGATGCATACGAATTGCACGCTGTGCACAGCACTGCCACATGCAACGAGGCTCTAAGTTATCCAAGTTCTGCCCCTCATTCATGCCGAATCTTCTAAGATACTCCTATGTTTCCCATAATCACTATCCTGTGTTTCATGTCCCTCTAAAACATGGCGGCCAAAGCTACACTCGACTCAATAATGCGACAGGCGTCGGATAATTACTTGAATCTCATTCCAAATGACTCGCATAGGCCAAAATTGAAGGCGGAGATTCAGAGCGCTACTGTTGAAGATTTGTTGAAGCAGGTTCACGATTTGGAGGACAAGTTTTCAAAGAATTCCAGATTTAGGCGGCTCTCGAAACGTCTATCGCCTTGTGTTGAGCAGCTACAACGATTTACTGCGGTGAGTTTACTCAACCCGTGTGACCCCTAGATTTGGATGCTAATGATCGCATAGGTAGTTACCATTTGCATTCAGTCGGACCCTCAGCTTTCATCGTTGATATGGGGCGGTCTAAAGTTTCTATTGCAATTGGCGAGCGAGTTTCAAGAATTCTTCGAGAAGCTCATCCGCACGATTGAACAGATGACAAAAGTCATTCCAGACTACCAAATATATCTCGACCGTTTCTCGACCGACGACAGCCTTTGCCAACATCTTGTATCTATCTACGTTGATATAATTGGTTTCTGGAGACAAGCCACGCAGATTTTTTTGAAGCCTTCACAAGGTATGCTAATAATTGCTTTTATAACCGAGAGGAGTCTTATCCGTTGAACTAAACACACAATGCTGGGATAGATCCACGCTCGAATGTCTCTGTGATTTGCAGTATTGCATGGCGGCCATTCGACAGTCGGTTTAAAGAAATCGTTACTAGATTTTCGGAAAACTGTACCTATTTGGAGCGCCGTGTCAAAGCGCTAAGCTGTAGGGAGGAGATGATACAAGCGAGGGAAGCTGCCGAGCAAGCAAAAACAGAAGACGAAGCAAGGAAACAACAAAGTATCGCGGCTCAGAAGGAGAAGCTCGCGGTAAATTATGAACGGATTGCAGCTAATCATGAACGCACCGAATCATCCTTATTTAGAGAGCGTTATTCCGAATTTGAGTCGGAGCTTCGTGGAACAATCAAAGCACAGATTCAAAACGACAAAGGTAGGTACACCGTATATGTTTATCATTGCACCGCGCTAAAGATTGGGTAGATCACCGGTTTCTGGAAATACGAACGTGGCTTAATCCGGCAAGCTGTGTTGACAAAAAAGCTGAAATCTCGAACGATCGTCACCCTGGCAGTGGTGAATTTGTTCTTCGTTCTTCGCAATACAGGCAATGGCTCGATCGGGGGATCTCAGAACCCAAAAATGAACCATTTAAACGAGGTTTACTCTGGATCAATGGCAAGTACGTGATGGTTACCAAGCCCCACAAAATTGGGGCTGATATGGCTTACACATGGAAAATCTTAGACCAGGGTCCGGAAAGACATATTTAAGTGCCCTCCTGATAGAAGATTTATTATCCATATCCGCCCAAAATACCGCTTACTTTTACTGTGATTGGAAAGACTCGGACAGATCCACTACACGAGGATTACTTTCTACACTGCTCTTCCAGTTTCTTGCCAATAATAAAGAACTACCTCAACTCATCGATGCGTTCATTCTAGCGATGATGGATTCCGCAAGTGCCGTTGCGAATTCTGTAGAAGAGCTATGGCAACTCTTGAGTATTATTCTAAAACTCTGTCCTGGCAGCATAATTGTGGTGGACGGCCTGGACGAACTTGAGGACAATTACAATGGCATTGTTGCTGCTCAAAGATTTAGCACATTGTCACTGCTGAACCAATCGGCCAGGATTCTGATCTTGGGAAGGGATAGTTCTTTGCCCTTGGAGAAGAATCTGTCGAAGCACATATGTCTTTCGCTGCATACCGATGCAATTCAAGACGACATCTGCAAATACATTGCCAGTCGAGCTGGAGAGCTGGTTTCTTTGGGTTTCTCAAATACGACCGCTACAAGGATTTTGCACCATCTGTCATCGCTCGCTACCGGAATGTTTCTATGGGCTCGGCTGGCCCTAGATGTATTAAGCTCCCCTGCACTTTCCCCCAGCCAACGTACAGAAGTCTTCGAGACTATCATCCTCGTAGAAGGTTTGGAAGACTTCTACTCTCGCATCGTAGAGCGTATTTTGCGACAGCCCCGCCCAGAGCGTGAACTTTCATCGAAGATTATCATGTGGATTCTCAATGGCCGCCGATTTCAAATGGAAGAGTTGAACGTCGCCATCGCTCAAGGAAACCAACCTTTGAAAACACACGAAACTGTGAAAAGTCTACAAGATATTGCACACATAGCATGCGGTGGTCTGGTAAGAATAGGTAATGAAATCGAGAAGTCGTCTTGTGTAAACAACTACTGATTCGGGGGTTTTTTTGCAGATGGAAAATGTATAGAATTTATCCACCTCTCATTTCATGAATATCTGCGTAAACGAGTTTCTCAAAGCAGATCGGCCACCACAATCCATGGTGAACTGCCAATGTTTCAGCCAATGCATATCCAACAAGCAATGGTTGCTACAACATGTTTAAATTACCTTCTACAAACGGTGCCAGCTCGTCCACTTGCAGGCGATATCCACAAAAAATCTTCCTATGGAGAACTTTACTCAAAATACCCATTTTTAATGTACGCCTCCCGTTTCTGGGTACGACATGCCAAGGAAGCTATGATTAATGGCACTACTACACTGGCGGAGCCGGTGACGTTAGAACTGGTGTCCAAAATGGAGATTCTTTTTGCATCACGGGAACACCAGCTTGTCTGGATAGAAGCCATGCTTCCCTACGGCTTGGAAATTTTGATGTTGGAATTTGTATCGATTAGGGCCTGGCTTTTGTCGTTTCCACAATACGAAAGTCTCAGTGCTAGAATTGGAGCGTTCGAACGCGACGCTCGGATGTTTTACCTCAACTTTGTCTTTGACTTCCAAAATCGAGAAGAACGCGATGTGTGGACAGGCATGTCAGACTTCCTGTCGCCAGATAGCCCTTTGAACCAAAACCCTGCCAACGCCACTGAGTGCAAACCTTCTCCACCATTTCTCACGGATAATGAAACTTTAACAATGATTCGAATGACCTCGGAAACCTCTGCGGATGGCACCACACTATTTCTGGCCACAGTATGGGCATGCTCGTAAGATGAACCAAGCCACAGGAGAAAAGGATAATGTGCTGATAGGAATTCATATCAGAGTATCCGGTACGGTTGTCACTGTAGATAAATGGGATATCGCAACTTCTAGCAAACAGGACATGTGTTTCCCTATAAAGATTCTTCTTGAGAGCAACCAGTGCCATCCAGTGGCATTCTCCCCCGACCTTTCGATACTTGTGGTAGCAAACCAGGTTTACAGAGTGTCAAGTATGAATGCTCTTGCTCCTTCTCGAATGTTCGGTAAGCTTGCATCATGGGTTTGGGGCATCTTAGCACCGCCGTCAACAACAATCCAGCTTCCGGAATCTTGTCAAGGGCTTCTCGAATATAGTCTCATCATATCACCAACAAACGAGCACATGTGCTACTACACTCTAGGCTCCGACCAGGAGGATATCGTGATTCTTATTTACAGTTTGAAAGATTTTTGTCGGACAAGTCTAGTACATGAGACAAGGTTGGGCTGGGATCCCAAAAAGAGCGCAAAATTTATATTTCACCCCTCTGAGTCTATCCTTGCATGGTCTACAGAAGTTGGAACAGGAGCCTTCCGTCCCCCTCTTCGTGTCCCGCCAAAAAACTACAACTCCTCATTGAGCCAATATCTCATCAGCCCAGAATACATACAAGATTTGCAGTTTTCAGAGAGCGGCCAATACCTGCAAGGATCGCTGTTGAGCGACGAAGGAGTACCAATATCATTGGGGTTACCCAAATCCCTGCTAGAAAACTGGATCATGACTGAAGCAGAGAAAGAAAGCAGGCCGCGAAACGTGGATCTTGCCAAATATCAGAAAGTTTCTGATGACGCAAGTCCCGCAATATTTAGACACAGCGCCGAGATTTTGAGAATCAAGAACCGCTGGAGCGCTGGCGACGGTACTAGCTATTCCGTGCAGATCTGTCATCCCTTCGAACGCGCCGTTCTCTACCGCCTCACCCCCAGCGGCACCCTGGAACACCGAACCCTGGCACGGTTCCCGCAAAACCGCCAGTGGGACTGTAAGCGCACCAAGATCGTGTGGAGCGCCGCACCGCCCAGCGCACCCAGCGGCTCCACAGCCCTAGTGCTCCCAACCGGCTTCCCCGACGGCTCCGTGCGCGAAATCCGCGCTCTGACCTTCACGATGAACTGCGACGACTTAGTGAGAAACGGCAGCCCGCACGGCTACCCACTGATCTACACCAAACAGGTGGCCGACATCGAGCCCTGGGGGCCGCAAGCGCCGCCGGACGTTCCGCGGCGCCTCGCGGACGCCCAGGAGAACTGCACCTGCACTAAGCTGCTAGGCAAGCGGATGGTGAGGGCCAGACTGGAGATGATGATCTACAGCAATTCCTACTTTCTAGATCACCTCGAAAGAGACTGGTTAATAAATCTGTGGCGGTGCGCTGAAAATCTGGACCCAGATTTTCATCTGCACATTGAAGGGCCACTAGGGGGTCTCAGACTGCGGCGGTTTACCGACGATGATGATGATGATGATAATTCATACTCGGTATTGGCCCACGAAGTGGCTCGCGAAGTGATGGCTATGACGGTACGACGTAAATACTACCCAGAGCCCCGAAGGACTGTGGGAGACCTATAAAGTGACTACCTAGTGACAATAATGAAATTACAAAAGAAAAGGCAGCTCAGCCTCCACTCTAGGCCTAAAGCTTCACTGACCCTAACAACCCGCATCCATCCGTTGTTGATGACTTCTTGGGCGGAGCCTCAGCCAAGCCTGTCCGTTCCTTGCAGTTTGCAGTCGGTAGTCCAGCCTGCGGACCAGACGCCTTTCCTCGCTTGGAGTCTGCGTTTTCGTTTTTTTTTTTGTCCTACGCTGAGGATGGCGCTGAGATCTGGGATCTACCGCAGGAATCTGTAGGAAGATCGTGAGACCTCCCTTTATCGTGTTGCCTGCCTTTACCACTTCAGCCCAAGTAGGGCTAGGGTCTGGCCTGGCGGTTCTGGTCTGTGTGTAGTTGGTGGGGGAGGTGGTGGAGACGTCGACCGCTGTAATAGCTAAAGCTGTACCCGGAGGTCCGATGCCTCATCTTCTCTCTTCATCAACTCCTGCCTAAGCTCTCATCTGGGAGCTCAGGACTGAGGTTTGCTCATCAACCATCAGTTGCATGAGATCAACAAGTCTTCCCACTGTCATGGAACTGACCATATGGTCTGCAGTGAGGGAGGGCGACCCTTTCTTGCCTCTGTTCGGCATCGTGAGATGGGGTGACCGGTGAGGGGGCCAATCAACGGGTGACAACACACAAAAAGCTTGGCAATATGCGATGCGAGTGTAGTGTAGCGGAGGTCGCGGTTCACCGACGGTTCAGCGATCCAAATTCACGAACATCGAACCGAATGAATCGACCTGTGAACCGTCTCAAGAGCCGGTACAACGGTTCGCCGAACTGTTTCAACAATTAAAAAACTTAATTTTTAGATGCCGCACCAAGCATGAACCGGTTGCGTGAACCGTCGGCCTGAGACCCCCTATTCTTGAAAAAAGTGGGGTACTACCAGTACGGCTGAGGACCCCTCAGAACCCAGATTCTGGGACATCGCTTCCGCAAAATAACATTTTTCTAAAATTGATGTCTACGGCATAATAGACTCAACCGTCAAATTTCAGCCTGTTTATGTCTCTCAAAAACTTTCTTTGTGGGGAAACTTGGGTAGAACTTAAAAATTCTGAGCCTGAAATGGCCCCAGCGGTACGGGAAGTACTCCAGTTTTGTGATCGGTTTCGAATATAAAAGGCTTTCCTCGTCGTGTCGTGCTGAAAACCCCCATGAAATCAGTCTACAATCAGGCAATTATTGAAAATTGGTCACAAAAGTCTGTTCTAAAATGGGCGATTGCCTATCAAAGTATGTAGGCAGTACTCGCACATTCGTTAGCTAGGCATACTTAAACATTTTACTGGATTGTTGGTTGACTGTTTAACAGTCCCGAATGTACCACAGTACTGTACACTCTGGGACAACTGGTTTGCCAGTTCGAGTGGGTTGACTAGTCCACCCGTGGAATGACCGTCTCCTGATTGGTCGGAGGATTACAGTTAATCCATGGGTCAACTAGGCGATCTGCCGGTCAACCACTCTGTCCGCGGACTAGCATTATCCGCCGGCTGACTGGAACAAGTGATCGTCATCATCGGCGCGCCATCATATCTCACGCGGCCATCTCGAGCGCTGAAACTGTAATAAATAGTTGGACAAAACGAAGATAAACATGTACGAGTAGATACTTTATAGCTAAATAATCCATCGCACACTCTTGCGTTTTCATTTCTACATCGCCAACGCAAATGGCGCACTTCCGTTCACTCGACGGCGCACCGGACCAGTAGCCGGCCACAGTGCATATGTTCTGACCCAAGCACAAAGGATTCCCGTAGGCAAAGGGCCTTGTCGGTACGCCAACGGGTCGACCCTCTGGTACCTAGGTTAACCCACAGGAAACTGGGTCAACTTTGGCTATCGGTAAACCCAAACACCTAGAATACAACTTGGTATAGCGATCAACCTAGTAACCTAGAAATCTGGGAGTCGATGTAGCGGTCAATCAAAGAACAGGCAGGCCCTTGTGTACGCCAAAATGAGCTTCCGATAGTAAACCCACAGAACGATGTCTTCCCACAACTTCCACGACCCCAGCAAAGATAACCTAACCTATTTATGACATTGACTAAAATCCTCGGTGGACCGCTACACTTAAATAACCTATTATGCTACAGATGTATAAGTTAATCAGAAACATCCGAATAATTATGCTTGTAGATTCTATTCAGACTAAGTGTACCGTGGTGCATGGCCGTCACGTGCTTCATCCCTAATCCACGTCCAAAGCGGCTTTCAGTGGAATTGTCAATTCTGCACTCGGTATCACTCGGATGTGGATCAGGAGGTCAAGTCCCGTGGAGTCTCCCTCCGCTTATTTCTGCTCCTCTCTGTCTCTTCCTCTTCCGATATACTTCACTTTACAACGACTACGAACATACGTTCATCTCCTGCAACGACGTCTGTTCTTTTTTGCCAATGGAATAGTCTGACAGCGATCATCCTCACCGAATCGTGAGAATCCAGAGCACTGGTCGCGGATCAGAAACAATCACACAACCAAAGCACTGTTATCAACATCCCATCACCCTTAGTTGGCTCCTCTTTTTCTCTCCCTTGAGTAACTTTACAAAGAACTCAACCATACGTTCAACCACAACACATTATCGGAAAAATCCTGGTTAGGAGTTTGTCCTTGGGATCAAGACTCGGTGCTAATCATTGTTTTGTAGGTCGGTCCTTCAGTTCATGTCGGCAAGCTTCAAGACTTTCTACAACCTCACTTTCTCTCCATCCGATGCACCTATAATGGTTTCTTCAAACATAACAAAGCCATGGCTGGGCAACAGGACTCTATTGCTAGCTAACGCAATCTCCACCTTCCGGATTGCAAACACAGAAAAGCACACCCGAACCACAGAACACCACCAACCCAGACTCCACATCCTCTAGTTAACATTCGGCCCATACCGCAACCGACACCCCCTCGGCATCGGCCTGGGCCCAAACGGCCTCCCCCTCTCTTCACGGCGGCTTCCCCCCTTGCTCGCCAACTCCAGCTCCAACGCCGCCGACATCCCGCCACGCAGCTGGTACTCCGTAGCGGACGCATTCTGGCGCAGCGCATGACGGTTGGTGCGAACAGGCGAAACGGGAGTGTTGTGAATGGCAGCCGAACTGCGCCTTCGGTGTCTTGGGCCGCTGTTACCGGGATACGGACGCCCGCCCGGCACCCGCGCCACCTCGGCAGGCTTACGACCACGGCTCTTGGAACGGCGCGCTTGACGCGGGGGCGGTGGCTGGGCCGCATCTTCAGGTGAACCTGCACGACGCTTGGCGCTGGCCGGACGGCTGCGGGACCGGTCTCTTGGGGGCCGAGAAACGGACCGGCTTTCCTGCCGCAGCAGCTGCTGCTCAAGGTCCCACTGGTTTTTGGACGCCGGTCGGCGTTGGCGTTCACGAGACCCCTGGGGCCCGCACGACTCCCGCCGCCGCTCGACCTCCACCGCTACCAGCCCCTGCGCGCGCTCCTTCATCAGGTCCGGCCCTGCTTCGCCACTAACCACTCGCGCGCGCACGGTCTCGCGGACCGCGCGGCCTGCGCCGTTGGCGAGGTCGAGGAGTGCGGCTTGCTTCGCGACGCGCCCTTGTGCGTGCTCGCGTCTGCTGAGGCGCCGCTGGCCGCCTTTTAGAATCGATCGTGGGGTCAGCGAGGGAGATTTCTCTGCAGCGGGGTTGGCGGGGTTGGGGAGCGGTTGCTGCTGGATGTATGTTAGTGAGATTTCATGATGAGGATGGGGTGATGGGGAGGGATACTTTGGGGTCGGCGATTTGGTCTGAGACGTTCTCGGGCTTTATGACACGGCACTTCTGCGGTTGCGGGTTTGGCGGCGGTTTTGGGTCTGCTGGAGATACAGCTGGCGGTTGCTGTAAACTGTGAGAGGCCTTGCGACGGCCTTTGGAAGCGCTTCGAGGTTCTGGCACAGGGCCTTGGGTTTGTCCCATCGAAGTGCCACGATCTCGTGTCTTTCTGCGATCAGTTTGAGAAACCACGGGGGCGTTCACTGGATTGGCCGGCGGCAGTGGTACGGAACTGCCTTGGGCAATATTCTGGTCCGCCCGTTCGACTCTCTGTTGCTGCTGGAATTCGGCGCCTTGATTTTGGCCCGCGGAAGTTCCGCGCTCTCTGGTCTTACTGCGGTTGCCTCGAGAAGCCACAGGGGTATTCGCCGGCTTGTCAGACGGCGGTGGAACGAAGTTGGGATGAGGACCTTTGGACGCGCTTCTGGGCTCTGGCACAGAAGACACGGTGCCTTGCGCTTGCCCTACGGAAGTACCGCGCTCTGTGGTCTTGCTGCGGTCGGTTCGAGAAACCACAGGGATATTCGCTGGGTTGGAAGACGGTGGTAGAACAACGTTCGCATGATGACCTTTGGACGCACTGCGATTTTCAGGCACAGCAGGCCCAGATCCTCCAGCTTGCACCACAGAAGCACCACGATCTCTTGTCTTGCTGCGCTCTTGAGAAACGAAAGGTGCATGCACCGGGACTGGAACTGCGTTAAGATTGCGTTCCGCCAAATGCCGGCCCTGCTCAACTATCTGTTGCAGCTTCTGCCCCTGCTGCTGCTGGATTACAATTAGTGATAGTTACGATGGGAAAGCGAGGGATGTGGGAATACCTGGACGCCAGAGCTCTGTTGGCCATCGTTGGCGCGGTTCGAAGCATTTCCGGGCGGAAACCGTGACGGCCGTATCTTCTGCGGCATGCTGCGGGGACCTCGGGGCGTACCCAGACGTATTGGGAGGGCAGAGAGTGGCGCAGTTTCATTCGTCGCTTTCGTACAGTTCTCGACGTTTCCAGGGCGCGGCAGTGCTAGGTGTTCGACTTGCTGTGTCTTATTTGCGATTCCAGTTGCGTGGAGACCTTGTGATGCACTGCGGTGTTGCGGCACCGGTGGTCCAGCTTGAGCTGGGGAACTGATGTTCTTGCCCTTCAAATGATCTTGAGCAATAGGATTCCGGTCTGTGTGCACAGGGGGCCTGAAGCCTTGATCTTGCGTCGCCAGCGGGTTAACATTATGCCCCCTCAAATCCTCGACCACCGGGTGTGCCACGCTGCCTTTCGCCACATCGCTAGAAGCCGTCTCAGGAACTCCGTTCATCTTCGCCGCCATCTCCTTCACAACCCCAGTCTTACCTGCCCCCTCCTCCTTCACCGGCAACTTCGCTCCAGGCCGATACGGCGTATACACCTCCGTCCCAATCGGCGCCTTCCTGCGTCTCGCCTCAATCTCCGCCTCCCTTTTCCTCCCAGCTTCCGTCGCCGGCGCCCACTCCTTCCTTCCAGGGTACGCCGGCTTCCTCCCCCCTTCTCCACCCTTTCCGTCGCCACCCGCCGTCTCCGCATCCTTGAACAGCACAAACCGCGTCTCCTCCTTCACGGTCTCGCGCTGCGCGGCGCTCGCGTCTGCGATAACCTCCAGGCGTCGGATCTTGGCCGAGACCGTGTCGGCCACGGGGCCGAGGAAGATGACGGTGCACGCTGGCGCGGGGAGGAGCGTGCGCGGCGGCTGGTTTGCGGGGCGCGGGGCGAGGAGGGGGACGGGGTCGCCTGGGCGTAGGGTTGCGTGGGACGGAGGCGCGGGGTCGGGGGCGCGGAAGGGGAGGGAGGAGAGGAGGGAGCTGGGGGGTGCGTGTGCGGGGGGAGCGGGGGCGGGGGGGTGGAAGGGGTCCGGGGGGCGGGGCGGAAGGGAGGCGGGGGGGTCGGTCATGGTCGTTGGTGGGGTCGGGGATGGGGGGCGTGGGTGATATGTGGTGGGGGGGGTAGTTGGAGGTGCAGGGGTCTGCTTTTGGGGTGGGGTGGGTGTGTAGGAGATGGGGTGCGGTGCTGGGCGGGCGTGACAGGAGGACTCGTGTGGCCGAATCTGGGCGGGGTGGAACTTGTTTTACGGGACTGAGTGAGAAGCTGTGGCTATGGATACATTACGGGACTGGTTTGAGTTGGGAGTTCCGGAATACTTCCCTTCATATTGGAAGCCACCTCATGCACATCCGGAAGTTTATTTCCACAAATAAACATTAGGACAATCCAAATACACCAACATACTGACGTTTCATTGCTTTCTCCATCGACGCTCACAAAACACGCAGCATTCTAGTCACATTACCGGCGCGAAATCATGCACGGCCACTCGTCCGCCAAGCCAAGTTGCCCCGAGTGAGCCGCTGAGCATGCGCAAGGAACACGCAATGCGTCCGAAACTCGACCCGTCGTCTTCATCGTTGTAGCCTGGCGCTGTTTGACTTATCTACTTTCACAGGCCATGAAAGTCCGACGGTGGAAAATGTTGGAATTGTACATCCTGCATCCATTATCACTCGGAGCTTCGTTCGGATCAGATCTCCTAGCATCTATCGCAGTTATTTCTGCTCCTCTCTTTCTCTTATACACTGAGATTTAAGCCAGATCACGGTTGTACCTCCCACGTTCAAGAGAAAATACTTGGGATGAACATGTCTGGAGTTCTGCACTAAGCGGAATATGGGCTCATTTGCAACACTGCAATCGACAGAAATTCGGCAGTTGAAAGTCGGTTGGAGATTTCAGCTGACCGACAATCATTGCCAAAGATCAAATTACAGCAAGCTCGTATCCAGTCATTCGCTGGTTCCGTGTCCTGAACTATTCCAATCTAGACGCCTCGACTTTCTATTGCCGCCACGACTATAATCTGACACTTTCTCTGGTGAATTCTAAGGAATGCGCTATTGCAATTATCCTAACTCAAAAAACACCTACAGTTAAACCTGTTGGAGATGAAACGTCTGCACTATAGGTCACGCAGCTCTGGTTTAGGTTTGAAAAGGGGTTCTGGCACACGTGGGTGCTGCCTTCACTTTTTTTCTGGCTGCTTGTTGGAACCTTTGGATTAAACAATTAAAATACACACTGTTTTTCCTCAACCTGTTCCTCAGTGGATAACGTTGAACTTCAACACAAACGGCTATCCGGCGAATCCAAACCTCAATATTGTGTTTCGAAAGCAATGGAATAGTGCCAGGCGATGGCGCAGGGATATACTTCCCCACTCTTCAATAAATCCTGCATTCTCAATATCGCAAACCGGGCTTTCAATAAAAGCAAGCTCAGAAAGACCCCCTATCAAACTCTGTTCCATGCATCAGTATCGTCCAATCAAGACTTCATCAGTGGCTGTCGCAGAAGCTTTCAGCTGAATACTCCAATATCACTCAGCCCCCGTCTTGGCGCGCCACACCAAACCCTCCCGCTCAGTCAGCCGATCACCATGTAGCTCCTTCGTCTGTACTCTTCCAGCTGTCTACCAGAGCGCCACCTTTCATCCCGCTTCGTCATCCCGCTTCGTCATCTAGTCCGCTTAGCCCGCATTGCAGCTCACGCTTACAAAGTGTGAAAAGCAAGGTCAATTGTCACGTTATTCAGGAGGAGGAGAGTTAAAGTTGTTCGATTGAGTTACTTGTTCGTTGTACAGAGAGAAGAGAGTAACAGAGTCAGAGTGAAAAGTGTGACAGTGAGTGAGTGCAACAAAGTACGCCAAGCCTTCCTGTACATGACCCCTTTCGAAAACAAATCTAAAACCGATTGATAAGTGGTGCAGGATTGACCACTACAACACCCCCCTTCAATCCTGTACCCTTTTAGCAAAAGTCCGTCAATCGTTCTTCCCAAGTAATTCCATCTCAATTCTCAATGTTAATTATCCTAGCTATATCCAATAGCTTCGTATGTTTCCCAGTATCTAGAGCTTTTGTCATCATGTCGGCTGGATTCAGTTCGGTGTCGATATGTTGGAAGTTGACAGATTTTGACTTATTCTGTTCATCAACGACATGATGATATTTTATGTCAACGTGACGCATCTGTTGTCGTATGACTCCTCCCTTGATGTTTTTAAGAGCACCAGTGCTGTCAGTATACATCGTAATTGTTCGAAGCTGGATTTCGTTATCAATAGTAATTCGTTCGATCTCGTTGACTAATCGTCGAATCCATATAGCTTCTCTGGTTGCATTGGATGCTGCAACATATTCTGCCTCTGTTGACGAGAGAGCTACAATGGTTTGCTTTTTGGCTTGCCATGACACAGGTGATCCGTCTGCAGTAAAAATGTGTCCTCCGGTCGACTTTCTGTCCCGTTTGCATCCTGCCCAATCAGAGTCACAGTATCCCATTATATTCAGCGTCGGTAGTGAGTTGTCACTACCATAAATGATCCCATGTGAAGCTGTATATTTAAGGTATCGGAATAAATGTGTCGCTGCTGTGAGATGCATTTGTAGTGGGTAAGCTTGGTGAGTTCCTAGTGTGGACACTGCAAATGCGATATCCAATCTAGTTCCCATGGCTGCATACATCAACGATCCTATTAGTGACTGATAATGAGTTTTTCCTTTCTCATCTAATGGATCATCTTCACACCGGGGATTGTCCAAGTCATTCTTTCGTTCCAATGGTTTTGTGGCGACTTTAAGGTCATTAAAGCCAAACTTTTCCAGGATCTGTGCAATGTAGTGAGATTGGGAGAGAATGATAGACCTTTCCTTTCGTATAATTTTAAAGCCAAGAAAGCTTTCCATTAATCCTAAGTCTTTCATTTTGCATTTGGAGGATAGGGCTTCTTTCAAACTATTCACTGCTTGTCGATCGTTTAAGGTGTCGATTATCAATAGATCATCCACGTATAGCAGAACAAGTAAGTTCTTGCTCAAATAAAGATTCTGATCATCTTTGGACTGTCGTAGACCTAATGATAGTAGAAATCCATTAATATTTTCCCACCACAATTTCGGAGATTGTTTAAGGCCATATAATGCTTTTCGTAGTCGGACCACTTTTCCTGCATTATTATAGCATCCATCTGGTAGTCGAATGAATATATTATCCTGGTCGACTGCTGAGTATAAGAATGCAGTCACTACATCCATGTGATGCAACATCCAGTTATACTTGGCGGCCATTGCAAGCAATATCCTGAGTGTGGCCATCTTGGACACTGGAGCGTACGTATCATCAAAGTTTATACCATAGGATTGCTCAAAGCCTCTTGCCACCAGTCGAGCTTTATATCTGAAACCTTTATCAGATATTGGTTTAACCTTGAATACCCATTTGCATGAAAGCGGTGTCGTCGGATTTGTATCGATAGTCTTCCATGGGCTTGAATCAACATCGTATTCTTGCGTGGTAAATGTTGAGTTGCTGACTAGACTGTCGTATTCTTCTCGCATTGCTTCAATCCATTGTATGCGGTTAGGTGACTTCATTGCTTCTCGATAGCTTCTTGGTTCAGTAGGAAAGGTTGTCATTGTTGTCTGGTCGATCAAGGATTTGTCGTCGTCAATAGTAAGTAGAGCAAGTGATTCATTTATCTTAGACGCGTTCTGTTCTCGACGTTTCCTAGATATTTCTCTAGGAGAAAGGTATGTTCTGTTTGGCCAATTTCTCTATTAGTCAATTTTTCTTCATGATGTTTTGATAGGAATGATAGTGGTATGTCAAAGTTGAGTTTCTCAACTCTTCCTTTGCTAATTATCGAGAAAATAGGGTATCAAGGTATTTCTAGAGATTATTCGTCTCTTATAAAAGTGGCAGATGAAGTACTTGTGAATGTGTTTGTACATGAGGGGATTTTTCGCCACGCTGGCCTTTATCATTTGAGCCTTTGGTAACATAAGTGTCTTTCTCTCATGCCATTCTGGCCTCTTTTTAGGCTTCAGGCTACATTAAGCTTTTCCACCATACTGGCAATTTTAGCCTCGGGTAACAGGATTCATATCTTCTCATCTCTTGTCATAATCTTAACTTCTCGAGTAATTGATAACACATGATCTTTTTGAACCTTGTTGGCTCTTTAAATAGCCTCAGGAGTTATGCACAAAGAACTTCTCCGCCACATGGGCATTATCTTCTCGGGGTTTCACAAGAATATTTTGTTTCAGACCACATGAATAGATTTTTCTTTTTAGGTAATCATATGTATAGATTGGGAGTTACTAACCTTCCGTCATCATTGTCTGATGATTCATCAGAACGATCGGATGATGTCAGCATTATCAATGCTTGTGATGACGATTCATTATTTGCACTGGCTTCTTCATTTGCTCTTGCATTCAATTTCTCTTCATATTCCTTGAATGGATCGATCCATGGTATGATCCTTGAGTCTCCAAATTTAGACCATGCATTTTCGGATTCTCTGAATATAACGTTTGATGATTCCACGATCCGTTTTGTTTTGAAGTCGAATAGTCGCCAAATTGTGGATGTGTATCGTACACAGTTGAGTAACATACATGGATTGGATCGTGATGAAAGTTTATGCTGACGTTGGTCAGGTGGGATCCATCTCCAAACTATGCATCCAAAGCGTCGTAAGCTGTTATAGTTTGGTTTTCCTCCAAATAGGAGCTCATATGGAGATCGCCATCCCAATCCTCGTTGTGGTGTGATTCTGTGGACATTCAAGCTATGATCCATTGCTTCTTGCCAGAATCGTGTGGGAACAGTGGATTCAATCATTGCACATCTTGATTTAGTCATAATTGTTCTGATAAATCTCTCCGCCGATCCATTCTTGTGTTGAGTGTATGGAGGTGAAGGGTGCCACTCAATTCCCATATTTCTGCAAATTTTGAACATCTTTTCATTATTGAATTCACCGCCATTGTCTGACCGGAATGCCAATACTTTATAGTTTCGTGCAGTAACCCAATCTGTCACCATTTTGAAGGCATTCAAAAGTTGATCAGCTTCTTTTGACTTAAGATAGGATATGATAGGAAACCGAGTGCAATCATCAATGAATACGACTGCATATTTATTTCCTTGTAGGGAATCCACAGGTAATGGACCAATCAAATCGGAGTGAATTCGTTCGAACGGCTTGACAGATCGTCGTGGTCGAGGTAAGTTGCGTTTGAACTTTTGTTTCATTTTGGCCTGTATGCATATGTCGCAGGATATGTTAGAAGGAATGTTTACCTCCGAGCCTAAAGCTTTCCTCAAAGCTTCCGAATTTATATGACCCATGCGCTGGTGCCACTGATAGGCTGTAATGCCAGCTTTCTTTGACCTTCTCTTGGCTCGTGCATTGTCTTTATGCAATTCATCTATATCTTTGTCAATGGTTTCCGAGTCGTCAATTTCTGATTCCTCAAGATCAGGAAAAAGGAGCGGATTAGTGTTTCCTCCTTCTTCTTTTTCTGATGAATCATTGTCATCTGATTCAGAATCTGATTCAATTATGAGCTGAGGTTCGGTGGAGTCGTTATTGGTATTAATTGGTGTTGTCGAATTTGTTGAGTTTGTAGTTCTTGCTGCTCTGTCGGATATGAGTGGGTTGGATAGGGGTAAGTTGTTAGCTCGTGAAGCTTGTCGAGTGGTTACTAATGCTGAAGGTGATTTTTGTGGTTCGTTTTTGGTGTCCAATAAGTAGATGCCGTTTTGTAGATAACAGTAAATGATTGTGTCGTCAGGGGAAGTCAGTGTGCCGATACCATTGCCGAATGTCGTTTTCCATCCAAGTTTGTCGAGTACTGGTACTGAAATGAGGTTGATACGAAAGTGTGGTGAGAATAAAGCCGGAAATATATAGCCATAAAGAGAAACATCGCCTTGTGCTGATATGTCTACTACTGTTTGATCACCTAACCTAAGGCTACGTGAACAATTGAAGAACTTCTTAAATAGTCGGTGGTCATTGCAAATAAAGTCGGTCGCACAGGTGTCTAGTACCCCCCAAACGGACGATAAGGTAGATCTGTGGGAAGGAGATGATGACAATAGACAATCCGACAATAAAGAAGAGTATGATTCAACAGTAGTAGACTCCACGAGTCATTGGTTGGAAGATTCATGAGAATTATCTGTGGAATGATTGTTTCTCATGTTTTGTCCATTATTTCCAGTCATAAAAGCCGAGGGCGTAGCTTCAATTTGTCTTCTTGTTCCAGCATCAGCTGACGCTTTTTCAGCACAATTATTCTTGGTATGCCCAGGTTTTCCACAGTAGTAGCATGCGATTTCACCGGCCAGGAAAGTCGAGTAAGTACGCTTGCCATTTGGTGATTCGCTGGACACTCGACGGCCTTGTTCTCCATAGTTGGGTCTTCGAGCAATTTCTTGACTTCCATATGATGGTATGCGTGCTCCATGATCATTATAGACTGGTCTTCTACCATTTCCTTGATCAAAGCATTGCATGTTCATATGTCTGGAGTTGGGATGAATGTAGCATCTGTCGTTAGGAGAGAAACCAGCGGAATTCATAGGATAGTTGTTGAAACGCGGAGGAGACTGATTGTAGCGTTGAGGAGAAGGTTGCTGGAACTGTTGAGGTGATTGAAAATTTGAGGCACCTTGATTTGATTGTTGAACGGTATGAGCGAACACTGGAGGTGCCATCTGTGGGTGAAATTCTTCATTGCTATTACTTGCTGCCAATTTTTCGAATCCCGTAAGAGCTGCAACGACATTCTTGAGTTTTGTTTCGTTGGTGTAGCGAAGAAAGTTCACTGTTGGGTAGAAGCTTGGAGGAACGCTCAGAAGTAATCTATCGATGATGTCTCCGTCGGATATCTTCTTATCGGTCTTCGCCAACCTATGCTGGATGCTGGTTAATCGATTGGCGAATTCCACTATGGTCTCATCAGGTTGTTGTGTCGCTTTCAGAAACTCATTCTTGAGGTCGGCTTGGCCAGACCAAGATGAGGCGGGGTCAAGATTTTCGGCCAGAGTGTCCCACATCAGTTTGGGATCATCTTCCATTTCGTCGATGATGTTGCTAACTGAATCAGTGATCCCGAGTCTGATGAATAGAGCAATCTTTTCAAGCTTGAGCTTAAATTCTTCGACCTCTGCAGCATTGTTGGCGGTTTCAGCAGGACACTTGATTTTCCCGGTGACGTAATCCCATTCCTTGGATATTCTCAAGATGGTTCTCATAGACATGGCCCAGTTTCTGTAGTTGTCTCGAGTTAAGGCTTCGAATTTTCCGTTCGGAGTGGTATACATGATTGGCTTCATCTTTTCGTTTTGCGTGGAGGATGTTGTTAATCGTGGTTGAGGTGAGTAAATTTTTTGTTGTATGTCGTCAGTTGGTTAGAGCTGGTGCTGATAACGTGTGAAAAGCAAGGTCAATTGTCACGTTATTCAGGAGTAGGAGAGTTAAAATTGTTCGATTGAGTTACTTGTTCGTTGTACAGAGAGAAGAGAGTAACAGTGTCAGAGTGAAAAGTGTGACAGTGAGTGAGTGCAACAAAGTACGCCAAGCCTTCCTGTACATGACCCCTTTCGAAAACAAATCTAAAACCGAGTGATACGTGGTGCAGGATTGACCACTACAACACAAAGCTTCCATCCATTTCACTCCAGCTTCGACGAGGGACGTCAGCACATGTGGTTGCACAAACTGCAGCCACACCTGGATTTGTGGGCTTACAAAGCCTACACAGTACAGTACAGTCGAGTACGGTAAAGGTTGTGGGGGGTGTCTGTATTTAGTATACTAACTTGCTGGTATCTACCGTCTTTCTAGCCAAAATCACATAGCCGAAATAAACAATAGAATCCAAAGCTGACTCTAGAATTAGCTCGCTATCATAACGGCAACGACAACGGCAACAACATAAGTATAATTACACTATGTTGTAGCGTGCAATTCTGCACCACTGATCACTCGGTCTTGTGGCACACTGGTGTGGACCGGAAGTTGTTTAGTCATGTTACTTGGGTTTTCCTTTCTTTCTGCTGTTTTTACTCTTGTACCTTTACACTTAACAGCCAAGCAATACACACTGTTTTACAAACTTCCTCTGTGCCTAACGTTCGAACTCCTACACGTTATCAGCACCATCGACCTCTACCCTCTGCTAAGAAGCTCCTCCTACCTCCATCGACACACCCCCCACAAATGAAACCGACGATGTACGCTACTGCCCATGGGAAGCTTGAATCCCTCACCAAGCACAACTAGTACCGAAACTGGTCCCAAAAGATGATGTCCATCCTTAGGATCGAGAAGGAATGGGACTACGTCACTGGCAAGATTAAATGCCCAACTCCCACGGAAAGTAACGAAAAAGACATCGAAGAGTTCAATCTCAAGCTAGAAAAGATTGCTCTGTTCATCAGACTGAGCGTTACCGATGCGATAAGCGATTACCTCGACGACATCACCGACCCAAAAGCCATGTGGGAACTCTTACAGAAAAAGCTTGACCCCGCTGCTTCATGGTCAAGTCAATCCAATCTGAAGAATGAGTTTCACCAAGCCGAACCCCACACCGGTGAATCCATCGAAGACTTCGCCGACAGACTTATCGCTATTCAGAAGCGATTGGCCAAGTCTGAATCAAGTATTACAAACATGGACATCATTGATAGACTCTTGCTCGTGGTAGGACCAGACTACACCTCTACCATTAACTTTCTTCGCAACACAAAAGAAAAGGACATTGACAATGTCATCGAATGCCTCACCAACCATGAAAAGCAGCTGATTGGCGAGAGAAAGAAGAAACAAAAAACGGAGACCTTCCACGAACACATGGCCCCGCCGGTCTTTGTCCATCAGACCGAGAGAACTATGGCAGTCAATGATGACACACCCATCGGGAAGTTACCTGGTGATCGATGCTTCATACACCAACATCTTCGTCACTTGAACAAACATTGCTTTACGCAACACCCTGAACGAAGACTCGGTGCCAACAACTACAACTCACAACCTGAACGGAGATTCAATGCCAACCCTACAAAACGACAATACTCCACATATGCAAATCAAGACACCGGCTGCTACCACTGTGGAGAGATCGGTCACATCAAAGCAAACTGTCCCGCCAAAAAACGTGGAGAAGCTCTTTCAAGGAGGGAAGCACGAGCTGCCATGTTTTCAGAACGAGCTGCCTTATATTCGGAAGAAACAATAGACTCGGACGATCCATCGACTGAAACCACCTGAGCAATGACTTGCGGAGTCCACTACTGCAGCATATTCTTCTTATCAATCAAATTGTTTACTGTCATCTTCTCCATCAAACTCATCAGCCCTGCCACTGATATGGGGAGTTGACTCTTGCGCAACGGACTTTGTTTGCAATGATCGTAAACTCTTTAAGAAGCTATATGCATGTTCACGGAGTCTTAGACTAGGTGATTCTACAGTAGTGGACATTCCCGCTCATGGTAATATTGTACTCTTTGATTTTGAATTTCCTGCACTCTATTCCCCTCACTTCCGCATTAACCTTATCTCCGTACCTATTCTGGACAAGTTCGGCTGGACAGCAACCTTCTTAAAAGGAATCGGCACACTAACTTCACCTAAAAAACATCAATACTATTGTCACCTAAATGGTGGTATCTATATCCTTAACCAATCAACTGCTTCTTCACTTGTGACAACAAGAAGCTCCTCACAACAACTTAATATACCTCTAGCTCCACCACTAATCTCAGACTTGGAAGTACGCAGAGCTACAGCTCGAAATGTATCGGAAGATTCATCAGAACTATCTACTCACGATTACGCCAATGAAACGAACACCCCAGCACCTGGATCACCAAAACAACCTGAAATGACCGACAAACCTGATCAACCAAAGCTAGTACACGAATCATCTTCAGAGGAGGACACGTCGGATATTGACACCCAAATTAACAAAAATGATGACGTCATCAATGAAGCGATAAAGGACCTTGTGCGATCAAAGAAAAACTCTAAAGGAAAAAATGTGACTGTTTATCAGTGGCATCAACGAATGGGGCACGCAAACCCTGAAACCTTAAGGAAAGCACTGGGAGAAAAGGTCATGACTATTCCCTCGCACATACAATGTGACACTTGCATACGGGCAAAGATGAAGCAAAAGTTCAAGCGAAGACCTCCACACCCACGAAGATCAACCAAACCGTTTGAGCGAATTCACTCCGACTTGATTGGACCACTACCAATACAATCACTACAGGGAAATAAGTATGCTGCAGTCTTTGTGGATGACTGCACAAGATACCCCATGATTGCATATCTTAAATCAAAAGAAGCTGACGAACTCACAACTGCATTTAAGAGTGTTATAAACTGGGCTACTACTCGACACTTCAAAGTTCATCAATTCAGGACCGATAATGGCGGAGAGTTCCACAATGAAAAAATGGTCGAAATCTGTCGCAACTTGGGTATAGAATGGCATCCATCACCACCATACACTCAGCACAAGAATGGTACCGCAGAACGGTTCATACGAACCATCATGACGAAAACAAGGTGTTCCCTGATAGATTCTGCCACACCAACTCGATTCTGGCAGGAAGCTATGGATCACTCCTTGTATCTTCATCGAGTACTCCCACAACGAGGCCTAGAATGGAAGTCCCCATATGAGACGTTGTTTAACGGAAAACCTCACTATGAAAGTCTTCGCAGATTCGGGTCAGTCGTATGGAGTTGGGTACCTCCTGCACAGAGAGAGAGCAAACTCTCACCCAGATCAAACCCATGTATGCTGCTTAATTGTGTCAGATACACATCCACTATCTGGAGATTATACGACTTCACTACTAGAAGGATAATCGAATCGTCGAACGTGATATTTCAAGAATCGGAGAACGCATGGGAGAAGTTCGGTGGTTCGAAGGAACCTTGGACTGATCCTTTCAAGGAATATGAGGATGCTTTGAACGACAGGATTGAAGCTGAAGAGAGCAATGTACAATTGGCTTCCGACACATTGCGTGACAGGTTTGTTCTCCAAATGTCAATAAAGCTATTACCATTCCCTCTCCTGCACGTGATATGAGGTCAAATCATATCCACATTACCATGAATGTGATACAATCACATGAAAAAGCACTAAGGTCTACGGGATTCTGAAAAGAATTGCCAAAGGCAAAAAGCACTAAGGTCTGAAGAAATTCGAAAGAATTTGCTGAAGACAAAAGCACTAAAGTCTAAAGGAATTCGAAAGGATTCGCTGAAGGCAAAAGCACTAAGGTCTGAAGGTTTCTGAAAACAGTCGCTAAAGGCAAAAGCACTAAAGTCTAGAGAATTCCGAAAGGAATGGCTTGAGACAAAAAGCTCTAAGACCTGAATAATGCATTGCATACTACAGACGAAGAGAAGAAACCTGAAGACTATTGCTTGAGAAATGTGCATCGATTGATAAGAAATGATACCCATACCGAAGACCTCCTTTCTTAAATAACCTTCTACTTCAAAGAAGATACCCTTTGCTTGTTTGCTCGACCCATATTGAACCCCTCGTCCTATTCTTTATATCATCCATATGAAGATATATTCTAACAATTAAATATCATAGTTACCAATCAATGACATACATACCTCACGGAACCTTAGCAAAATTACGACAAGATTCCAATGCAAAACTAATGCAAACTGCACTATCGACCCTTACAATAGACGATGACTCGACATTAAGCAATAAGTTGGCCTTGGAGCATTTCCCAACTGAACCTCGAAGCTATGACGAGGCTATTCGATCCCGAAATAGCTCTGAATGGGAAACTGCCATGCTGGAAGAGTACAACAGTCTACTGGAGAACAAGACGTTCGTCAAAAAGGAAGATGACGATGAATCGTTATGGAAAATCCAGGTGAAACCTTTGTCATGCAAATGGGTCTACAAAGTAAAACCCACGGCAGATGGAAGACGATTCAAAGCTAGGCTGGTTGTCCGAGGATACGAACAAAGCTATGGCATCAACTTTGAGGACACATATGCACCCGTGTCTAAAATGGCTACACTAAGACTATTACTATCCCTGGTAGCAAAGCACGAATGGAAACTTCATCATATGGATGTGGTCACTGCCTTCCTATACTCAGAAGTCGATACCGATAACATATTCATCAATCTACCAGATGGGTGTCATAATGCCGGAGAAGTTGTCCGACTAAGGAAGGCATTGTATGGCTTAAAACAATCACCAAAGCTCTGGTGGGAAAACATCAATGGCTATCTTCTCTCATTAGGTCTAGTACAGTCCGAAAACGATCAGAACCTATATATCAGCGAAAAACTACTAATACTCCTATATGTGGACGATCTTCTTATTGTCGACACGAACAGATCGCCGAATGAAGAAGCTGTCAAATCCCTCAAGATATCTTTAGCATCCAGGTATAAGATGAAAGACCTAGGACTGATGGAAAGTTTCCTCGGATTCAAAATCATACGACAAAAGGACGGATCTATAGCCTTATCTCAGGCCCACTATATCGGCCAAATGTTAAGAAGATTCAAGTTCAATGAACTTAAGATCGCCACAAAGCCATTGGATCCAAAAATAGATCTCAATAACCCGTTCTGTCGAGATGCACCCCTGAATACTAGCGAAAAACGATACTACCAATCTCTAATTGGATCACTCATGTACGCTGCTATGGGCACCCGCCCAGACATCGCATACGCCGTGTCTACATTGGGAACATATCAAGCAAATCCTCTTCGTATGCACCTGACTGCAGCTACTCATGTATTCAGATACCTCAAACATACATCGACCTATGGAATAGTATATGTTGTTGACACCACCGACAACTCGGACTATAAAGTTCTAAATATCATAGGATATTGCGACTCTGACTGGGCTGGTTCAAGACGAGACAGAAAGTCTACCTGAGGTGGTCACTTATTTACGGCTGATGGATCACCTGTCGTTTGGCAAGCAAAGAGACAATCTATTGTATCACTGTCATCAACCGAGGCAGAATATATCGCAGCATCCAATGCAACTCGCGAAGCAATATGGATACGAAGACTGGTGAACGAGATCGAACGAATAGCTGTCAATGAACTCATACAACCACAAACCATATTGATGAATAGCGACAGCACTGGAGCCTTAAAATCCATAAAAGGAGGGATTATTCATAAGCAAATGCGTCACGTCGACATAAAATATCATCATGTCATCGACGAACAGTCCCGCAAGACTATCAACTTCCAACACATCAATACCGATTTGAACCCAGCCGATATGATGACAAAGAAACTGGAGGCCTCAAAACATCAAAAGCTTATGAAGATTGCAAACATCGTCGACATTATCTCAACCAAATGAGGCACTGGCTTTACCTGTCTACTAATATACTAAGATGATCCGTTGTTTTTCTCGTGCTTATTTCCTTTGTTTTCTTCTTACAATTGTTAGCCATTGTGAACATGGCAAGTATATGTCCCTTTGAGATCTTATTAATCTTTTACATTTGTCTACAGTGGTGCAGCATTGAAGGAGGGTGTTGTAGCGTGCAATTCTGCACCACTGATCACTCGGTCTTGTGGCACACTGGTGTGGACCGGAAGTTGTTTAGTCATGTTACTTGGGTTTTCCTTTCTTTCTGCTGTTTTTACTCTTGTACCTTTACACTTAACAGCCAAGCAATACACACTGTTTTACAAACTTCCTCTGTGCCTAACGTTCGAACTCCTACACACTACACCACAGCACTAAATTTACCCACGAGAGACTGTATATTGTGTTGGAATGCTTAATATAAAATCAAAAATTTCAACGTTTTCTTTTCATTCGTTGGTCAAAAGCCCTCCAGACCGTTAAATCCTCAAGTCGTCTGCATACTTCCAGATCTCGATTACTTATTTTAATCCACACACCTATCTACAAAATTACATCAAGCCATCCACACCTCCACTACACCACACCTGTAAATCTCACCTCACTGCACCCATCCACCCCGCGATGCACACCGGGATCCCTCAGCTAGCATGCTCCATACATTCCACGCGCACGGTCGCACAAGGCGTGTCTACAGCTTACAGCTTACGCCATGTGCGCTGACGGTGATACAGTACGTTAGATTGACCCCACAATTAGAGTCTAGAAGGTTGCGAGCTTCGTAGTCAGCTAAAGAGGCTTTGCGATACGGGTTGAATGTGGCTGACCGAGGGCTGGTCGGTGCGAGTGGCGCAGTCGACGGGGGAAAGATCAGTGTCTGGAATAGCTGGCGACGCGTCCTGGCGTGTGTGGGCTCAGATAATAGTGACATGATGTTGAGGCTGCTTCTGTACGAGATGTGTCGTGATGGTGGGATGGTGGTGGTGTTGGGGTGGCCGTGGCAGACAAGGCGACACGGCAATCGTATTTCTCACCGGCTCATTTCATGAAGTTGTCGAAATATCTACGATATGCAAGTAGGTCTGACTGCATTGCGCCTCAGCTAGGCCGACCAGAATTCGCGGGGTCCGGTCAGCGCAAGGCGTCGATCAGGCCCCACCCCACTCAATCTAATCTCTTCACTAATCAGCTCTAATCTGACTCCCCGCCTCGGCTTAACAGCCCCGCCAAAAGAAGTGTATTATTGTCGCGAAAGTTAGAAGTAAATTGTATAACCGGTTGAATCACCGAATACTAAACAACTGACACCAATCCTGTGTAAACTTCAAATGCAATACAAACGCTAAATCGCAGAAACGCCAAATGAACCCAAACCAACATCCAAACAACGCCCAAAACTTGCCCTCAATCATTCATCCCCCATTTGTCTTTGTTCTCGACGTAATCCTCGTATTTCATGTCGGTGTACTCGCTCAAGTTGCTCATCCGCATGCTACTCCTACCCCTCGCAATATCCTCCCAGCTCCCCGGCACCGCCAGCTTCCCCTTATCTCCCTGCTGTCGTATCCCCTCATTTCCCCGCTCCCGCTCTTCTCCATGTTGCAAAATCGAATGTCCGTCCGTCGCGCGGGAGTAAACCGAGTCCGCTTGCTGGTCGCCGGGGAAGTTGATCGCATGAGGGTAGACCCTGCTCGCCCGATGTGGCCGTTTGATCGGGACATACACGCTGCCGATCGTTCCTGGTCGCACCGGCGGCAGCGGTGGTGACGCTGGCGGTGATGGAACCAAGGTTCCTACCCAAGACAGCTGTCTAGCGTACCATGAGCTCCGTCGTGAATATGGGTCGTCTGGAACATGTTCCGCGCACGGCGCTTCAGCGTTCCCGGGGCGGATGGGAGGGGCGCAAATAGTGGGGTGGATTGAGGGGCGGGTGCTCGCTGTGCGTACGAGCTCGGCCTGATGCACGCGGAGGTTCCATGTGCGGATTTCCCTGGTCTCTTCGTCGGATTCCTCCACTGCTGCCTCGAGATCGGGCTCGTGCTCGGATTCGGGCTCAGATACGGAATCCAGATTCAGTTCGGGGATATCCAGGTCGACTCCCCCCCACACCTCCGGATTCCACAGTCCAGAGCTTCTCATTCCAGCGCTCAGACTGGGGCTCCCCAGCTCTGGACTACCCAAGTCGGGGCTTCCTGCATCAGGGCTCCCCAGCTCAGGACTCCCCAGCTTGGGGCTCCGCATTCCAAGGCTCCGCATCTCAGGACTCCGCATCTCAGGACTCAGCATCTCTGGACTCCGCATATCAGGACTCAGCATCTCTGGACTCCGCATTCCAAGACTCCGCATCTCTGGACTCCGCATCTCGGGACTCAGCATCTCGGGACTCAGCATCTCGGGACTCAGCATCTCGGGACTCCGCACTTCGGCATTCCACAGTTGAGGACTTCCCATCCCAGGACTCAGATCGGGGCTTCCTAGTTCAGGGCTCCCCAGGTCGGGGCTCCCTAGGCCGGCATTCCAAAGCTCAGGGCTTCTCATTCCGATACTCAGTTCAGGGCTTCCTATCTCAGGACTTCCCAACTCGGGGCTCCTCGGCGTAGGGCTCCTCGGCACAGGAATCTCTAGGTGTGGGATTATCGGCTCGGGACTCCTTGTTAATTCCGGACTCGGTATCCGCAAACTACGCTCAGGGCTGGCAAGGCGGCCTCGGTTGTCCCAGCTGTAGTTGTTGGCGAGATTTTGTTCGCTCTCGTTGCCGGGGGGTGGCGGGAAGCTGCCAAGGGCGGTCGGAACGTCGGTGCGCCAATCGTACACGACAGGGACGACTCGCTCCATGCCCAGCGCGACTGAGATGAGGTGCATCTGCTTAGACATCATCGCTTCGGTTGGCGGTAGCTTCGGGCGCTTGCGTGGTGGTGAAAATGTGCGCTTCGATTTGCGGCCGAAAATCAGGGTGCCAAGGCGGGGTGGGTTTGCCGGGATGGGTGGGTTTGCCGGGATGGGTTGAAGCTCGATGGTGTCATTCGAGATTGTGTTACTGCGGGTGCGGTCTGAACAGCGGCGGGAGACGCTCCGGGAGATGCGGAAGACTGGTATGCTGATTGCTAGACTGAGGAGGAAGGCGGCGATGCCGAGAGGCGCCAGATGGAGGGGGTCCGCAAAGGGGCTGGTAAACACTGTGAATATTATCAGGCCTGAAGAAACGGGGACCAAGAGACGGAAGGTGTAGTGAAATAATTGCCGGATGGGACGCGGGATCCAGTTGATAGTCCAATTGAAGGGTTTTATTGGTTCAACGGGGTTGACAGGTTTCGGCATGTTTATTGTGATAGTTGAAAGGGAAGAAAGAATTCCCAGCCATCGTGATATCATTCTGTTGATGCTTTAAAAATATAGTCTTTCTATGTGGAAACTCTTGCAATGATGAGAGACTCATGGTTGTAGATAAAATTTAGATGAATAATCTTTCTGAATTCTGTACCAACAGGTCAGCTTCCATTGCCTCAATAACGCAGACCATCGTCATACTCAACTTGGATTGCATTCAAATTCAAAATTAAACTTAGTAAAAGCAAAACTACTCCATCTATTTCATGGCGTTGGAAGGCTCGTCCGGAGCTACACCCGGTTCCGCTTGTAATTGCGAAATTGCTGCTGTTATATAGAATCATGCAAAGCGTAGATCATCCAACATCTAGTCTTCATCTCCAGCATCTAGTCAAAGTTGTTGTTCCCTCTTTCACTTGGTTGCGAAAACCCCGCACTTATAATTAAGCTTAAGTGACATGACCCTATGTTAATCGTTGCTTGGGTAAGTTCAATCCCTCCAGTTGTTGGTCAATGGTCCTCCTTGTAACCGCTCGGGCAGCTATCAAATTCGGTTCGCGTCCCAAGCCTCCTATGTCACGATCTGCCATAGTTTTGTTGGTAGTAAGATAAGTGCAATTTCGTGTTCTCCATATAGCAGCAACTTTCATCATGCATAAACACGTACATTAATCACACATATGCACTCCACTGCACGTGCAGTCATAGTACCGATGTACCTTTCTGTCTGCAGTTATCTTGCGCACGACACAAGCACCGTAAAAATCGGATCACGTCTTCCCCACAGCGGCCGCTAAGTGTCTAGCTGCAGTTCTGTCACACTTATGAACCACCTTTAGTCTCATATGAGCGCTCTAGCCACTCGCCAATGCAACTGTGCCACTCTCCAACACCAACATCGACCGCAGTGATGAAACTCGGTTATCTGTGGCGATCGCGGCGGTAACAGTTGCACTAACCGCCTGGTGCGGCTCTGAAACCAAAACCAACGCTAAAAGGATGCGTACCTGCCCAGGCGAAATTGCAAAACTAGTCGAATCGCGAGCTTTTTTAAGCGAAAATTAAACCTCATTTCGCAATGTTTATGCGTGACGCTGTGGAGAGGAGACGAGGTTGGGATGCGAGATTGCGATAATGCATAATGCCTTAGATTGATGGAATCTGACTTCACTGGTCCACCAAGTAGTAAGAAAGCAGCCATCGTGAGAGAGCCGGACTACAAGACGGCATGGCGGGATATTTTTGGATGAAGAATTGTTGTAAAATGTGAAATCTGATGCGACAGAGCGGATTCTGACCAGAAGGAACAAAAGAACATACACCGCCGACGCCGGACGGGCTAGCCAGGTCTTCCTTCGCTGTCTGCTGTGGTGCCCATTCTCCAGGATCTCCTACGGCAAATTTTTTCAATTCTGCAGCAGGCTTTTTGTCGTGTGCCTGTCGTCTTTCCAAAGACCCCTGCAAAAACATCATGGGAGATGTTTTGTGACAAGGGTAGGGCACTGCAGCACCGCAAATATCTCCCGTTTCGGCTATAATGGTGATACGCGACACTGTTAAAACTACCTCTTTCAGAAACCATTGGTGCATAAATATAGCATCCCGGGAGAGGCGTGCTTGCTAATGCAATTACTTGCATAACACCCGTAATCTGTCGATTCTGCAGCCACAGCACTGAATTGTAGGGTAGGTTGGTGTTGTACCTAACCTATGTACGTTGTGCGACGAGTGGTAAAGATAGCCCTCTATCGATACTGTGAAGGATTATATTTGGCATATCGACTCTGACCCGCTCGTTGGTTGGACGATGTCGAGATGTTTGTTGAGGGAGTTCGAACTGTAGGGAACTGTTGCAGCCACAGCAAGAGACTGAGGTACATATTATTGCAGCGAATGTACGGCGCAGAATAGAAGTACAGATTGTACCTGCGTCTAGTCCTGTTGCCGAGGGCGTCGCTGAAACCTCAATTCGCAGCGGCGATTGGGGAAGCGTGCTGGCTAGTTTTTTCTCCGACAACCTACATTCTGCAGTATCCAGTCAGAGTGCTGGCCTCGCGATGTCCCCGAGTTGTACCTGGAAATATTATTAGCCACTCACCATCATGGCTGTTGGCGGTTACAACATACTAGCCACGCCCCCCTGGTCCGTCATCGTCATCCATCCTAGTGCCTGCACAAGCTGTGGTTGGCTGAGTACTGCAGCCGCCCATCTGCGCGCGCCGTCAAATCCGGCTTGCTCCGTGCAGTGTGGTGTGTGTGGCGGGCCGATATATACCTGTAGCGCCCGCGTTGTCTGCACTGCAGCCCTCCATTATACTTCTCTCACGATTTTTCTTCTCCGTAATTCTCCTTCTTCTCTTCTTCGGCGCGCGTTTACAGACTCCGTTTTGTTTCTTTCTCACAACGTTTCGTTTCAGCAATACTACCACCAACGGCGACTACCTTATGGACTTGCGGCACTCACGGAAGCATGATGTATCCACAGCCACGAAGGCACGGCGGCGCCGTCCGCCTATTCTCTTTTGTTTTTCTCTTCCTCTTTCTCTTCACCATGACATCCGCAGCTCCGGCCCCAACACCACCACAACAAGGTTACGGCCCCAGATTCGATCCTTGCGGTGACAACTGCCAAACCCAGCTCCTCCAGTATTGCACCCAGGGCCACGATACTACACAGCAAGAAGCGTGCTGGTGCAGTGACAACCTGTATGAGACGAAGATGCAGGCATGCTTGGAATCGTGTGATCCAGCTGTGTCGAATTTGAAGATTCAGCAGGAGGCGATGCAGCGGTATCGGAAGGTCGTGTGCAAAGGTAGCACTGATGGGGATGCTGAGTTCAAGGAATATTACAGCACTAGATTTGGCGGTGGATTTGTGCCACAGGTGACGAAGGCAGCTCCACCACCGGCGGCGACAGTCTCGACAGCAACGAGACCAGTAACGTTTACCACGATTGTAGCATCAAAGCCTACCACTTTCGCAACGATTGTGGTTTCGACAATAACATCTAGCCGTAGAACAACTTTCAGCTCTAGTACGAGGAGAGTGACGACGACAAGGTCGACGAGGACCAAGACGACATCGAGGAGATCGAGCACTAAAACTGATCGTACTTCGAGAGCCTCTCTGGAACCTACTCGAACATCCTCCAGTACCAAATCTTCCATTACCACATCCTCCAGTACCACATCCTCCAGTACCTCGTTCTCAAGCACTGAGACTGTGGTGGAAATAACACCCAGTGGCCTACCGGCGAGCGGTTTCGAAACTGTTACCGGCAGCGATCCTCCACACCCGACCATCTCTACAATGCCTACTAATACCGGCGCAGCTGCGGCTGGTAGCACCCCCGCTCTCAGCACCGGAGCAATTATTGGTGTCTCCATCTCCGCACTCGCAGCATTCACCATGTTCCTACTTTTTGGGGCCCTCATTTATCGTGAGCTCCGGCGGCGGCGGTCTCCAACTTCTGAAGAACCTAAACGCATTTCACCATCACCATCGTCATTCCGTGGGACTCCCAACGGCGGCATCATGTTTTCACCCATCTCGCGGCGCGACGAGTCTCCCTCGCCAGTCCTCACCGGCTCGCCAACGCTTGCACAGAAGCTGCGACGGTTCCTGCACTGGCGGCCGGAGCCGGGACACTTTGACATCGAGGAGATGCAGAATACAGCGCGCTCTCGTTATACCATGACAACGCCCCCTCATGTGAATGCCAGGCCGCCGACGATTCGCATTGTCGCGCCTAGTATGAATAACCGCCGACCTTCCATGTCGCAGCCGATGTTCACGCCCATGACTATGTCTGGGGCTGCACCGGTTGCAGCCATCGCCATTACACCCGATGTATCGCCAATTACCGAGAGGTCGTTTGAGGTTGCACCGCTTGAGCGCCGGGATGTCATCTTGCCGCCCATCCCGGAGGAACTGCATGCTATCACCACTCCAACGGGATATCCCGCACCAGGGTTCTATGATATGCCAGTGCAATATCTCGACGAAGCCGATCAGACAGACTTAGAGAGCGATGGCGGAGACTCAACCGAGACGGTGTGCAGCACTGACGACGAGGGCAGCGATTGGACAAACTATGAGGGCGAAGACCGGGACACTGCGGCCGAGGAGGAGCGGCGCCTTGAGGCGCTGTTTTGGGAGGTTGGAAATAATCGGTACAGTGCAAGCACTACTTACACTGGTGGCGGAAGTCTGAGGCCCAGCAGCGAGATGAATTCGCCTAGAATTCGCCAGTGGTAGACAGAGACCTGAAACTGTCCCTTTTCCTTGTAATATCATTTCTTTTTTCTTTTTGGTTTTTGGAGTTTCGGCATTAAATTAGCGATCTTTTTTGGGATTTTCTTTTGTTGGTTTATAAATTTTGGGAGTACGGTCGGAGTATGGTGAAACTGGTTGGCGCATGTATGATGAAGAGAGCTGAATTGTATCATTAGTAAGAACTATATATTGTATTGACTACATACTTTCTGCTATTCCTGCCGCATTGTGTCTGTGAAACATAACAAACTGAGAGCACTGGAGAAAATCGATATTTGTGCATTGAGGCGTTTAAATGTAAAGCCTTTAACGCAGTTATCCGCACGGCGTATCCATATGTCGACAGGCTTCGATTTAATCCAAGAAATAGCTAGCATCTGTTAAAGACAGTGAGCACAGTTATGTATTTTAGATGTAGTTCTTAATCACCTTTCGCTGGTGATATGAACCATCAATATTGCTGTGTTGGTAGATAAAGACAGTAATTTAGTTTTTTTTCTGATCCTTGGTAAATCAGGAGATTAGATTCGGGTAAATGCCCAAAATTTCCTGCGGTAAAAAATCCTCAATCTAAAATGAGGTTTGTAAGTACAGGGCCAAAAAATTGAAGGTTCAATACTTTAATTTTTGATTTCTGCGATAGAATATTTGCCTTCAAGTTGGAAGCAAAAACTCCCGGTTTCAATCATCCCAGTGATATAGGTTTTCATTGTGCAAAGATTATTGGACATTCCTGGAGATGTAACGAGTGTGATCGAAACATGCATTTGGAGAGTTTCGTAAATTCCACTCGTCGTAATTTCAGCCGTCTGTTCCACAGCCATGTGCTGAATCTAGTTTGAGACTTTCTGAATGGCGTGTAGCAAAGTTCAGCATCTAGTACCCTAGAACACTGCTACATTAGTCTAAATCAAAATCTGCTACATCAACCCTCACAATTTCAATGGGTTATTTTGCTATTCGTTCGTCTAGTCCGTCTAGCAGTGAAACTGAATGAACGATTCAGTTCTGAAAGTTCACCGACTGATAGCACGCACAAAAAGGTCGCTACGGCTGCCCAAGTTGGTCCTGATGATCGATTAGGCAAATCTGTGTGTACTTTTCGACAACTAGGATCGACAAGAGAAGACAATTCGAGTATAGCAGTGCAGCAGCCCCTTGTTTCTTCCTGCATTCAGATGGGGTTACAAGCTGTTGAATAGTGGATTAAACTTACAATCTCACCTCTTCAGTCGAACTCCAGTGACAAATACTATGGTGTGTTTATCCCAACTGGATTGGAAAGATGAAGAAACTTGAAGCTTGTGAGGACTGCAAGACGGAGGTGGAACAGGAAGAGGGGAAATGAGCAAATAAAACCGGAGTGAATTTTGTGGGTTAGGGTCACTTGCGCCAATTTCTCAATCTTGAGTATAATTAAACACAGAAAAGACAAGTATGCTCAATTATTGAGCACATTGCAACTATCTCGTTAAGAAATATCCTAATTCATTCATACAAGTTGAATAGTTCTTTCCTTACACATAATTTAAGCGTGCTTGCGCGTTCCATAAACGCTTTCAAGCGATCAAATAGATATCCGCTTCTAGGTTTTCAAAAACCCGTATTTGCTTAAATTTATCGTACATTTAACCAAAATCTAGAGCTTCGTCTAAGAGAAGTATCCTCCTGTCCCGCTCCGCCTCCGTCCCTGGCTATTTTCCAGAGCCCGCCATAACTCTCGCACGCCTAGGAGTCGCGATCTTCCTCTCTTTAATCGAAGCGTCTCCTTCTTCAGGAGCTGCGGCTTCCATCATTTCCTCCACGCTGAGTAATTCCTCGTGCGTTTTCTTCTGCTGCGCTTTCACCATGGCAATGTGATTGTCCCTCTTAGCCGATGGTGGTTGGGAGCTGAGGCAATGCAGCTCTATCGCGTGGTTTGCGAGGACAGCGTCCAACTGCGTGCAGCGGTCTTCGAGAGCGGCGAAGGAAACTTGAGGCTTCTCTTCAAGCTCGATTGAAGTGTGGGGTCTTTTTAATGCCATGGTGTCTTGATCTGACATTTTCGTGAGCACGATGGTGTAGTGAGAAGTTTGAAAGAGTATTTGAAGTTCGACAGTGAATCGGTGATTGTGTTTGGGAGGATGTGGGAGGGGGCGTAGCTGATACTTTACTACCCAAGGCCTGATAATTAATTTTCTCGAGGCACCATGGTCAGAAGTTAAATTTGAAAGTCACGGATTTCATGCTGCAGTTGAGGGTTAACAATGAGGGTAAGCTAGTTTGACTGATGCGGGGAAGCCGTTTTTTATGTACAGCTCAGATATTCTAGTATATTTCCGTTTTAACCTGATGAAGTACCAGATAATCTCAACTGATTATATAAATCGTTTCACATTATAAAAAATGGCCCCAAATAATGAGACTCAAAAGGCTCATAAGCCTTGTTCGTAATGTTGATTAAATCTTATGAAAAATCCAAAATGATCGGTCTAATAGTGTAATCTTGCAGCAAAACTGTTGATAATTAAGGACTTAGTGGAGGCAGAGTACCGTAATTCAAAGCACTTGCAAAACCAACAACTGGGTAAATTATCATAGAAGCCTCTGCAACTTCATGATCAAATTCCTACGATGTAGAGGGCAAATTTCTACTAGATTAGTTCAAGGCAACGAGATTGTGTGCGTCTCTCACTCGCGATTTCACATGGCGAAAACGAGGGGCCCTTTTCTCTTGCGAGAAATCACTTGATAAAACTACTAGCACCTTGGTTATCGATTCCCTTGCCCAATATCAGGCCCAGAAATACACCCTTAATTATGTAGGCATGATTTCGGTTATCCAAAGTATAATTTCCATCGCTTGAACCTTTTCCCCCAGAAAGGGCTAAGGGCTAGCCTCTAGGGCATGACGCACTCCTCTGCTCAAAGGTAATTTTGCAGAAATAGTAGAGAACACCTTGCACTAAGGACACATGTTCGCAGTTTTTCACTGCCTGTCTGTCAGCGCTGCGATCTTCCACAACTAATAGGGCATCTCACCACTCAAATGATATCGTGCTTTAATCAATCTGGTACTTACGAAGTCGATTTCCTTCAGTGAAAACGTTACATTAAAGTAGAATTTTGTGAGAGCGCGCAGGGTGGCCATTCAAAGCACGCCACGCCGCCACACGTCATCGTACAGGTGTGTAGGAGCGCTCTCAAAAGAACGGTTGAGTGGCGGCGTAGAAGGTTAGAAAATTACGCAGTGCCTTAGCAGTGGCAGAGTAACTGTGCCACAAGTTCGCGCGGTGGTTCAGTCACTGGGCCACAGCAAAGACGCCGCCAAATTACTCAAATAATTACTATGAGTAAATATCCGGATTGAATTACATCACTGTGGGTGTAAGTGAGATCAAATCGCGCTCCTTGTTGCCACCTAGCCCTAACACAAGCTTTTACCTTCGACGTCCGTGCACCTATGCAGAGCTTTTCAACCTCAGATAAGCCTTTTCCCTCGGTCTGTAGACCCCAAAACGGATACAGCCAGACCTTCTAGAATAACCCATCGCTAAAAGATGCCAACGTCATAGCCGACCTGGGTGGCTTCATTCCTCTCCCCGACTACGAACGCTTGGCCTTGCTTGAGGACCTCATATGATCCAAAAAGTACCCTGTACGTATTCCAGCAAGCAAATGACCTTGTATCCTTCAGCTCTGCGAGTGGGCAAATTTTCTATAGAGTCCGTAATGCGACGATGAGGAGGTGCCCAAACGTGCAAGAGCAACAAGCAAACAAGGGAAAGTGGATTTTGAGACAGACGGGTGTAACAGAGCAGATCGTGCACGGACCGGAACTTGCTCCGTGCCGACTTTCAGATCGAATCTCACGACAATCCCTTTCTCGCTCCCTATTCACATCATCTCTCTGAGTAGTGAACGCTGAGGAGAGGATGGGCGAATATTCGAGGGGCTTGTGGTGGTTCCTTATACCACATAATACTTAAGTTATTCAGCTCTATCAAAGCACACACTGCGCATCCCACCCCGCATGATAATGCTGCACAGCAAAGTAGCAACCAACTCCACCCGCCCTGTACGACAACATACTGGCCGTCTCGCAATATTGCCCGCCTGTGACTTCATATACTGCCTCGAATACAGCGAATCCTGCTACAATACAGCCCGCCAGCGACGATGAAACGTTCAAAAAGCCCGTAATACGAACCCACTTTATTTCTCGCCGACCTAAGGAACTCCCAAAACCTGGCACGGGTCTCCACCGCCACCAAAACACTCACCATCACTCCCTCTCTCTCCCCCATTCTCCGCCGTATCACCTCATCCAAGCACTAACCCACATCCCCTCCTTCGCCAACCCTCTCAGCACCTCCAACCTCTCCCTCTCCCACCTCTCCCCAGCCCCCCCCCCCTCCCATGATCCCTCTCTAGTCCTCCGCCGCCACACACCCACCAGCACACGCTTCCACCACTCCAAATTCGCGCTCACAACCCTGTCCTCCCGCTCCCGCAGCGCCACATACGCCCTTAAAATATTTATCATGAGTGCGCGTTCCCGCGGCTGCCCGTCGGCGTCGAACGCGTCCAAGAACAGGGTCGGGTCTACGGTGGCAGCCGTGTAGGGCGCGGGTATTGAGTGTAGTGGCGCGTTGCGGTTGTAGCGACTGAAGAGGATGTCGACTGGGATGTCGTGGACGGTGGTGTGGCGCGGCCAGTCTTTGGTCGTCTTTGCGGGAAGTTGGCGGCAGGCGTTGTGCCTGCACACGGTGGGGCAGCGGTGGCGGGTGTAGAGCATTGGGTCTGGGTCGGGGATGGTGGGGTAGCTCATGGTCGTTTTGGATTTGGTGGTCATTTTAGTTTTGGTGGTTGTGTGGGTGGCTGGGTGGTATTTGAGGTGGTGGGATTTAGGAATGGGGGGTCATGTTGGGGGGTTGTTGGATAGTTATGTAGGCTGAAACTAAGGCGTTGGAGACAGGTTGGTATTGAACGCTTGGGTTGTTCCACGGACTTCTATTCACGGTCAGACGGATATGGAAACGAACTGGCTTGAAACTTGTACTCACTGCACCTCTCACACAACGACTTCGTGGAAACCAGTCCTCTCCTCACAAGCCAACCGCTACATATATAGAGTGTAGCCGGAACACACCGTTTGTGGCCAACAGGAACATATCTCTCAAGAGTGCGTCGAGGATATTTGAACATGTGTGAAGATGGAACGCCTACAAATGCACGATCCGGCTTGGAGACACCCACTATATTAATTCGAGTAACTTGCAAAACATGAACCAAGACTATGTACAAATAATTCCAACGCAGCAAGTATCGATCATCATTCAAAACAGCATCATTCAAAACAAGCCTGCATCGCAACACACCACAAGAACACACCAGTCCACGGTCGACTTAACATACCCATGCAACACCCCCGCCGCTCAAGGAACAAAAAACGGCAGGTTCTCGGCGCATCGGCTCTGAAGACAGTTAGCATTCGATTCGGTGGCAATTCTGTAATCCTCACCTTTGCACACCCAGATCATTGATTCCATTCAAAGGCTCCAAAATAACGTGCGCTCCGAGCTCCAGTCATCAATGCGGGGGCTCTAAGCTAAAGACTATTAGCATCTAAAAGCAAAGGTACAGTGTGGAATCCTCACAATCGCTCACTCACTCACCATCGATCACCCACCACCCTCCACCCGCAACAAAAGGATCCGATTCGAAATTAAAGCCGAAATACCAGAATACTACCCATCCCAGCGATATTATTGATTCCAAGCACGCTCTACTTATTATCCACCTCAATCCTGTCGACAATCAGCACTCTCTCGCCCCCAAACCCCGAACGGCTCTTGACTCACCTCCCGTCACTCGGCTTCACCGTGGCCCTGGCCGCCGCACCCTCTCCGCCGGCCTCAATGGCAGCCCCGGAATCATTCCCCTCTTCATTGCCAACTGCGCTCTCACACGGCGCCACTTCTCCTCCTTCTCCTCCCCCCCCTGCTCGCCATCCTCCTCGTCCTCTTCTTCCATCTCCGCCATCGCCTCCTCAATCACCAACAGCTCTGCATGCGCGCGCCGCTCCTCCTCGGCAATAAACGCGTACGCCATGTTGCGCGAGCGCGACGCGCGGACGTGCGCGAGGTCCCGAGTGCGCAGGGCGCAGGTGTTGATGATTGCGTCGAGCAGGGTTGCGTGCGGCTCGAGCTCGGAGGGCGTGAGGATTGGGAGGCGGGCGGAGAGGGGGACGTGGACGGGGATTCCGCACGGCGGCGGAGGTGGAGGTGGAGGCATGGAAGAGCGAGGCGAAGGGGAGGGAGGAAGCGGAGGGGAGAGAACCAGCGCAGGGGAGGGAGGAGGGGGTGGGGAGAGAACCGGCGGAGGGGAGGGAGGAGGGGGTGGGGAGAGAACCGGCGGAGCGGAGGGAGGAGGGGGTGGGGAGAGAACCGGCGGAGCGGAGGGAGGAGGGGGTGGGGAGAGAACCGGCGGAGAGGGGGAGGCCGGGCGCGGGAGAGGGGTGGGGGGGGTATAGGGAGGGGTGGGGGTTTGCTGTCCGGCGTTGTTCATGCTGGCTGATTTGTCTGTGATAATTGTCAGTATACCGTGCAATTTAGGTCTGACTGTAGAGGTGTAGGTATACTGTATAATATGGTTATGCTTGTAGAGCTGGCGGTGTGTGGGACCAATGTGAGTAGCAAGTGAAGTCGACGTTGGAAGTGGATCCGCAGCAGAGCGAGGGGGACATTATGCCCAAGTTTCCTTCGGCGCGATTAATTAATTAATAAATCGCAGTCCCAGGCCGGGTTCAAGATTTTCACTCGCGGCTTCGTTTTGTGTGCCATTATGGCCCGAAACTTAATTGCCTTCCGCGCTAGCAGCTCACGATCAATGTGGCGACGTGTCTCAGAGTTTCAACGGGCGCCACACCTCGCAGACGAAAAACAGTTGCTAACGTTTAAGCTTAAGTGCGATCCTTTTTGTAGAGGAGGGCGCTAGTTGTTCAAGTGGAAATTTCTGCCAGCGTCCTGTTTCCTGGGACTCGTGTTTTATCGTTTTCGGCTGACCGATCTTCGCCTCTTCGATGTTTAGACTTCGAATGAGTCTCGAAGTTGATGGCAAACAAGCACTGTTGAACGTATAATGTGCCCAGTGGCATAAATGTGTCTATTGTACAGGATTAGCTGAGAAAACAGAGCAACAGCAGACATAAGGGCCTTTAAATCGAGCCGCACATGACCAAACCCGAACCATCGGATGCAGGAATGCACACTTCAACAAGCACCTCTGCACTAAAGTTCACTGTAGCCGTTGGCGTCCCGCCTTTCATCTTGGAGATGAATGTAGGATCGTGCTGCATCGTCAGTTGAAGGGTATAGGAAGAGACGAGAAGAGCAGAAACAGGGCGATGAGACTTCAGGAGACCCGAACCCACATGATCAAAACCGAGTCATCGATGATGCATGTGCAGGATTTCACTCTTAACCACGTCGGGTATCACATGTCACTGGGAGGTTCCAGCCAAGTCTCGTCAGTGTTACTTATCCGCAAGCTTTTGAATCTTGATCAACAGATTATATCGTTCGTCTCGAAGAATTGCAATCGTTTCGCAGTTGCACAGTCAAGTCAACATCTTGGAGTCCTCGCCGCTCTCCCGCAACGCGACAGCTCTTACGGCAGTCACTAGAGGGGACACGAAGCAGAGCGCGTGCGCACGTCTTGGAGATGAAAGTGTAATCTTGTTCCATTAATTATGAGGTTAAGTATACAGACGAGAAGAAGAAGCGCAGAAATATATTAATACAGGCACCGGAATAAAACATAAGTACGTTTTTATATTTTTCATGACAAAAAGTCACGTTTTATTAAACGTCAAAACGTTTACAAAAGACATGATTCACGTTTTACCAGGGGATCGGAGCGCCATAAGAAACTTCATACCCACGTTCGCCACAGAACCCACATTCCTCGTCACAAACCTTCTCACCCGTCCAGGTAATACGAATGGGCTGGAACATATCAACACCGCATTTTTCGCGTAGATGGCATCTTTCTTTAGGCGCCGCCGGCATGTTTTCGGCTCCATGTATCTCGGTCTTGGGATCCGTCGTGACTAGGGCCACCGGTGTGTCTTCATACTTGATGTTCGTGGCCTCGGGCTCAGAATTCATCGTGACTAGCGCCACCGGTGTGTCTACATACTTGGTTTCACGTGGCCTCGGTCTTGGTGGCCGCTGTCACTTTAACTTTTCGGATGAAGAGCCGTCGAAGATACGTCATGGGGGGGCGTGATCATTGAAAACGCCGCTACCTCTCTGGCTTTTATGCCGATGAAGAATGCAACAGGCGTCTTATCATGTTTTTGGGGGGGCTTGCCGCGGCCCTGGTTATAGGGGGCGGCGGCGGAGAAGCTCGCGCGGTTCCATATTTGCGACTGGCGAGATGGGAGGGAAGAAGCCCGAAATATAGCGAATTTTGGTGGTTTGCAGATGTGACGAAACATGTAGTGGAGGTGGTGGGGAGGGGTGTGTTGCCTACTCGCATTCTTCGGCGCTCAGGTCCGATCCGACTGACGCACCGATGTTGTCCGAACCGAGAACTCGGACGGCCGCCCGAGGGGTCTTGGCGTTCGGCTAGGTTCCGAAGAAGCCGAGGCTCCGAGCCATAACTTCTTGCAAGATTCACATCCACGATGCCACCACAAAGTCATACACGCGATTGCGCCACAGTCTCGCTATATCATGCTGTTGAAGCGCTTTCCTAATTTATCTCTGCAAACGAATTATATTTCATAACGTAACTAAACAAATTCACTATTTACTTTTCGCATGCCATGTACAGCCAAAATTATGAGACGTGAGATGGTGATGGGAATGGAACCCACGGCCCTTGTCACAAAGATTCCAACCCGTCACGTCGCGCCATCAGCTACTCCGAATCACTCGTGAAACACGGTGAAGTCTCGTCGTCCGACGTCCGGCGCTTCCAGAATGGAGTCTGCCGCTTGGTCTTCTTCTTGGTCTTCTTCTTCTTCTTAGTCCTCTTGGTTCCCGCCGCCGCCGGTATGTCTTCAGGTTTATCTTGCTTTGGCTTAGTAGCGGCTACCGCCAGTGTGGTTTCGGGCGTATTTTCCCGGTCTGGGTCTTGAAGTTGGTCGCCTGTGTCGTTTTGGGCCTGATGGCGGCTTTTCGGGCAGTGGGGAGAGGGAGAGGCATCGTGAGGTTCCAATGCGCCAGGTGCCCATGCTTCATTCTCATACCCGCGAAGACTGACGCCGCCTTCCCCGTCTTCCCCGCCTGCCCCGTCATCCTCGTCATCAGAAGAGTCAAGCTTCCCGACTCTAGGCCCGACCGTCGCGGTATTGCTCGAGCTACGCGGCCTTGCAGGGGCGATGGTGTTGGTTTCGTGGCGGGTCTGGTGGACATACTCGCTCAGTTTAATTGCCTGCATTGGAGAATATGAAGCCCGAAAAAATTATGTGTTGGTGGTTTTGATTTATCGAGAGCGAAGGTGATGGATATAATGTTGATGTTCGAAATTGTGATGAGATGTAAAGAAAGCGGGAATGGCTCAATATATAACCTTGCCCAGATGGATGTCACGCCCATATCCAGAGTTGCGCACTGGCGGTTATACGTCTTTCTCACAGCGGTGCGCCTCCCGTGCCACAACAAGGAGATGGTGGCGGAGCCAGTGGTGGTGTTGGTTGTGGCGTGGGGTCCGTTGCCTACTCCCATGCTTCGGATATCTTGTTGCACCGCACCCTGGACGAAGAGCACAACAACAAGTGGTTAATTGCGACCATAGTAGGCTGCCAATATATTTCAGTGTGACGTTGCCTACCGAGTTTGCAGCAAGTGAAAATCGACCTGCACGCTGCACAGGTTGGATAGAACTAGCGCCGTCAGCCTGATGTAAATAACAGCAACGGGGATCAAACGATGTTTGTGGCGATGAAGTGCGATGGTTGTATAGCGTTAGGATTTCTCGTGAATGTTACAGGAAATGCAGTCGAAGCTTCAAAAACACAGCTGAAGTAGTGAATGATGTGAGTACCATATGTTTCACAATCGAGTGACAAGAAGCGCACTGCCGAGTGCTAACCCGTGCCTAGTCCACTAGTTATCTAATCCATTCGTGCCTCGACCGTTTACTAGAGGATTCAACGCTGAGGTGATCCACCGCTAGCACGCGGAAATACCAACTAAAACAGCACCACTTGTCAAGCTTGCGGCAAACACCAACCCGGGGTGTTCTGGGGCCCTAGAAACATCTAGAGCTAACCTGCTTCGTGAACCCAGACGTGCCAACACCCGCAAAAGTGGTCGTGAGAAGCTGGATTAAGCGCGCGCATATTAGTTGTCGTGCCGGCCTCGTGGTGAGTGTGATATTCGCAAGCGCGGTTGCCTCCCGAGCTATCGCCCCCACCAACTCTACACGACCACGTCTAGGCCTCAAGAACTGTATTCGCGCGTGCTATCCGCCACAAAGGACAACAACCCGCCACACATTACCACGACTCTGCCTTGCATCCGAGCTCCTGTTGTTTGCATCCGTAGCGCGGCGTTGCAAAACGTCTTGCTTTCCGATCCAGCTTGTGGAAGCCGTCGTCTTCGGTGCGCTCACGTGAAACTAGGGCCGCTGCATGAACGTGACTGTAGCGTGATAGGCAATGCGCAAGAGGACTAACGCCGCACCGATCGTTCAGCGCGGGTTTTCCAGTAAAGTTCCTAGTTTTCTGCACATTTGCTACAACGCGCCAAGCAACTATTCCTCAACATCACAGCCCGCCATCGCCATTCACCAAGCGATGAATCAAATTTCAATGTGTGGACCATTCTACGCTGTTCCATTAGAAGTTTGCTAGTTAGATCAGAATTTTGTTAGCTCAAAACCCCTGATGCCTCTTCCAGATTCTTGATCAGATTCTCCGGGATGGTGACTCTAACCGCAATGACGTCTTCCTTGATATCCATCAGGCGTAATGCATGACCTGGCTCAGTCGATGGGTATCTGGTGAAATTCAGAGAGCGGTCAATGCCGTTGGCCAGTCGAGCCTTTTCAGCATCTCTGATGATGCCTTTGTCCTTTGGTGTCAATTTCAACAGGTCAGACAGCGTAACCCTAGGATGACGAACTTCGATAGTTTCCCAAGATTTCATCGGTAGGGATAGTTGCTTTTTCATTATGGCATGTTGTTCGCGGGCAGTCAGGCCTTCCTTGTAATTGGCGCTTTTGGTTTTCTTGTCCGTTTTTTCATAAACATGTTGTCGCAATGCTTCGCCCGCTTGCACCCAGAATGGTGATGTGTGTAATCGGCGGGGTGGCAGCGTCGTGTTTGGTGGATATTTGGAAAAATCCTTTTCTTTCGGCTTCCACGTGCCAGTCGCCTTTGCCTTGGAACTTGAGTCGGCCGGCGTGGGGTCTATAAGGGGGTCGAGGCAACGGTGTGCTATTGCTCGCTACGATGGTAGCACAGGAAATGAGTTGAGTTGAGTTGAGGAGTGGAGGTGCTGGAGACTTAAGGCGGGTTTGGACATTCAAGGCTGCTGTCTTTGAATTCGCAGGGGTGGGATTGTGGGCGGAAATGGAATGGTGTGAAAATGGAATGTTCTGGAATAGTGCGTGTGCATCGGCGGGATCGTCTGGGCGTTGAAGTTGCGAAGCCTGGGTGTGGACTGTGCTAGATGTTGGGATTGGGGAACGGACAAACGATCACGAATTGTCAATGAGACTATGAATTTGCAAGACCCAAAGGTGAAATTTAACGCAGCAGGGGGTTACCAGTGGACTTGCAGGGACTGACATGTTGAAGATGGCACATCTGCATGGATCCTCATTCCGTTTTGCGTAGGTCTGCTGCCGACTCTCATCGCTCTCTTTCTAGCTGCAGCTCTTGTCCTTCTCTTCCGCTACACTTAAACTTCTAACGAACACACTCACATTTTCATCTCCAACCGACACCACAATGCGTTCTTTGCAGATCGATTGACCTGTATACTTCAGTGACTGATAGCTACGTACTTGGTAAACGAGCCAAAATCAAATAAATTCTCTTAGATCTGGCGAACATGACATGACTGCTTTTCGAATATTGGTTTATAGTCGGTCGACTGAGGAGCAAATCCACGTTTTACCAAATTGGATTCTCAGGCTTCACACTTCTGCAACAATTTTCATGAACTGAACAATTGAGTTTGATTCCATCATATGAGAGATTACAGGTTCAGTTGACCGATATTTCAAGGCGGATTGCCGACAGTACAGCCCGGATCACGCCTGGTCACGGTACCAGTCCCGGGAAAACAGCAACAATGAAATCTTCATCATTACACGGTGGCAAAATTCACCAATCACACCACAGTCCCCACAATTCAAAAACGCTAAAAAAATCCTTCAATTTGAACGCCAAATATTCTTCCTAACTACACACACTACGCGCCCGCCGCCGCTATCCAACCGGACCCTCCTCTACTAGAAAAAACAATAGGACATTTAATAGACATGAACAAAGGCAGCGGTTTCCACGCTTATTTTTTGCCTGTGGATAAAGGGAACTTATCGACAAGTTCCAATTAACCATATGATATTTCGTGGGCACGGCATAAGCCATCCATTACACAAGCAGGAGACCGGACATGCCATAAGCTGTCCATTATCTATGCCTTAAACTATCCTTTATTCATGTTCTAAACTATCCCTATAGCTATACCTCAAACCAACCACAAAGCCACTGTCTTTTGCCGTCGCCGGCCATCGCCCCCCGCGCCATCGCTCCCCGCGCCATCGCTCCCGCCATCGCCCCCGCCATAGCCCCCGCCATCGCCCTGCCGTTGCTAGACTCCATCAGTTAGCTATTACTACTACATGAGGGAACTTATAGACTAAGGGCAGCACTTACCGTCATAAACAACCGCTTTGTGGGTAGCTAGTCAGTAGTTAGCATGGTTTGAAGCTGTAGATAAAGACACTTACCAGTAAATATCACAAAAAATGGTGTTTAGGCGAGGTGTGTGTGGGATGAACGGGAGATGGAGAAAGAATGCGGAAAACAGTCGAGCGGGGTCTTAAACCCACCTCCGACTAGTCTGCCTAAACACGGTCATTGACATCGTTTATGGACAGGTTTTGCTCTGTACTAGCCGGTCAATGGCATGGTTTATGGACAGGTTCACCTACAAACTGGACCGGTGATGGTGTTTAAGGGATAGAATTCGCTCTTTTCTTAGGTTAAGGGGAGAGAATGGACTTAGAGAAATTTTCGGAAATTTTAGAAAAATTACTATGGAGCAAAGGATGTGTCAAAGGGATGACCTTTCATCAATGTTGAAAGTTGTATGGGGTAAAGGCAGCGGTCCGGATTTTGGGTCAATTTAGTATGGGGTAAAGGACTCTTGTCCTATTAACTTTTCTAGTAGAGCTCCCAATACTCCGGCCTTACAACCCTCTCCACCCTCCTCGAATTCTTCTCTCCAGACGTGTCGCTACAATAGTTCTGATACCTCTTGACAGTCGCGGACGTGCACGCCCCCGCCCCCGCCTCCCGTCGGGCTGCCCGGCGCCGCTCACGACGCTCGGCGCGGCGTTCCTCTGAGACTGGGGATGCGGCTGGTGCAGCGGTAGCGGGTGCGACTGGAAATGCGGCATTGGCTGCAGCCGGCACTGAGGCTGGGGCTGTGACCGGTGCTGGGGCTGTGACCGGTGCTGGAACTGCAGCTACGGGTGGTGCTGGTGGTGGTGCTGGAACGGCAGCTGGTACTGGGGCTGGCCCTACGACAGCGGCTGCTTCAGTGGTGGCCGGCACTCCGACGTTGACAACCAGTTCGACGACGCGGGTGCGGGTGCGGGTGCGGGTGCGGGTGCGGGTGCGGGTGCGGGTGCGTGCTTTCCTAACACGGTAGTCTTGCTGAGTAGCGTCCGACGTATTGCGGTAGTCTTGCTGGCTATTTTCCGGCGTATTGGGGTATTCTTGCTGGGCAGAGTACGAGGTATTGCGGTCTGCGTTCGCCGCGTGCAGCCGCCATGCGTACTGTCGCAATGCCTCCGCTTGAACCTCTATCTGGCGCTCGAGTTGATACTGGCCGCGTCTGAGGTCATTGAAGGCCTCCCACAGTTCGTGGTTAGTCTTTTCCGGGACGCGGAGGGGGCTGGGGCTGGGGACCGTCTCGCCCTGGTTCGACGGGCATAGGGTCCACTTTTCTGACGTTGCTGCGGGGCTCGAACTCGACATCATGGAGGTATAGGGTTGCAAAGAAGGTTGGTGCGATGGGTTGATTGTGGGATTGTGCAATTGAATGGGGGAACTGATGTACCGGTCAGTTGCGGGCAGATATGGCAGGGCTTTTATACAAAGCGGAATATCTGGACCCGGGGGATTGGGGAGTGCAAGTTGACCCCGAGCACGTGATTCTGGCTGGATTGGGAATCATAGTAGGGGCACGTGGGGTGTGGCTAAGAGCTGGAGAGGAGCGGCCGATCAACAGCTTACACGGGCGCACTGCAAAAATCCTGTTGTTTTGGCCGGCGCTCAGCAACCACTATCGTCAAACCCGAGCCACCAAAACACCCAATTATTTTGCAACAGGTTCAGAATGCCACAAAACTACATGTGCACCCCAAGTGAACATGATCAAGTTCGAACAATTCTAGATACCGGACTGGATTCAAAAGATTTTCCAGAGTTGGTGGTTCCTAAGGTCGAGTTTGGACGACGGGTGAGCAAAAACTACCGTTCGTCTGACTGGTCGTTGACGGTGCAGCTGCAACGATTTTATTGCGAAACTATCCCCGACGCAACCGCAGACCAACAAAACCCCTTTCGATTGCTTTCAAATCTTACAGAATTAAACTGAGATAGGTACAGAGGCTTGTTTGTCTATCGTCTCGTAGAAAAATATTTAAACTTGAAGAAGTTCAGGGGGTGGCCTCGGACACTTTGTTCTCACAGCAGGACTCAGGAGCTTCGAGCCCTGTCACGTGTGGGCGCCGACGCAAGTCCATCTTGCCCCTGATCCCACCTCGTCTCGTCCCAGGGCGGTTAACTATCGTCCCGCCATTTTCTGGAGCAATTGGAAATGATGCTTAATGACGCATGTGGAAGACAAGTTAGAGTTAGACACCGTAGATAGTGCTGCGATCGCATTCAGAAGTTCATAAAAATGTGCTGAAGTAAATTCCAACGTTAACGGTCCGGCCCGAATTGTTCAAATATCTAGTACCATAGTCTATAACTCGTTTATGTTCCGGGCTTGTGCGTGACTCCAGGAAAATAGTCCCCAGATATCTCGTCTCTTGAGATGTTACAACTCGTCTCGTCCCATGTGCATGCAACACTGAAGCTGATGGGCAGTTGTGTGATTGTAAAAGCAAGGAGGGAATGGAGAGCGATCTCATCAACTGTGAAAGGCTTTTGACAGAAAAATTTGATTTATGGTTCAGAGAAGAGGACTCAGGACAGCTAGGTAGTAACGACATTTCGGATCTTACGAATGTTGAACGTGTATATAAGGTCATTGTACTGTTAAATGTAGTAAATTGTACAGGAAGCGAAGAGAAAAGCAGAAATAAGTGCGATACAGGAGATCTGATCTGCAAACATCACGACATACACCGAGTGATAACAAGTGCATAATTGAAAATTCCAATAATAAACCCCTAACACGACTGAGAGTCCACAATCATGTGATTTCCGGTGCAGAGCTGTTCTCTACTTATAACAGGGGGCTGGGTTGTACATCATAATAGCTAATCCATGCCTAAATATGGATAATGATTATCGATCAACCATACCCGTGCACGTGACCACGGCGAGTGATCGTATGTGCACGTGGATCCGGATAATTCAAAGCCACACTCGGGTCGTATCAGATCATATCGAGTGTTTGAACATGCAAAGAATAGAAAAACCACCATAGAAGAAATTATCATAATAACTACTAATGTGGCTACATGGAAGCCGTGGACGTGTTGAATCACGATCCTGTTATTTTGCACGTGCATTACTTTCAATTCAATTCGTAGGAAACTAGTCTCCGCGATTGCCATACAATGTTCTAAACACTCTCCAATCCGGTCCATATTATTACGGCACAGAATCTGGCGAGCCAAGCTCCATTCAAAGCCAGCCTCATGACCTTCCCTCTTGCTTCATTCTTCCCAGTGCCCACATAACTTCACCATCTACCAGTACCACATCGTACCAACCACGTTCTACACAATGCCAGCCCCCAGCCCGACCGCAACCGCAGCCTGGACCCACTTCGCCCTGCAGCACGGTGGCGCCGTAGAGCACCGTGTGGCCCCTCCCCTCGCCCCCTCCAACAAGGAACAGCGCTGGGTATTCTACGACCTCGCCCGCCGCACCGAACAAGCCAACCTCGAGACCGAACTTGTAGCCGTTCCGGCCAGGAACCAGTTGGACATTCAACACAGACATCCGCTGGGAGCCCTGGATCCAAAAACCGTCGAGTCCCGTTCAGCTAACCACAGCAGCATCGACAAGACCTTGCCCGGCTCCGGCCCCCCTTACTACCACGCCAACAACGCCCACACCCGCACAGCCCTCCCTGCGCCGCGCTGCACGGTCGTGCTTGTCGACTTCGCTCACACCGCGGAGGGGAGGCGGGCGGCGAGACATCAGCGGCGCGTGGCGGCCAGAGCGGCGGCGGAGACGGGGTGTGGTGGTGGATGGCGGCCGGCTGAGGTATTTAGAGGGTGAATCAGAGGGGGTTTCGGGGGTGGGGTTCATTAGAGAATGAAAATTTGGCGTTCGGGGTTTTTAGATATGCACGATGTGTTTTGACGGCTCTTATCTATAGCTTAATTTTTCGTGTTCATACCCAGTTCTACCTGTTGCCATGTGGTAGCATTATGATGGGGTAAGGACTTGCTTGCATACTAGATGCTCGTGAGTCGAGTGAGATTTGCATTCCTGAACCCTCCGTGTTCACCGCGGCCCGCCAGGTGTTGCGGCAAAATTGCGGCAAGAGACGCAGCACTCAATTGCCATGTCCTCTGTATGCAGTCATTATTTCCTCGAGGTTTACACGTTAAGCTTGGTAGAAAGCAACTAGTGTATAGGACCCTCCAACAGTCAGTTTATACAACTACACTCATACACGTGAATAGTCCGTAGATTACATTTGGAACACAGGTACAGCGGTGTTCTTCACAACCAAAGTCTTTACTACTCCCATTTGGACTAGCCTGCACCGCAGATGCAGCTTGCCACCGCCCCCCACCCATCTTGCACCTCGACTCTGGGACCAAATTGACACGCAAAAATAATGCTTAAATACCCCTTCCACACGCCATCCCCTCAAATTTCTCTTCCAAACTAAAAATGTCTCCCCACACCGTCACCAACAAGTCCAACGTCAACTCCCGGCCTCGCGCCTCGACCCGCCCAGACACACCAATTCCCTCTCCACCCCGCTCCCCCTTACCCCCGTACTCTACCTCTTCACCTAAAAACGTGCTAACAGAGGCCACCGTCATGAAGAACGGCAAGCCAGTAGACACCCTGATGTGCGAACGGCCGCCGGAGAACCGCGACGAAATCGAGCGAATCACCATGATGCGCGTGCATACGGATATAGCGCTGGAGGAACTGCAGGAGCTGCAAAGGGAGAACAAGGCGGGGCGAGAGCCGTCGCAGGAGCGGATCGACATTGTTGAGGAGCTGGTGGCGGCGGCAGAGGAGGCGGTGAGGCGGGCACGGCGCGGGGCGTAGAATGCGTCGTGATATAGCTATAGAGGGTATACAAGACATCCACGCTCGTTCCCAAATGTGGCTGGCGCCGCACCTGAATTATGTTTCCTAATAGTAAGTAGTCGTCGTGGTATAACCGGTGCAACTCGGGTCTGGACAGCTCGCCCCGCCGCGATTGCAGGCAAGGACCAGTTAAGACGGTTCGTTGGGAGGGGCTATATTACGGGTTGCTTCTTAAATCGATATTATATAGGGCTTTTTCTCTGGTGTCAACTTGCCCCCAGTCCCGTGATTGGGGCAACTTGCCTCGCTCGCAGGTATATAATCCGTGCTCTCGTCCCCGGTTTCTGCTCCTTACCAGATCGCCTCGAGAAAAAATACAACCAAATGGCGCACCTCATATCGAGAAACATCCGCCGCTTAGAAGATCTCGATGAATTCGAGATTGAACCATCGGACGACCCCTATGACAAGGACCTGCCGCCGTACCCCGCCTGGAAAAATGCGTACGATGATCTACCAAGTCCAAAAGTATTACGGTGGCGCATGCGTGACTGGCGACTCATCGACTTGGCTTGCTATGAAATATACGAAAAAAATGGCTCCTTCGAAGATCGGAATCTGCTGCAAGAGCCATTTTCCTCCTATGGAATGACCTATTGGACGTATATTCCTCGTGATGCGGCAGAGCTGCCCCCACTTGACGACATGCGCAAGCAGATATACAGAGTTGAGAAGATGCTGCGCTACCCCTATTCGACCAATGTAATTACCGAGCCTCAGTCGCGCGATGTAGCGGAAGCTCTCAGCAAGCTGCATGAGGCGAAACATGGACTTGAATTCCTGCAGAGCAGTTCACCGCAGGGTCGATTGCCGATGCGCAATGGGTGTACCCATCATGGTTATACTTCGTGGTTGCTGGATGACGTCGAATGGCTCGCCAGAAAGATTCTTTATGATAGCTGTTATATCATAGCTATGTCAGCTGTCGATCCATCAGGCGTCAGCCATCCGCACAAATTTGTGAAAGAAAACTTTTCGAAGGAGTTGGAGGAGCGAATTCAGGGCGCCCGGGCAGGGTATGAAGCTCTAGATGGTCTTTGGTGTCAGCCTGAGGGATCGTGGTGGGCCACACAAATTTCTCAAGCAGAGGAAAAACTTAGAATTCTGCATCACTTTGAGGCAAATCCACAACTGAGAGTTGCGCCTACAGAGTCATATTCGAAGGAACTAAAAGATTTGGTGGATTTTGTTTTGGAACCAGCTATCACTGAGGGGGCACGCAAGTATCCGAAATCGAAAAGGGACAGAATTCTAGCCAAATTCGGCTGGCGTCTTTCAGGACTTTGTCAAGAAAGAGAGCATCCTGAAAAAGTATTGTCGTGGCCGTTAGCATAGGTTTACTAGGACAGAATGTGGCTCCGGGTCTTCATAGAAGGAATGTTAAGGTGAATTTGGGTAGGTGCTTTGATAGTTGAGAGTGTTGAGAGGCGATTTTTAGCAGATATAAATTGTACAAATACAGTGGTTTTTGCGTTTAAATGACTACACCACGGCGAGCGTGAGACATGTGTCGACAGCACTTTCAAGAAGGAGACAATGAGAGAGGTAATTAGTGTGTATTGTTAGAGAAGTAGATGTATGTACAGGAGTAAGTGTCTAGATCGCAACAAGCGAGAATCCTAGTGACAGTACATGAGTTACCCGGTCATAGTTGACTAAGCACACCATTTCGATATGGACCCTTCGACACACCCCCTTCCATATCGAAATGATCCTGTATACCAGACATCAGTACACCCCCTCTTCTGTATAGTAAGCTCATCGGTACATTCACCCCCTCATTCACGAAAGAATACCCCTTTTGTAAAACCACCACATTCAGTTCAAGCAAATCATGAACACAACAAAACCTTTTTCAACACACATTCATGAAACTTCATTCAGTCAATTGTTGCCCATTAGATCCGCAATCCCATCATATTGATCATCCACTTCAGCGATGCCTATGTAAGAACCAACGTAGTTTACCATGTCCAATAGATCCAGTGCTGTAGAATGATTGCCTCCGTTTAAGGCCTTCGTCATAACATCTGCCGCATTCATGGAAGTATGCACATACTCAAACTTTACAAAACCTTTGCTTTGCATGTCGAGTACATAATGATATTTGACCTCCACGTGCTTGTTCCGTTTCTTGATAGTTCCAGATTCAATTAGTTTTAAAGCACCTTGATTGTCAATATGCATGGGAATGCCTGGAGCATAGTCATCCAGATGAGTACACAAGCGTATTGTATATGGCGGGAAAAGCTCGGCACGCCTCTTGGATGTGCATTTTATTGTAGCCGGCGATGAGATATTCTGATCCAATAGCACTTCTTCGGAAGACATCTGAATATGGAGCTTGTGTAGGGTAACGACAACTCTTGTCGCCTCAGATGCAGCAATGTATTCGGCCTCCAGACTGCTTAATGCGACCAATGACTGCTGTTTCGCACTCCATGCAATAGCACCTCCACACATGAAAACATATCCACTTGTAGACTTCCTTGTACGTGATTCCCCAGCAAAGTCCGAGTCCGAATATCCTCTAAGACAGGTATCCATTTTATCCAAGATAACACGACGATATCGCAAGCAGAAGTCCTTGGTCCCTTTTAAATAACGCAGTACTCGTTTTGCAGCGGTTAGGTGCATTTGTAGTTGTGAGTCAGTATATCCGCATAGTTTAGCAACTGCAAACGAGATATCCGGTCGAGTTCCCATGGCAGCATACATAAGACTTCCGACTATACTCTTATACTCATCCTTGTCCTTATCAGATAAGATAGTATCCACTGTGTATAGGTTATCCAGATCGACATGGGTGTCCATGGGTGATACCGGTATATGAGCACTACCTTGCTTGTATCTGTCCACCATAGATGCAATGTAATTAGCTTGACCAAGTAAGATACCATCATTAGTCATATGAAGTTCCAGTCCAAGAAAACTTCTTGCGACTCCAAGATCTTTTATCTTGTACTTGGCCGAAAGTAAGTCTATTACCGGTTGAATGCACTCCTTTATAGTCTCCACAACAAAAAAGTCATCAACGTATAGAATGAGTATGATCCCACGTTTGAAGTAGCAATTTGAGTCTTCTGAGGAGGCCGTGAATCCAATCGAAAATAGAAATGCATCGACATCCTTATACCATAGTCTAGGACTCTGACGTAATCCATATAGTGCCTTCTTGAGTAACACTACCGAGGGACAATTCGGAATGACGTCCTGAGAGCCAACTGGCAGTTGTACATAAGTATGATCATTGTCAATGAACGGATTCAGAAAAGCAGTGGTGACGTCTAGGTGCCGGACCAATAGGTTCCTCTGGGCGGCAAGTGCAATAGCCAACCGTAAAGTTGCAAATGTAGTAACTGGTGCGTAAGTATCATGGTAATCCATACCCTTTCGTTGCTCAAATCCCCTAACTACCAATCGTGCCTTGTGTCTCAGCGAACCATCAGGATTAATCTTCCTCTTAAATACCCATCTCGAAGATAATATCTTAACATCACTGGGAACCGAAGCAGATGTAGCTCCGTCATTGAACGTTTCATTTGATAGTAAGGCAGACCATTCCTCCTGAATAGCCGCTTCCCATGAGTCCCTTTCAGTTGAGGCTAATGCCGCTTTAACTGTGTTAGGTTCCTTGTATATTTCCTCCGAGACTGATGTAAGCATTAAATCGATAATCGAGTCTGAGTTCATCTCCTTTGTGAGGGCATTGAGCATGATTGTACGATTTCGATTGATTCTAGGGTCCAATTGATGTGAATCTATGATAACAAGCATTAGCCATAATAGTTTGTATACATCATTGCATTTCTTTTGGGAGATAATGGTAACTCATGTCAAGAGTAATCATGTAATGTATTTAAACAATTCATGATATCGATGAATAGAGAGGATATAGTGTTCATCATCAACATCGGCATAGCCTGACGAAGACGCAAGTGAGAGGTTATAGTGTTCATCATCAATAAATAGACATGAGTGACTATTTATTAATGCAAAGAGTAAGAAAACGTGTGTATGTAGAAGAGATTGTAGTGTTCATCGTCAAGAGACGCAAGTTTGCAGTGGGGTACAGCATAGATATAAGACAAGCTCCACTTCGGAGCACGGATCAGTGAATTACCTGACTCAAGTGTCATTCCATCATTTATGACATCATCTTGAACTATAGTGTTAGGAATAGCCGAGGAGACTGACACAGACGTATTTTCGTTTTCTTCATTGGCAATAGCATCGCATATTTGGCATTCATCGATATCCTCGGAGTCGGAATACATTGGAAGAACATCTTCAAAGCTATCTGGTCCAGGTGGAGGATTATTGAAAGCATTAAGTTCCTCCATAAAATATACGTTTGATGATTCAATGATTGCCTTCGATTTGAAATCCCATACTAATCGCCAAAGTTTCCCAGTTCGATGGACGTATCCTAGGAACATACAAGGCACTGACGTTGGCTGCATCTTATCCGATCGTTTCACTTTTGGTATCCAATTAAAGCACAGACAGCCCCACCTCCTCAAGTGATGAATTGGTGGAGGTAGTCCATACAGCTTCTCGTAAGGCGATTTGTGTCCAAGACCTGCCTGCGGAGTAAGGCTATGCAAATATGTAGCTGTGTGAATAGCTTCACCCCACATGCGTGGCGGTGACTGTGCGTCGATCATCATACATCTTGCTTTTGCTACCAACGTTTGGATCATCCGTTCTGATGTCCCATTCTTATGCTGACAATATGGAGGAGATTTCTCCCATAGAATCCCTTCCGATTCTAGTTGCTCATGTAGGAGTTCATATTCCCCGGCATTATCAGATCGAACGAATCGTATTGATCTTAATGGATGATGAAGATTGACCCAAGCTTTGTATTTTGACCATGCTTTGGAAGCTTCCGATTTCTTTTTGAGAAAATACACCGTAGTAAAGCGACTATAATCATCTGTAAAGATAATAAAGTATCGTCGTCGAGCAGGTGTAGGTATATTGATTGCTCCACTCATATCTGTGTGTATCCTTTCAAACGGAACAGTCGCACGTGTCGCTTTATGTTTTCTCTCAAAAGCTTGTCTAAATTTAGCTTGTGGACACGTAATACATGAATTGTTCTTAGAAAGCCTAGTCTTGAGCCCGTGACTCTTGAGAAGTTTGCGTAATTCATCCACATGAAGGTGTGCAAGTCGTTTGTGCCATATATCTCCTGATGCCTTTTGCTTTCGTGTGAATTTATGCTTAGCGCCTTCTGGTTTTTCGACGAGAAATATTACTCGTTTAGCGACGAGAGGGGGAAAATCGGTGCCAGGTGGGCCAGGAGATGCTGAGATCCGTTCATCAATATCTATTTCGTCATCTTCAAAACCATCGGAGTCTTCATCCGATTCATCTTCCTCAGAGCTAGAATTATCCATAATGAATGGAGGTATGTATGATCCATCCACGATATCAGATGCTTGCAGAGCTACTACTCTTCTTCTTCTCCGAGATGTCGGTTCATGAGTATTATGAACATCCCACAATGGAGGAGGTGCAGGTGTTAGTCCCTCCATAACTTGTCGCCTGGTGACCCGAGAGGTTAATATGTCGACAGCTGGTCCAGGATTGTCCGAAAGAGCTTGAGCTTTACCGAGTATCGGCACATTAGTATTATCATTAGTATTAAGAGCTGGAGAAACAGTATCAAGCCAGTACAAATTATTCTTAAGAATGCAATGAAAGCGAATATTATGATTAGGATCTTTAAAGATACCAGAACTGTCCCGAAAACAAATATGCCAACCGTCACGATCGAGAGCAGAAACAGAAAGAAGAGACATGCGAAACGAAGGAATATACAATGCAGGAAGAATAGCGCCAAGTAAGTTGATAAGACCAGCGTGAGTAACATGAATAGTAGAAGAATCTCCCAAACGAACAGTAAAGTCAACAGAATGCCAAGTAACAAAATAATCTTTAACACAACAAACATGATCAGTAGCGCCTGAATCTGCACACCATTTATTTTGAGAACCAGTACCAGAAGAAGCAGATGACAAAAGAAAACAAGAATCAACATCAAGCAAAGAAGGACAACAGTATGCTAGTCATCGTTGAGAGAGATCAGAAGCACTGCTTCCCGTAGAGTCGGATGGACTGGTTGGCTTTGGAGGAGCAGTAGTTGTACCAGTGACAGTTTGTCCTGACGCATCGGTGGAGTTCACTTGACGAGCATGCTCACTTGCAAAGAACCTCTGAAGTGCTGCATAATCAAAACCAGGGATATCTTTTGGATCAAACTTCATTGTGGCTGGAGAAGGCTCATTCGATCCGTGATTGGTGTTACTTGATGATCCTGAGTTGGACGTTCGACGACTCTGACTGTTCCGAGATGTTGACCTGCTACTTTTAGGGGAGGCTATCCGTCGTTCTGCCCGTCGTTTTGGACAATTGAAGGCCCGGTGTCCGATTATATGACAATGGAAGCATTCAACACTATTAGCCATATCTTCCTCGTCCTGTCTCTTCCTCTTGAGGGTGTAACATTCGGAAGTTGGATGGTAGACAGTCCTATGATAGTCACAGCCACTACCTTGGACGTAGTTTGGATTGCGAATGGTGGCATTGTGATAATTTTCGTCGTGAGGAATAGTGTACTTATTTTCGTGATGAGGTTTGTTGTTCCGACTAGTAGAAAGTAATTCGGCAAAGTTGTCTTGTTCCGGGTTCTTTGACGTTTTCTTGTAGGCGTCGCGAGATTCAATGCGAGTCAAGCGTTTAACGAGTTCAGGAAGACGTGGTTTTTCTTCTGCAGAATATAAAGAACTGCATATGGTGTCAAACTCATCTCTCAAGGAATTTCCATCTAGTAGATGATCGATGACAGTTTCGTCACTGATTTCCTCGGCAGTGTCAATGAGTTTATTCCTGATCATATTGATACGAGTCATGAACTCGGAGATGGTTTCATGGGATCCTTGACCAGTTGCATTGAATTCGAGGACTAGCATGCGTCGACCATGACGATTGGCAGAGGTATCGAACTGTTCCTTCAAATCATTCCAGAGAAAGTGAGCCGGAATGTTTCGAGCAATGGTAGGACGAATTTCATCGCTTAAGGATAGGCAAAGCATCTTCGAGGCTTCCTGGGAGGCCTTATCCCATTTTTGTTGTTCCTGTGTACGAGCGGTGACATTTGCTTCAGTACTACCGGCTGGGAGGTTTTCTGGGCGTTTGGTTTCTCCAAGGACGATGTCAACCCATTCTTGTGATTTGAACAGATCAAGTACGTCCAAGGACCAGCTATTGTAATTCGTTTTGGTGAGTTTGGGGATGGAACCGCGAGCAGTTTTGAACATCTCTACGCGAACCATTGTGAGGAGGAGAGGTCGTAAATTGGAGGAGTGAAATGGAGGTAGGTCAGTCTCAGTTGGTTAGAGCGTGGTGCTGATAACGTGTCGACAGCACTTTCAAGAAGGAGACAATGAGAGAGGTAATTAGTGTGTATTGTTAGAGAAGTAGATGTATGTACAGGAGTAAGTGTCTAGATCGCAACAAGCGAGAATCCTAGTGACAGTACATGAGTTACCCGGTCATAGTTGACTAAGCACACCATTTCGATATGGACCCTTCGACAACATGCGCCGACGAACTCATTGAAATCTCGTCCCATATGTTGAAGTGTATAAACATGTGAAGACAGTTTTCCAGATGGTGAAAAAGACAGCAGAACAACAATTGAGAGTCTTAATCAATAGCGATAAGACGTCAGGAGAAGGCCTGAGCCCAGATTAAAAAAGCCCGAATCAACATCACTGCAGAGCTGCTATCTGTAAACTATTCCAGAGCGGTGGGGCGGGGAGTATCTCAACAATATATGTACCGGTATACGGCGCGGATAGACATCAGGGGTTCTCAGGCCGCAGTGGTTCACCAACGGTTCAGCGATCCAGATCCACGAAGATTGAACCAAATGAACCGAGCTGTGAACCATCTCAAGAGCCGGTACAACGGTTCGCTGAACCGTTTCAACAACAACAAAAAATTAATTTTTAGATGCCGAACCGACTGTGAATCGGTTGCGTGAACCGTCGGCCTGAGAGACCCTATCGTTTCCGAGGGCCCACTCGTGCAAACAAAGGTTAGGGCTTTTTCCCTGGTGCCAACTTGCCCCCAGTCCCGTGATTGGGGGCAACTTGCTTCGCTCGCAGGTATATAATCCGTGCTCTCGTCCCCGGTTTTCTGCTCCTTACCAGATCGCCCCAGGAACAAATACAATCAAATACAATATGTCCAACAGATACGACCACAACCAAGTCGCGAGGCCCTCGTCCTCCCGGAACCCAGCACGAGAACTACCCAATCCCATGCGACCGCTTCTCCCTCAGCCCTCGGAGGAAGAATGGATGTTAATCCGCCACGAGAAGTACCAAAATCTGATGACAATTCTCCCAGGATTGAGGGATCAGCTGGAACGTGCTATAGCGGCTAGGGAACAGCTCGAGTTTTTGAAAAAGAATCACGAAACGCCAGAAGACAAAGTGGACTTTGACAATGTGGAATTTCATTTGAAGCAGGCTGAGGATCTCTTGGACAATCTGGTTTCACCACGGAACTTAAACCAGATTCGCAATAATACGATGGAGGAAAATCGATCGCTGGCAATGACAACACATATTTCGGTTGAACGTTTTCTAGAAAACACCCATAACATTTTGAACCCGCTAGGGATAAAGGCTCACAGTCACGAACTTGAGATCTTCAAGATCGAACTCAATAAGGAGATTCAGGTATTGCATGATGTGGACTGGGAATATCAAACCATGGATGAAAAGCATCAGTATATGATGGATTACAAACCGCAGATCGATTATCTTTACGAAAAGGTCAAACCGCTTCCGTACCGCAACCAAAAGCTGGTACTATCCCACGAACAGTGGGAAGATTTTGGGTATCAAATTGAAGAAATTAACAATCTTCTCAAAGAAATTTATTATTTCGCTCGGTCTAGAACATACAGACCAGAGGATTTCCTTTTTCCAGCTTGGCCTCCACAGTATCCGTAGAATGTAGCGTCAGAGAGTGCGAGGACATGTATAAGCGCTAGATATTGTACCAAAAAACTGTTTTTCATTTACCGTTTCCAGCACACGTGAAATGACCAATAAAGTCCGACCAAACCCGACGCCAAAACAAAGTTAACAAGAGTACGTGAGCCAAGAAACCCACACGCCACAAAACCACTTCACCGTGCCCCAGAGCTAGAGCCGGTGTGCTCCTGCACCAACTATAGGGCGCGATACGAGAATTACCAGCCCATGTCCGACAACACCCTAAAAAACAACACTGACACCATCATGTCGAGGACCATCAAAGTCACCTCCACCTCCACCAACGACGTCCACTCCGCGAACGCCATTCTAAGCTAGTACTGCCGTACTTTCCCTCCTCATTGTAAACCCCCCCTCACCATCCCACCCCCGCAACCACGACTCCCACACCAACGCCCACACCCACACCCACCACACCGAGCACAACCATCATCACCTCCCCGCCTCTCCCGTGCTCCTCCGCCCGTCTCTCACCCTCCGTCGCCTCCCGCCCCTCCAGCAACAGCTGCGGCACCGGCATAGTCGTGACCTCCATCCCCACCTCCCCGATCCCCTGTGCCACAACGAACACGGTCTGCAGCGGCACATCCGGCTCCGGCGATTTGGTGCACATGGCGGGCGCGGGCGGCGTAGCGGAAGTCGTGACTGTGGCTGACGGGGGTGTGGTGGCGGCGCCGAAGGTGTGGAGGGGGGCGAGTTGCGCGGCGAGGAAGGGGGGCGTGGAGGCGTGGCCGGTCATGGCGGCATTATATTATTTTATACTGTGATTTGATGGGGCGATGGGAATGGGGTGATGGTGGGGAGGCGAGGTGGGGGTAAAGGTAAATAGCCGGTTGCGTCAACGCTCTGCGCGGAGCCCTAAGCCCTGACAGCGATATTGGGACGTCATGCAACCGCAAGTATTGTTTTTTTTTCGGACACAGAATTGAATCAGTAAAATGGTGATGGTTTTACAGGAATTGTCGGAATCTGCATCCGTCTTTCAAAAGAAGGCTGTTGACAAATTTGACTGTTTTTCGAGCGCGTGGTGCGGCCGGACGTACGGGGAATATAATATCCTGTTAAACGCAACTATCTTAACTAACCATCCAGACGTTCGTGGGTATTCAACGATTGGCAAATCGGTGAGTTCACATCTATGATCATGAATTAATTAGCGTTATTATATTCTCCCTCACAAACGAATACTACCATGAGCGTCTATGCCAGTACGTTTCGCAAAGTTCACGATTGAACTTGCACTACAAGCTCAGTCAGGTGTAAAATCAAACATACTAACTCTCTGTCCAATCATCCCCATCTTCCCTTCTCCTCGTCCAACCCGCGCATCCACATCCGGACCTTCGTCGTCTTCTCCCGCCGCACTTCCCGCTCCCGATCTTCGCGCGCGCGGCTTTGCTGTCGCGTTGGGCTTGGGATGTCGGTTACCGTTGTCTTTGTCGTTGTCGTTGTCGTTGTTGGCGTCGCTGTCGGTGGTGGCACGGTGCCCTGCTGATTCGATCCACTTGACTTCTTCCTGGGCGGTGGCTGCTTTTGCGGCGGCGTCCTAGTAATCCGCATGCCTGGCCATGGCTGGCTGTGCATTTTGTCCTGCGCCGACCGGCTCGGGGATAGCTTCAACTTCGCTCCGGCCGTAGCACGCATTGCGGACATTGCATAAGTTCCCCGAAGCCGCCCCTGCTGCTGTTCCTGTTTCGGTGGCGTCGGTGGTGGTGGTGGTGGTGGTGGTGGGGAAGTTCGTGGCGAGGACGGCGAGGATGACGGCGGTTGTTCGTGCACCGGCGACGGCGGAAGGCCGAGGCGTTCGCGCCGCGAGTTGCGTTTCTGCGTGGCCAGCTCGATGATGGCTGGGCTGGGGGAAAAGGGGGGTTGCAACGGCGGCGGCAGCGGCATGGGTGGACGTGTGCTGATGTATATGGTTCTCTGGAACTCGCGGTCGGACTGCAGTTGAAGGAGCGAGTGTTGGGCTGGAGTAGTGGGAAGCTGGGCGGATTGAAGTTTGGCATGAGAATTATATGAAGGGCCGAGACGTCTTGATTAATGAATCAGCGGAGGAGGAGTATGAGTCTGGTAATAACAGACTGTTGATTGATTGATTCGGACTTTTCACGTTGTGGTGGAATGCGGGCACGGGAATGTGTATTTAGAGATGGATACGCTAGTTCTATTGAAAATGCGACGTACAAACATACATATGTGTCGACGTCTAGGCAAAATCACAGCAAGAATTTAGTGTGCACACATGCCAAGCCACTTGTGCAAGCACAGCTGCACAGGCGAGTGATATGAGACGGTACCGAGTGAGTCGCCATGCACGACTGGACAATGGTAATATAGTACTTGTTGAAGGTGCAACATGTGCACGACTGGCCACTCGGTTTTTTGTCGATTAGTCTTCATTGCATGTACTGTGTTCTAGTTGGCCGGCAGTTAACCGTCGCCCGCGGACTACCCAGTCACTCCACGGATTGACGGGCCTCTCCACCTTCCGCTGGCCAACTAGTTAGTTGGATCTCCGTGGGCCAACCGACTCAGAATGCTACTGAAACCGCCCCCTTGCATATAACTATTTACAGTAAGCCCGCTGCCAGGCTTCCCAGCCAGATAGCAGTACATGGTAGGACTATCTAAAGATCTCACGCATCTTCATCATTACTCTCATCCTTAAGATCTTTGCTTCCAAGTTTAAGCTCGCTTGCAGACTCTTCGCTTCCACTGGGCTATTTGTTCTCCCGATCGCTACTACTGCATATTTTACTTCCAGGAGGTGAAGTAGACGATGTACCAGCGGTAGTTGCTCGATTTCGCGTGCTCGAAGTGGACCGTAAAGATGGTATACCTTGCGGACCGCTGCGGTTTTGCAACAAAGCCAGAGTGAACGCTCCTGACAGCTGAGCTTTAGACGATGAATTAAGCCCCACAACAATTTTGACAATCTTTATTCAACTTGATCAACTAGGTGGTTGACTTGGAGTGACTGGTTGGCTGGCGAATGGACAAGGTGGCCGGCGGAGAGGTGTGCCTCCGCTGGCTAACTGGGTGGCCGACGGACTGACTGGTTGGCTGGTTAAAACTCTCCGCCGGCCAACTAGGTGACCCGTGGATTACCCAACTCCGGTGACTACCCAGTTACCCCATGGGCTACCCAACTCCGCTGAACAACCAGTTGGCCGGCGGAAATCGGGTATTCCACGGATCAACTGGGTAGTCCGCGGGCGAGTATCCTCCGCCGGCCAACTAGAACATACTGCTCCTGCTGTACCTCTGTCCTTTTGTTGTTCTCACTCCATCACTCCAAAGCTTCACAAATCCTGTACGAACACAACAAGAACTTCATAACTCTTCTTACTCAATAACTATCATGATACGTGCCTTTATCTCAAACAATACCAACAAAATCAATTATTTCTAAAGACTACATAATTTGCTCCATCCTAAATCTCCGCCTCCTTATCGCGTTACACCTGTTCCCGTGCTCCCCACTCGGAATATCTGTTATTCCCTTCTCTCTCTCCTACGCCGGGCTGCGTCCCGCTCACTCCTACGTATCCCCCGCTCCCGATCACGCTGACGCTGGTTGGGGCTTCCGCCCTGAGCCCTGTCCTGTGCCGGGACATCTGGTTGAGGCCGGTATCCGCCCTGACCGCCGTACTGCTGGGGAGGCTGTTGTGCCGGGACATCTGGTTGAGGCTGGTATCCGCCCAGACCGCCGTACTGCTGGGGAGGCTGTTGTGCCGGGACATCTGGTTGAGGCTGGTATCCGCCCAGACCGCCGTACTGCTCGGGAGGCTGCTCCCGAGCGTCGTAGCGCCCCCTCCACACCTGGCCCCAGTTGTTATGCGGTACAACACCTGGTGGAGTACGTACATTTGGTTCCCGGCGGACATCTGGTATCTGGCTGGGTTCTCTTACATTCATCGGAGGGAATTGCGGTGCCCGGACATCTGGTATCTGGCTGGGTTCTCTTACATTCATCCGAGGGAATTGCGGTGCCCGGACATCTGGTATCTGGCTGGGTTCTCTTACATTCATCCGAGGGAATTGCGGTGCCCGGACATCTGGTATCTGGCTGGGTTCTCTTACATTCATCCGAGGTAATTGCGGTGCCCGGACATCTGGTATCTGGCTGGGTTCTCTTACATTCATCCGAGGGAATTGCGGTGCCCGGAAATCTGGTTGAGGCTGGTTGGGCTGTTCGCCACGACCCCCGTACTGCTGGGGAGGCTGCTGGCCCTGATCTTGACGCGGGCGAAGTGGTGCAAGGTTTTCGGTGCGCAAATGCGTTGTGCGCTCCGCATCCGGGTTGCCATCATCACTTGGAGTTTCTTCGTGTGCCTGGGCTGGGACCGGATGAAAAATATCGCCGGGACGGGGAAGGTGACCTAATTGATCTGGACGCGGGCGAAGTGGTGCAAGGTCTTCGGTGCGCAAATGCGGTCTGCGCTCCGCATCCGGGTTGCCATCATCACTTGGAGTTTCTTCGTGTGCCTGGGCTGGGACCGGATTAAACATATGGCCAAGATGCCTAAGGTGAACCAATTGATCTGGACGCGGGCGAAGTGGTGCAAGGTCTTCGGTGCGCAAATGCGTTGTGCGCTCCGCATGCGGGCCCAGGTTGCCATCATCACTTGGAGTGTCTTCGTGTGACGGGGGTGGGACCGGATCAAAATAAGGAACAACCCAATCTCTAGGTCTCTCCGCCATTGTGATAAAGATATCGATGTGAAATGGTGATGATAATGTATATGTGTGTATGTATGTTTTTGTGATGGTATTGATAGGGGTGGTGGTGGTGGTGGTGGATGTATCACTCACAGGGACGCCGGCTTTTATACACTTCCACCGAGTCAATACGGAACTAACGGCTGCCTGCTGCGTGAAAGAACGGTGAGGTGAAACAACTCGAGCTCGATGGTTACTTGTTCGCTGAAAGAAAGTTCAGATGTACAGACTCGAGATGGTGACGTTTCGGTATCCGCTTTTGCGACCCCAGACACGGCAGCCGAATGTGGTTCAGTCGATTTTGCAACATAAATGCCAGTCTTTTGTGGCTAATATTGCCTACTCATAAAGAAAGAATGTTCTGATGTAAAACCCCAAAATGGGTGCGGTTCAATATCCCCTTCCCCGAACCCAGACACAGTGGCCGAATGTGGCTCAGTCGATTTTGGTTAATATTTGATGTCTAGTATTGCTTATTCATAAATAGAGTTCAGATGTAAAGATGGGCGCGCTTCGAGTTTCCCCCGACGTCAGACACAGCGGCCAAATGTGGCTCAGTCAATTTTGGTTAATATTTGATGTCCAGTATTGCTTACTCATAAATAGAGTTCAGATGTCAAGACTCAAGATGGGCGCGCTTCGAGTTTCCCCCGACGTCAGACACAGCGGCCGAATGTGCCTCAGTCGATTTTGTGAATATCTGGTGCCTCATATTGCTTACTCATAAATAGAGTTCAGATGTAAAGACTCAAGATTGGCGCGCTTCGAGTTTCCCCCAACGTCAGACACAGCGGCCGAATGTGCCTCAGTCGATTTTGTGAATATCTGGTGCCTCATATTGCTTACTTATAAACAGAGTTCAGATGTAAAGACTCAAGGTGGGCGCGCTTCGCTATCCATTTCCCCGAATGTGGCGCAGTCGATTTGGTAAAGGGTGATATCAAGATGACAGTGAGCGTAAAGAACCCTAACCCTGTTCGGAGAAACACGTACTGTTTTGCATTCTCTACAAGTGGCCCATACCACCGCCTTCGCATCACAATTCAATCTGAAACATTCAAAGGTGGTACGATGCCGTGCACACCCACAGCCTTCACAGTACGGCAGTTCATTCCTCGCTCCTATCTCCCCCCACCACACCCTCACACCTATCTCCCCCCACCACACCCTCACACCGCATCTCTAACGTCCAGTCCCAGCTCCAGTCGTGTCCCCCCTCCGCTCCCGCTCCACCCTCTCAGCCCGCTCATCCCTCAGCCTCGCCCCCTCCCTCATCCTCCTCCTCCGCTCTGCATGCGGCGCCTCCCACCCCTCGCTCGCAGCCTCCCACTTCTTCCGCTCCGTCCTGCCCGCCGCGCTCTCCCGCGCCTCCTCGTCAGCACGGTACACAATCGCCGCCAGCGCGCGCACGCCCGCCAGATCCGCCGGCCGGCCGTCGCGCGCCAGCACCGCTTGTGCCTGCTCTAGCGCACGCGCCTGGCGCTGCGCGATGGTGTGCCATTCCTGCTGCACGAAGCTTTGCATGCTCTCTAGCGCTGCAGTGTGCGCGGCGGGCGGGGCGGGCGGGGTGGTAGGGGTGGGGTTGTTGTCAGACATGGTTGGTGAGCCGGGCTGGGACGGCGTGGCGAGGGAGGGGGATATACTCCTGTTCGCTCGCGGCGTGTTGGATGCGGGGGCGGTGCAAGTTGCAGATCGTGGCTACCGCAGTGTCGATTCGACGGAACGGGTCGGTAGAAATACTGCAGATGGTGGCGTTGAGGGCATGTTGAGATGGCGGAGAACCTTAACCTTCAAAAAATAGGGTGGAGTCCAGGTGCACTGTAATGGATAGCGGCTGCACTCTTGTTAGGATTGTCATGCCATCGAGCTGTGGTATGAATCTAGTTGTGTATACTACTTTGTGTGCGAGTCGACGGAGTACGTAAGGTAGAGAACATAGTATTTCGTAGATCAAGGAGCCTCTAAGCTTCCCATTAGTTCATTCTTCCGGCTCATCAGTGAAAGTACTAACGAACACGGTGATAACGCGGAGCATGCTGGGTTAGAGATTTCGCTGCTGATGCTCAGAGGAGCCATTGAATGACGTGATTGTTGAACGTATAATGTGCTCAGTGGCATAGATGTGTGTATTGTACATAATAAGCAGAGAACAGAGAGCAAGAGCATATAATAAAGGGCCATTAAATCGAGCCGCAAATGACCAAAACCGGGCAGGATTGCACACTTCAACAGTGATGAAAAACGTACGTACATCCGCACGTGGGTAGATACGCTGGAGCACCGCTTTTTTCGAAACACGTATATAAGGGCATAAAGCCAGCATATATCCCCTTGTTTCGCGTCATATTTTACCACATATACTCATATATCCAGGCCTATATGCAGCGTAGGTGTATATCCCGTTGTTATATAACCATCCAAGTATGATACAACCACCCATATGACCACCTGTATCACAACCGCGCTCATATATATCCAGCTGTATCTGCCAGCTCGAGACCGCGCCAAAAGACCAAGTTCGCACCCACCCCGTCGCCATTTCACTGCTTCCAAGTCGCTCTTGCTACGTATGGTCACGCATGGCTTTGTCTCTCCCAATTTCACAACCAAAGCTGACCCAGAAGCTAGTTCAACCAGTCCGGTCCTGGGCGATATGGACAACTAATAGATTCGCTACAGTAGCCCTTCCCAAAAGTGGGATTTGTACACGAAGATGGTCAATTCAAAAGTTACCTGTAAGTACACGATCACATTTAAGTATCAACACATGCTTTTGGCGATCTAAATGTGTAGTCACGTCTTTATTTCTTCTACTACAGAACTTCCACTTCCTTGTCAGGCTTGTCCCGCCCACCATCGCCACCGTCGACGCGTGGTCCACGATATCTCTCGAGCACCATCCACCAAGCTCTATTCCGGCTAAATACTAATAGAGTACATACAGGGAGCGACGAGCTAGCGGACGATCCCCAATACACCCATGAGCTCTATCCAGCCCGCACCAGCCACGCCGCTTCTTCCCGAACACCTCCCTACAAACCCATCTTCACATCTTTACATCTTCACATCTTCACATCACTCGCAAACGTCCTCATCAAAAAAGAATGTATAATATATTACGACCTCTAACTACTATAAACAACGAATACAGCTCAGCGCTACTCACCCCTTCCCTTCCCCAACCATATCTAAATACAAAACAATGCTGCAGGATGCTAGATGCGAGATGCTGAGAGAGGGAGGGGTGCTAGATGCTGGCGCGGTTGATGGTGCGTTTCCGCTCCTCCATCCACCGCCGCAGCTCGTCCGTCTTCCGCCGCCGCAGCTCGCGCGCACGGTCTTCGCGCTCGCGCTCCTCGCGGCGCTGGGCGTCGTCTGTTTCTGCGCCTGAGTCTGTGTCTGCGGCTGTGACTACGACTGGTTCCATGGCTGGTTCCATGGCTGGTTCTACGGCAGCTGGTGTTGGCGGCGGCGGTGGCAACGGCGGCGATGCATGCCATGTCTGTTGCCCCGTCTCCCGCCTTTCCTTCTTCTCTACTACAACATCCACGCTATGTCTATTCCTCAGCGTCGGAAAGTTCCGCGAAATGTGCTCAGACACGCTTTCGCCCCTGTGCCGCGTCTCGACGTGCTCTACGCTGTGTCGACTCCGTAGCGTCGGGCCTGGAAAGTTCCGCGATATGTGCGAAGACACGGTTTCTCCCCTGTGGCTCGGGCTCGGAAACGTCCGCGAGGTCGGCGAGGACCGCACCTGTTCCCGCCCTCCCGTCTCTGCCGCTCCACCCGCACCCTCAGTGCTACGCGCCATCCATGCACGTGCCTGCGGGGTTTCATCCACTATCGTCGCTGTCGGCGATGCAACCACAGCTCCCGCGTCAGATAGCTCTGAAGGTTCCTCCACGGCCGCCATGCTGTGGCCGTAATTCGGCTGAACCTGAACGCGCTTATCGCCCCCCGTATCTCTCCCCAGCCACCGCTTCGCAACATTCGGTATCGTAGTGTGCCGGACCGCCGGCGCGCCATCGCTGCTACCTGTAGACACCGTCTGCCGACGCCGACGCTCCCGCCGTTCGGCGCGTTCCATCTCTGAGACCCCTGCGGCGGCGTTTTCGAAGGTCGTTGGTGGCGGGAGGGGGGGCGGGATGATCCGGACTGCGCCCGGAATGGTGGAGGCGGAGCGTTGACGGTTCATCATGGCTGGTGAAGACGTTGTAGGGCTGCTGCTGTCGAGTTGTAGTTTCGAGATGGTGGTTAAAGGTTTTGGGGATGCTTGTTGTGGTGTTCGTTAATCGTGGTGGCAGGTGGCTAGTGGAGTTGGATTGGAGTTGGAGGAGGCGTTGGGGTATTTGGGGGTGGAGTTGAGGTTGGAGACGTTGAGGTTGGGGAAAGGGGCGCTGGAGGAGTTGACGAGTTTGAGGAGGTTGGAGGTTGGACACGTCGCATGGGTGTTGCAGGTAAGGTAAGGGTGGAGGTAGGGGTCCCTAGCTGCAGGTGCTTAGGTAATATGCGGCCGGGCTTGCCGCAGACATAATTACCAGAACCGGATAATTGATCAATATGTTTGGTTTTTATATCTCTAGATATCCTGCTTGAATTCATGGTAGTATTAATCAGGAAACCGGGACAAAGGGCTGTTGAAGAAACATGATTCATGAAGAAACACCCGTGACACAAGCGCCGTTGAAGCTCCGGCGGCTGCACCCGGACCCATTCCGCATGTCAAGTTTCTGAGATTTGCCCAACGATCTTTTTTCCGAATCCACGTTTCTTTTTTCCTGTGCGACTCTTGAAGCTTCTATCGATAACGAACTTCTCTACTCTTCTCTTATGTGACGGATCAGTTTGATGTTTGCTCATGGTTTTCGGTAGCTCGCTGCATAGTATGGTTTGTCAGCAGACTCCATGCATCAGATCTTGCATGTCCGATCGATTGTTCTAGTAATTTCGAGACTAGGGGCGCCTCGGGTACAGTCATCCAGATAAAGTCGTCTATTGCCGACCAACACGGCTAGGCTTTTTACTTAGAGCGAATCTTCAGCTTGATTTCGTCGTTGGGATAGTCGTGGATTTGGTTCGGCAATTCGGTAGCGAGTCGTACGTGGTGGTGAGCTGAAATTGCCTAACACGAGTATTATACTACCAGGACTAAACAGCAGTATCAACAACAGGAATCGACAAAAGCAATTGTATGACTATTGCGCAGACCACCATCATTAGTACTCCATTGATTTGCGTCACTCCCTACGGCGAGGCATTGTTTCAAAGGGCGCAGAACGAATAAATGATTGTCATTCTGCTATCCGAAGGTAACCCAAAGCGGCATCCTGATGCGACTGGAACAGACGTTGACTTGACAAAGTGCATGTCGGCAGCATACAAGGTTGAAGCAATTTCCATGTTCCCTGCAGACACCATATCAAGTAGAGTACTACAGTTTGGGCGATAAACAACAGACGACACAGGATTTCGCTTACTGCCTAAAGAAACTTAAACTTTCCAACTTCTACGACAGGCTCTAGCGAGCATCCTAGGATGTTTGCACATGCCAAGCTCGTAAATTCAGCCCTGTGTAAACATTCTAGCCAGGCCGCAAGATCTTAAATACAGCATTCCGATAGTGACAATCACCGTAACAGTTGCTTGCACTAGTCCAAGCCACAATGCCTCACACATTGGCGCGCGGTCGACGTTCACTCACCGCCGAGGCTCGAGGGAGTCGGGACAAGTAATCAACAGCCGATGTCGTTGCGTGGGGTGCCCATTTTTGTCTAGACTTAGCAGTAGGTGTTCGTGGTCATGCTTTGACTAAGCCGTATGTCTATAGCAGTCCCGAGTACGATATCAGACCGAGTATGAAATCATGAACGACACGTGTCGCGCGCAGCTTAAAAGTGCTGAGACGAGATCACGCTAGCCACCCCAGTCAGAGATATCATAGAATTATAGGTTCTTACCGCTATCAATGTGGGTCGAGAAGCTTCTAGAGTCCGGTTTGATCCAAAGTTCATGGCCGAGTATGAAATCATGAACCACGTGCACGTTGAACTTCACGCTGCTCACTCGGTGCAGGGTATTCATTTTGTACCGCCCTTTGTCCTCAAACCCCATCTCTCGCCCACTGCATCCACATTCAAACGACCAGTGCGATCTAGTAATATACAGTCACTTGGTCAGTACGAAAGTTTTCATCCAAAGTTCACAGCCGAGTATGAATTGATGAACGAACGACACGTGTCATATCATAAACTTCAAACCATATTTTGTACTTCGCACGCATAATCTCGACGCAAAGACACTGAGACAATATCAAGCAACTGCCGTCATGAACTAACGCTATTGTTTCTGGGAGTATAGAATTTTCGAAGGAAATAGTGCAGTTTAGAAAAACTCGAACGACAAAACTATGTAGAGTTCAAGGGAAGATGGAACACAACTCGACCACTGTGTAGTATCTAGAGTTCTAGATTACCGGAATTAGCCTCTCATAGTTGAAAACCCATCACAAAAGGTTGTATGTTTCATCCAAACCTTCCCGTATTCCACCATCCAAACGATAACTTCTAGGCTAGGCTCCCAAAACAGTCGCAAGCCGTCCTCCCAGCACCACGATGCATCTCCCCCAAACCCAAAAATACAAGCTTAAACCAGACCGCCTCTTCGTTCCCGTCCCCATCCCCCTACCTCATCTTCAATCCGCTCACCATTCAATAAGTATCTTCGGCTTTACCAAACTCACGCACACAAGTATGATCATTCCATCAGACATCGCCGCCAAAATGAGCATTCCCTCATCCGTCGCTGCCACAATAACATCCGACTACCTCCCCCCCTCCAGCGCTCTGCTGTTCGAGCTCCTGCAGCTCGTCCAAATCCTCTCTCTCACCGGCGGTGGCGCGACTGCTTCTCCTGCGCTCCACGCGCGGCGCCTCGCAGCGCACGAATCCTTCGGGGAACAGCTCGTCGACGCCAACGTAATGTTATGGGAAGCGATCGAGCCAGAGCTCGACTGGTTGCGCGCAGACGCAGGGCACACAGCGCTGTGGGCGCCGGTTGGATCAAGCGTGTGGCGTGACCACGAGGCGCTGGAGCGCGCGCGCGGGCTACTTGCACAGGTTGACGCGCGGATGCTGGCGGCGCGGGCGGAGTGGGGGGTGCGGGAGTGGATAGTGCGGCTTGATGAAGGCGCTCAGGAGGTCGGGTGGGAGGAGATGCAGGAGATCTTTTTTGTGCTGTGGGAAGCGCCGAGGGGAGAGGGGGCGCTGGAGTTGGCGGTGAAGGTGAGGGCGAGGTTGACCGTGATGGAGGGGGAAGAGTATCGCGAGTTGTGGAAAGAGCGGGGGGAGTTTGTTGAGCAGCACAGGATGGCGAGAAGGGCTGCTAAGTTGAGACTCAAAGAGGAACTGCAGCAGGGGGGCGACGACGATAGTTGCGCTTATTTAGAGGACTAGGACATGGCGAATTTGCATGTAAGCTTGCTGTTAGTATTTGGTAATAAAGAGAAGTGTACCTGTACATTTGATTGACATGGTGAATATCCACTTACAAGATGCGAACAACGTAGAATTTATTGTGAGGATTTGGGTTTGTCTTCGTCTAGCAGTCAATGCAACTCAGATGTATCAAGCACCATATGGCGCATGCGTGCAACGGGGAATCAGATTCCAGCAACTAATTATAATTTCTCAGCTGCTCAAAATTCTTCCGCTCCCCCAAATAATGGAAGCCGGAGTAATATGTGACTAACGCTGAGTAGTATGTGCTGGTTCATGCAGCAACCGTTGAAAACGTGACCGCATGATGTGTAGCTGCAATGGACCATTCCTCGTATGTTGCCTTCGGATCGGATTTGGAGGCACGACAACCAGAGATCATCATTTGTTCAACAACTGAGATTAATAGCACAGTAGATCGAGTAATTGATTCTATTATGTCCCGCTTAGTTAATAGCCTCGTTGTTGGTTGTAGTCGAATATTGGATAAAGTTTCAAAATCTTGAACTGTGAGTGAGGGACTCAAAAATGCGAGGCGTGTTTCAAGGCGTGTTCTTTATCCGACAGAGTTATCAGTTGCGAGACCCAATTGCCGTTTCTCTGCTCACCCTGCGAGAAATGCCGCTGACATGCGTTATGCGAGTGAATTGCCACGCGGGGGCTGCACATTGCGGGAAGTGCCGGGCGTATCCGTGTATCGTGACTCGCAGAGACTCGTGCTTGCGCCTGAATACTAATACACAAGAATTCAAACTGACCAACTATAAAAACGGCAGCCTTCCTCCCTGACAATCCTCAGCACCCATTACTCACGACTCAATACTCCTTCCTAATCCTCGAAATCCTCGCCACTCTTGGGTCCCCGACAAGAATCAAAATCGATAAAAATGCAGTTCCCTACCGCATTCCTTCTTCTCAGCATCCTCGGACTCAGCGCAGCCGCACCACGCGTGCTCGAGGTGCGCCAGTCTGATATTTGTGTGGCGTGCTTCGATTCTTGCACTAACAGCTGCAATAACTCTGTTCCCGAACAGGGACAGAAAACCTGTTTGGCGTCTTGCTGTAACTATTATCAATATCCATGATATCAGGATGTGAAAGCTAATTGGTCGGTATTTATTTAGGTAGCGCATGTGTATCTGCTAGTTCTTGTGTCGATACGGCCGAGTGTGCGAATTTATAGATGCTAGTTGAGATTATGAGGATGTATTTTAAGTTGTAGACGGATCATGCTATGAAAAAAAAAGGCTGAATTTATTGCATTGACCATGATTCTCGTGCAAGTGAACGTGACAATTTCGGCAGTTCGTAAAGCAAGCGAGTATGAAGCCCATCCTGACGCTATCACTATTTGAACACATTCAAGCGAAGAGTAATTCTTAGAAGAAGAAACTGTGGATCAAGTCCGGTCGGTGTGCCTCCGAGAAGTCCGGTTATCCTAAAGTCTTTCAAGATTATTATTAGCGATATTTTTGCAACGTGAAATACATGGAATGTTTTCAATCGCCATAGGGCGGTGGTATTGACGCTGAATATTGGTACTTACTGGGTTGAAATTGGTTGGATGTAGTCATCCGTGCCAGTTTTTTTTTGAATCTTTAAGCATGGAGATTATTGGACGCACAATAGCTCAACTGCTTTATGGCGACTTGGCTACTTTTAAAGCAGGTAGTGTTGTCGCTACTGTGCTTTTGTGATAAGTCTCTTGATCAACCTCGATTCGCGGCTGCTGGTAGAGATCGCTCTCATGGATACCAAGATAGCGAGAGCTTTGCAGTTGTGGCCAACACCCTGTACGGTTCGACAGCGTTTTCGCAGCTCCGAAACTGTGATTGGCCACTGGAGGGAACAAAGATGGATCTCAAGACGGAGGCAATGGAGTATGTCAAAGATAGAAGACCTAAGCAGAGATGGCAAAAGATACAGAGGCGATGAAGAAGTGTAGTGAAGCGGCTACCTACGTTCGAACTCTCAAGTACGGCTACATACGTCATTGATCGATGCGTAGTTCCGCTTTGGTTCGGATCCTTAAATCGCCTTTAATTCCACCACACCTCAGGGTCCACATCTGCAAACACGATTCTCGGATCCCCACAGCATGATCTATACGAATAACTATCGATTCTTTTATTTGGTAGATATACTGAGCCTGCAGTTCTTTATGTTACGTTGACAACGATTTGGTTATCGGTCGATTGATTTGCCATGACTCGTAGCGCATCACAGACAAGGATAACCGTTTTTCACACAAAAGTTGATTTTGCAACTCAAGTTTTGCTCTTTACTAACAGATGATAGGCTTCCACTCATATTCAGATCGATTAAAAATTCACCCGTTCATCCCCTCAAGCAATCATCTCAGTACTTCCAAGTCCTGGTCTAACCCAGGCTCGCTTCCAGTTCCTTGTCGATCTTCGCCAGCCGCCAGCCTTGCGGATGATTTTCCTGACCTTTTCTAACAGCGCTGTAGCCCGGTGAGGGTTGTACGTTATGCGCAGTTTGTCTGCTGTAGCCAGCTATTTTTTGGCAGCCGCTGGCAGATTCGCAATTTCAATCACGACGGCAGATTCTCTGGAAACATGGCCAGATCTATACTCCGATATATGACCTGCAGCTCGTGCGATACTTGCGAGAGGACGTTATTTTTGCTGAATTGGGGCACTGGCTTGGTTGACTCGACGCGGGCGTTCATCGTTTGTTGTCCAGCTGAAGGTTATTTGCTTGAAATTTGAAAGGTCGGGGTTGAGGAACAAGATGTGGCGTAACTGGTGGCTGAGAGACAGAGCTTTGGCATACTACTGCATCATCTGGGATGATTCGCATTGGCGATTAGGGTTGATGATCATAAACGTGTTCACAATAAATAAAGCTGGCACAAGATAACAAAGTTAAGAAACCTGTTCTTATTGAACTACAACCCCCCCCCGCCCTTCCCCCCCACAGAAGTAAATCCTCCCCAGCCCTCCCTTCTCCTCCTTCTCTAGCAGCTCGCCGCAGCCGAGGCTCCATGAAGAATGGTGGCGGCCTTGGAATACAGCAGCAGCGCCTTGCGCATGGCGCCGCGCTCCAAGAGCAGGCCGGCGCGGTCCATGAGCTTGGTAGCTCGCTTGGCCTCCTTCGCGAAGTTGACTGTGGCGGGCGCGAGCTGGTGGCGGGCGGTCGCGGTGGTGGTGCGACGAGAGTAGGTCTTGGTCTGACGCACTCTTGGCGTCTGGCCGTGGCCGTTGGTGCTTGAGTTCTTCATCCTTGGTTGTGTTGTTGCTTGATCAGTCGTGTTTGGTGTTTGGTGTGTGTGTGTGTGTGCTGCTAGCAGAAATGGTTTAGGTAGGTGAAAGGTGCGCACGGCGCTTTTGTGTGCGTTGAAGACATTCAAAGCGCTGTTGATAGAATGGCCGCACTGGTTAGCGATGGGAAATAAAGATTACTGGGAACGATTACATCACTTTTCTACTCATTAGATGATGTACGCAATATGTGCCACTCATCGACGTAGCGCTTTCTGGCCCTTTGTATATCATTGATCGACTAGAATAAGGACAGAAGGAATTCAATGTTATGGATATGGCCGCTTAGAACAACTGACAGCGCAGCGTCTGCGCGCTATTAATCATTCAACAATCTTTTGTGTCAGCGACTATTGCGCGTAGTCTACTCTCGCGAGCCTTAGTCGTGAAAGTACTGGTCCCTCCATCTTCATACCGACTCGCTCCTCTAATTCATCATCGTCTCTTAATTTTGTACTCCTGGGTGTCATTTTATCAATAGCCCCTAAATTCAATAGTTACTGGTTAGTGAGTGATAGAGAGTGCAGTAACAGCAACCCTTGACAGCGCATTCCCGTTATTCTGCAGCCTCCCGGCATCGCACAGGTCCAGTAACGGCAATCACAGGCTCCCATTGAATGTGTTCCACAAAAGTATTGAAGAGATTCCCAACCGTTACGCGCCCTCCTTCAAACATAAGGACAACCATAATGACTCTTCGCAAAGCTTTCCAGCGTGTAGAAGAGGACCCTTCATGTTTATCTGCCCTGTGATATCCACATTCATAGTTGTATTTGAGCCGAAAAGACAAACGTGGCTCTATCAATCATAGGTGTGGTGCGAGAAATTCGTTCCTCCCACTGTCTCCCAGCGAAAGAACATTCAGATTCAAACCCACTATCGGCATAAATTGTCCATATCTGAATATTCACTGCAATAAATCAAGAACATGTCCAAGAAATACAATCTTCCTTAGCCGGACTATCAAGAGTCGTTCCTAGACCCTACAAACAACGGTAAGATCACATTCCGAACGGCTTTTTTTTCTAGCGTCTTTATCCGTTGAAGATCGTGCACAGGAAGAGAAAAGAAGAGCGGAATAAGGGCGATGTGACAACAGGCGACCCAAGACCTAAACCGAACCATTGTTGAATTTGTCAGCTTCATAAATGAGAACAAGCGTCTCTGATCTTGGTAGTATCTCCACGAGCAATGGAACAGCGAGATCTAGCGCCGAGAAAAATGCCAGCAGGAGTCCGATCCTGATTTGGAACGCGGAACGTGGCACAGCAGGCAGCGATTACTTGGCCGGGAGAAGAAGAATGATAAGTTTCGGTTAATCCTTTGTATTGATGGGTATTAGACGACAGTGCTCTAGTAAAGTGCTTCCGGATCGATGAATCTTTGTGATGTATTCTAGAGAGAGAGCTCAAAGCTCGGACTGCGAGCAAAAAGTGGCTTGGTCTCGGGCTGACTAATGGAAAAGGGAGCTTAATTATGCATTAGTCACGTGCACACGCCTGAAATACACAAACGTATAAATGTAAAAAGATGTTCGATAACTTGTGAATTTCCTTTCATAAACAATTATATCCGTAAAACTGATAACATCATTGATGCTTCTTTCGAACAAAAACGCTTGGTACTGTTGGGTGTGCACCGCCACTGCATGCTGTTATGCGCCACAGCACCTGCGACCGACTAGACAGGCTCCTTGGTTTCTGCTGCTGCAGTTTCTCCATTTCTTCTAATCATTCTTTCTTCTTCTTAGCTCTTTGTGGTGAAAGATTTTATTTTTCTTACTTTTCTCCTCATCATCGCAACACTTGTGACTGGCAAACACCGGGTGATACACAATGACTCAACAAACGCAGCGCTTCCACGTGACTGTCTACACGTTGATTTGAATCTACGGCCGCAAAACAGAGCTTCGTCTTATTCAAAGATGAAAGTACGGACTGAATTGAAGGGCCTTTTATTGTGGGAAGAGGTCACGCTCATGAGGATCGCTTTTGAGATCTTGTTTGCAACTCATTGTCTCCCGCCTGCGGACCACGGATCGATCCATGACGTTACAAGGAACCGGAAAATTTTCTATCTGCCACAGTTCAACTTGATTTCTATATAAGTCTGGGGGACTGTGGAACATCGTCACCAACGAAGTGCTCGCTAGCTAAAACGAGGAAACGGTTTTAACCAATACTTCTCAAAGCTATCCGTCGAGATGAACAGTTCCTTCATGCAAAAACACCTTTGGCTATCAAAAGAAGACAAGCTTCATACAGGAAGAGTTAAATATTTTATAATTTGTAGGCCTTTGATCTACGTAATCAAGATACATCTCTAACATTTCTTACATAAATAGAATATTTACAATACATGAACATGCGCAATTACACAAAAGTTGTGTCTGTCGATAAAACTAGCGCCTCTCCCGATTAACATACTCCACTGGGCCGACATACACATGACGACCCGTAAAGTAGTAATAACCCAAGCTCACAATCAAGATACTCCCATAAATCAACACACTCCAGTTCATGCTTTCGGGCGTCGGATTCGGCGCCGCTGGGAAATACAAGAACACAAATGCCAAACTCAGGAACGCCAAGGCGATCATATTTATCGGCAGCCCCCACTTCCCCAGGTTGAACTTCGATGGCAACAGGGGCTCGCCTACGATTCTCTTGCGTGCCACACATGCGATGGCGATAATGTATGAGCTCACCAACCCGACCTGGCCAAGCGAGGTGATGACGTTGAAGGCAATCGTTGAGCCGATGATGATCAAAGATAGCAGTGTAGACAAAAACAGCGTTACAAGCACTGCATTGACAGGGACGTCCCAACCTGGGCGCACATGGGCGAGGGTCTTGGAGAATGGCAATCCATTATCACGCGCGAATGCGTACAGCTGGCGCGAGGAGGTGGTGATCTGGTTGACGGCACAGAATAGCAGAAGGATAGCGAGGGCACCAACCATTACAGCGGTGGCAGTACGCGATCCCGTGGCATTGAGGATCACCTGGATGTATGGCTGTCCGGTGGTAGTAGTAAGGATGCTCTCAAGGTCGGGACCGAGTACAAACATCACGGTAACAGTCATCACAAAGCCAAGGGCGTAGTTGACAAACGCTGTCGCAACCATGGATCGCGGGAGGACCCACGAGGCATTATGAAGTTCTTCGGCAAGATGGCACGACGAATCAGAGCCGATGAGTGTCACAGTTGGTCCGAGGATGCCGACAAGGCACGCCAATCCGACGTTACCCCAGCCACTGTTGTCCTGGAAGTTGGTAAACACCTCGACAGGATCGCCACGAGGGCCCATAACCCATAACACCACGACGAAGGCGAAAAATCCGAATACATGGAGAGTCAGGACGATGCCCTCCAATAGCGGCAGCTTGCGGATCAATACGGTGTTCCAAAAGATGGCAAAAATGGTGATGGCAATGCTCATCAGCGAGCCGTGCCAGCCCTTGATCACGTAGGACGGGTCGCAGAGGGCGATTAGGCCCTCGAACTGCTGCGCGACTGCGTATGCGGTGGTAGCCATTGCGGCTTGCCATCCTACGGCGCAGAGCCAGCCGACGATGTAGCTGAGGAATTTTTGGTACTTTGGCGGCGCAAACTCAGAAACCCAATGATACTGTCCGCCCGATGTTGGTGCCCTATCTATGATGTCAGTGATAGACTCATGCAATCGGGTGCCGTGGGGGAACTCACATCGAAGCCATCTCGGCCATCGACAACATCACGAAGAACATGCCCACACAGACCGTCAAGAACATCCAAATACTACCGGCCGTACCGCCATTGCTGAGGGAAATCCCGATAATACTGAGACACCAACACCAATCAGTAAACTAATCTCCACAGCACTGGAACACGGGTGAAAACATACACCAATGCGTACTCCCAAGTACTACCTAAGATGACAGCGTATCCAAAGATACTCATGAACCTGAAGTTCCGCTATTCCATCACATCAGCATCCCGTTGACGGTTCCAACGAAACACAAGACTTACCCGCAGTTCCTGCAGCTTCCCCATCTGGTACATGTCCTTTTCGTCATGCGCGTTGCCATATTTCTCGGAGATACTGCTGGCCTCGGTCGGAGGAGCATCTTTGGTGTCCATCTTGTCAGTCTCAGTTTGCGTGCTGTACCTGAGTGTCGGGAATGATCAGAGACAAGAAAAAAGGATGGGCATCGCCTGTTGAAAAGGAAGAGCACAGCGGCGCAAACCATCAGCGGAGGGGTATGAACGCTCGTCTACGGCGGCATCCTGCAGGCGCAACCTTGGCGTCAACATCCCCTGGCGGACGCATGCCGTTTTTGGCGGACGCGGCAGCGAGGTCTGAGGCCCGGGGAAGTGAAGCGGGAGCGAAGGCCAGCATGTGGGAGCCTATAATAGCCACTCCCTGCAATAATCAGCAGTAAGTATGCCATGGTCTGCAGCCCCAGGTCCCAGCAAGATATGTTACACGTAAATTAGTGGAGACGACCTGTTCAAAATACCGAATATCTTCACCAGCAACGGCGCAACGTGCACCAGGAACTTCCTACACCTGAAAACACAGCACTGCTGCGGCACAGACAACTGGACTGAGACAGCAAATGTTTGCGCAATACCAGGCAACCGTGCCATACAGACACATGGTTGATCGGCCAAGAGATCCGGCCCGTCCGGAATCCGGATCCTACCGATCCCTGTGAGTGGCGCTTTCGCGGTTCGACGGAACGAGCGCCACAAAAACAATACCAGTGGGACGGTCCGGTCGGGCTATTGTTCTTCAAGGCGAGTGGAGAAGTCAACTTATAACTTAGCGACATTATGTGGAGTATAGCAGAACGTGGAAGGTGCAGCGAGTGGTGGTGCAGTAACTTGCTACTGAAGAGCATGCTGGGAAGCTGGAAGTTGGAGCCTGTAACTGCCCCCATACGCCATAAAATTGGGGAACTATAATCTCACCTGATTCAGGCCAAACATCGTTATCACCAGTTCACAACAGGATTCTTGTTTCTCAAGTGACGGCCCCAACTGATACAATTCAACTATCTTCTATCTACTCAACCCGATTCCGAGGCCTAACGATCGCGAGTCTAATGTATTCCAGCGTCACGCAGAGACTGTTGTACACAAAGAGTGCGTATTGCTCTTTATCTACAGAGATATGCAGCTGCATCAGCTCAGCAACTGCATCCACGCAATTGCATCAACCAGGGTCTCTTCTACTTCCACAAAGTTTCTTTTCTTTTTCAAAACCACGGAGAAACACAAGGCAGCCTCTCCGACTGGCTCAAATACCAGCGGCGTGATAAGATATTTCTCTATACGTGCTTCCCAGCAACCTAGCGCTGATGTGCGCCCAACAGGGATTAGCGGCGAATAGTAGGTGTTTCGGAGATACGTTACTACGCACTGGCGATAGTCAGCACAGCTAGAGGCAATAAAAGCGAGCGATATGCATAATTAATTTGGCTGCTAACGGGATCCGCGAAGGGCCATGCAACGAAAATCTGATAAAGTAGGCCCCACCCCTACCCCACTGTACCATGAGAGGATCGCGCCGGTCTCTCCACTTTGCACCAGCTGAGCGTGGGTTAGGTGATTAGGTGTAATGGCGGTAGGAAATACATGCAGGAAATATGCATCTCGCGCAAATCTTCCCAAAGGCCTGACTGGAGCAAGTATGCGGCCCTCATTTGCGATCGAAAAAATCGTGGTTTATCCGCAAAGCACCTGCTGGATTTCCACCCACAGCCCTGGCCAGTTTCCACCGCCCGCAACGGCCAGACCCACCACCCAGCATCCACAACCTGTGCCTCTCCTGTGCACCTCCCAGAACCGACAGCCGGGTGGAGCGTGTAGGCGTCAGTGGCGTTTGGGGGCCGCCGCCGTGCCGGCGCGCCGGCAGCGAGGCAGTGGGTCTGGACAAGCTTTGCACCAGTTGCGCCTCCCGCTATCTGCGCCGTCCACGTCCGTCGCCTCCGTCCATCGTGCCACCTCCGTCAACGCCGGACGATAGCCGCGTGGAAGCAAGCTGAAAACCGCGGCTTGCGGATATAGCTCGATAAATATGGGAGATATGGCACCGGGGGAAGGCGGCGTGAAGAGAGGATCAAAGCGACGATGGGGGCAACACTTGCGGCCGTACCGCGGAACCAGCCCAGCAACCCGGCTTGTTCATTCCCTTTTTCTCTGTGCCTCTTTCCTATCGTTTCTTGCGCTGGTGCAGGCAGTTTCTCGTCTGTTCCTCGGTACTCGTACGACGCCGAAAAAGCAAAAGCAAAAGCAAAAGCAAACATCCTACATCCTACAGCTGCGAGCGCTCGCGATGTCGGGGAATAAATCATACACGTGGGCGGCAGGTGGGTGGATGGGCGAGTGCATATGCACTGATGGGTTTGGAGGGGTTCACGTCAGGTCAGGTCTAGTCAGACGGCAGACGACTGTTTGGGTCAGGCACGTCGGTTTGGGTTCGATTGCGGCGTGAGGACTGTGTGATGGCGCTCAGGAACAAAGATTGTGCTCGGGAATGTCGTGGTGGCACAGACGGATTAGTTGGGATGAGTCGTTGCGAAAAAGCAAAGCACATATGAAATTCGTAAGGCTTATATGATCGTGAATAGTAATCTACTAAGCAGTAGCACTGTATTATGTAGTATCCGTGAATATGTAGCAGCACAGGACTTTATGAGCGATCGCTCATTGCACAACAGACTTTTATGACCAATTTTCAATTATCGTTCTTTCTTCAATCTGATTTCAGACTAGTTTCATGGGTTTTCCAATCGGCAATGATGCGCAAAGCCTTTTAGTTTCGGGATGGTATTTTTCTGAAATGGAGAATCGACCATAAAGTAGCATTGTATTGTATAGTATTTATTCGTGAATGCGTGTCTCAATAGTGTACATACAGAATTAAAAAAAAGACCCAGCAATAATTACACAGGTATCCTCCGTCCAAAATCCACTGTCTATCTATAGACGCATCGCAAAGCCCGCAAATAACGCCGTCCCATAAAGCCCAAATACCCAAAAATAAATGTTGCCCAAACCTCTCCGCTAGCGAGAACTATACAGAATCGCTCTCATCGCCATCCAGCTCCCCCTCCTCCCTTCGCCGGCGGATCATAACCCGCTGGCTCTCGGCGACGCTCCCCGTCTCCGCTGCCGCCGCCATATGCCCCACCGTCGCCGCCTCCGCCTCATCCTCGCTCTCATCATCACGCTTCACCGGCGCCGCACTCCCCTTCCGTCGGTCGCGCTGCAGGCTTTGCAGCTGGTAGCTCCCTCCGGTGCCCCCGCCGGTTCCGGCGCTAATTCCCGGCTCGGCGGCATTCGTGTACCCCATGCCGCCGGTCGTGAACGCGCCGACGAAGCCGCGCAGACACGGGATGGTGGCGCTGATGAGCGCGGTGCCGATGACGCAGTTCTGCACGACCACCGCGGCCATGATCGATGGGCCTGCGTCGCCGGCGGGGTCGCCGTGCCAGGTGCGGCCGAAGTAGATGTAGGCGCCGGCGGCGACGACGGTAAGCGGGAGGCGCAGGCCGAACGCGAAGACGACGAGGAGCTTTTTGGGGCGCGGCATTTGGATTGGCCACAGGAAGGCGATGGGGAGGGCGAGGAGGGCGATTTCGGAGAGCACGTCGAGGACCATTAGCGTGGTGAGGGTTTCGTGCGAGGGGGCGAGGGAGATGGCGGTGGCCGAGGCGGCGCCGAGGGTGAGAACAGCGGCGATGGCGACGTGGGTTAGCCGCGAGACGGTGCTGTTTCCGGTGAAGAGCGTGCGGATGAAGGAGAAGACGGAGGCTTTGGTGAGGGCCAGTGTTAGGAAGAGGAGGAGGCGTGAGGTGAAGACGAGGGTACTGATGGATGTGCGGTTCGAGGCGGGGAGACGGAGCGGGGATTTTGCGAGCCCGCTAGAGAGTGCGGAGAAGAGGGTCCCCCAGTGCGCAACGGCAATGAGCTGGGAGATTTGTTAGCAGAGTCGTGAATTAGTGGAGGATTGAGGAAACATACATGAGCCATGACGAGGATTAGGTCGTCTAGTCCATGCCGCTTCCACTTGACCCACGCCAGCCGGACGGTGAGGATCAGGAACGAGAATATTAGCGACAGCAACGTCGCGATCCAGACCGGCGCACTATGGTCGGTGGACGTATAGCGGGCAAAGCGGTTGTCCGCTATCGACGACATCATGGGTTACGGTTAGTGGTATTAGTAGTGACAGTACTGGCGATGGGGCGCTGCGTTGGATATATATGTTGCGTAGCGTAATACCAGCCGTCCTGCAGTGTCCTACGTCCGTTAGGTATCTGCAGGAGAACTGCAGAGAAGTTGTAAGACAGTGCAAGAATAACTAGACCGAGGCTGTTCGTCAATCGGACCCCGATGTCTTATGTTTTAGCTGGATCGGTACATGTGCAGTGTAAAGAGAGTGTTCTTGGGCCGTGTGAATGCTGTGACGGTAAATTTTTGCTCTGTACCATGAAAGTTAGCAGTTGGATGTTTTCCCTGGGTACCACCAACGTACCGACCAATTGGTATGCTTCGTCTGTTGATAATTTAGCTTTCCGGCAGGCATGATCTGCATACTTGATAGGCCTCCATCGCTAGAGCAGGGACCATGTTGACCAGTTACAAGCAAATTGATTTCCCCGCTCGTTTGTAGCAGCACTATTCTTTCGATAACCGTCTACCATCACGTTTCGTTATGCTGCACTCGACTGCAAGGCTGTTCCTGGATGGAATACTGTACATGTCGGACGTCAATGTACCTGAGTAGCAAAAACGCCATGCTCGGGTGGCCAACCGACGGCCCGCTGTTTTTGCTTTTTCCTTCTGCTCCGGGCTGCCGTATGTTTCGGCACTTGAGGTCATGATTACTTCGGTCGAGTGCCACGGCCAGAGAGTGCCCAGGCTCCACTAATTGGCAATATACGGCCCGTGCACATTTAATTATCCATGGACGGCTGTATGTAAGGTTGTCTCGCGGCAAGAAATGTCTGATAGTGGTGGAAAGACCTTGATTTGCCAATTTTGATCAAACCTTTTTGTCTCACCCTCGTGGTTAAAATAAACTGCACGGGATTAAACTCATCCAGGAACTTTTGTTTCAATAAATAAGCATCCTGGGATGAATTAAGAGGGAGCGAAAAGTGCACCCACGAGAGTACCATGAATAAGTCGCATAAAAACTTTTTTGTTTTAATATTGTAATCTAGACACCTCAAGATTTGAAGGAAGAAATCCACAAGTTCCAGAAGATTTCAGTTGCCGGTATACGTATGTTCGAAGTTTGCCAGTGGCATAGTTCCAGGTCTCACAAAATTGAATAGGACTTTGAAAATCGAGATCTCCATGTTGACTCTGTAATTCGCCGGCCGCCGGCTTGATCCTAGCCCCCACTCGTCAGCTAAAACAAGGTAGGGAACGCGTGTATCGACGTTAGGTTACCGGGTCAAGGGTAGGGATTGTACCGTAAAGTAGTGATGACGGGCTACTTTAGGTACCGGGAAGCGAACCATGAGAGATATTGGGCAAATCATGCAGCTTTAAAGTGTTCCTGCAAAAAGTGCTAATTACCACCGATGGAAATCAGAAACATTTTGTCGTCGAGATATCTTCTATATGACGGATTTAGGGACCGCTTTGTGGAAGCAGCGTTCACCCGAGAGCCGGATCAGCACTGGGGGGTTTCCCAAACAATCGTGCCCAATTCTCGCGTGTTGTTCCGGCTGGGGACACAATGCAGTTGTTGTTTTCACGGTGAGACGGACTTGTAGAGTGGGGCCGGCAGAAAGAAACGGGATTTTCGTCGCATTTCGCTACCAGTGTGCTGGAACTTTTGTAGAGAGTGAATGATGCGGACAATTATAAGACCAAGAGAATATTATGCATCTTCTGCTTTTCTTATTTGATCGACCCTGCATATTGAGGTTTTTATTTGGAATTCGTGGAGTTTGAAACACCTTCAGTGATCGTAAACCAGTCTTGATCAACCTTTTGAACCTTCCAGATGCATATTTCGAAACTGTTTGACCTTGGGGGACTCGTAATAGATCTTATTAAAATAATTCTTTCTTGAATTCTATTTGACGTCGTGGCTAAGAAAATAGTGATAAGATGGGGAAGTAGCGAGTACTGTGAACTAGGAGCCTTTTGGAATAGCGTGTAGCGGACCGAACAATCCGACCACTAAATTGCATCCCTAAATCTTCCTAGACTTTGATCCTTCTGGCGAGAGGCCAAAGTGGACGCAGAGCTTGATAGTGAGCACTAGCAAGTCCAGAACTTGGTTATTGGACATCATTCAAAGTCCGTATCCAGCAGGTAGCCATTCGCTCGTAATCATTATCAATGTGTGGATTTTCAGCTTCTGTAATAATGGTCGATGGACTGTGACAAAAGAGTAGATTACCAGAGAAAAAATAGAAGCTAGCATTTAGGTAAAGGTGTTGGGGAAAAGCGAGGGGAACAGGAAAGCAAATTGCTTCATGATGAACGCCAAGACAACAATCCACCGTTTTTCGTCACCAATCCTCACCTCGGTTGTGGAGTCCACCAATGTAAAAAATTTTGTCAAGATCGTTTTTTTCGAACTCTTTCAAGAGTGACTAGTCATTGGTACCGCAGAGAAGATTTATAAGAAAAAAACAGCCAGTTGAGAGAACTTGTTGCCTATATCACGTGACTAGCAAGGCGCGGATGTCAACCTCAGCAGATTTAATTTGATCTGAGTTCCTGAACGAACGACAGCGATGGAATATATATGTCTTCAAACTGAAACATTGTATCTGTTGAAAGTGTAGTGATTCTCCTCCCCTTCCATTCCGATCATCTTTCATGTCACTCACTGTTACTTCTTTTTGGAGTCGACGAGATGATAATTAAATTCTAGACACAATCGTTCGAACAATCATCTTTCTTCCTAGCTGATAGATTTTTCCATCGTTGGTTTAGGAAATTTGACGGTGTTCAGAGCTTGGGTCTGCATTGGTTGACAAAAAAAAACTCCCCAGGATTTTTTCTTATTACTTTCCGACAATACTCTCGACAATACTCTCACTGGATGTTCATCCAAAGTGAGAAACCAAATTGAGCGCATATCGACCTTCTTCACATCTGTAAATTTCGCTAAATTGCCGTCGTGGATGGATGTACGTGAAATGCCGTCAAAAAGACGATTATGTCAGAGCTCTATTTCGTCGTCGGATAAAGCCAAGACATAGAAAGATGGATCTTTCGATATCTCTCCTCTTGGATTTCAACGATGCCTTATCGATTCTTCAACTGTGGGCGAGGAGATCTTCTTATTTTTTCTTTCCAACTGGAAAACTGCCATCATGATATGTCGTAGCTGGCAGAGTTTCACTAGCCAAAGCATGCAAAAACCGTGTAGCTAGAACTCCTGTTTTGGATATCTAAAGATATAAGGGCTTTGCATGCAAAAGTGATGACTGTGTGGTGAGTCGTGACCTTGCTGCACTTGTTAGCAAAGCACGTGACTTCACGACACAAATTTTGGGGTTACCCTCCCGTCGGCCAATGACCTCTTGGCACCCCTCACCCTCCCACCTATAAATCCCGCGCTCCCCCTCCTGCAAAACCTCTTCTTTTTTTTCCTTAGCTCTCTTTGCCTTTTGGCTTAGATCAAGTGTAGTATCTGTTCTTTTCAGTTTAATATCTGAAATGGCACTATAAGTGCCTTCGTTTATTAATCTTCTTTTTGGAAATCTGGGAGCCGGCCGCTGTGCTTGCACATGCTGGGTCCCACGGTGTCGCCGGTATTGCACTGTCTCCGGTTGACGCGACCACCTTTTTTTCGTTGCTTTCCTGGCCGCTGTGCGAGGGGGCAAAGGATGAAATAAATGATTGTCTTCTTGGGTTTACTTTGTCCAATGATCCGCAAAAGAGGAGTCTCGTCGTGTTTTGAGAACCATTAGCTCTGCTTGACATTGCGGTGTTTGGTCGGCTAGAGTGTGGGATTCGCATGTTGCGTCTCGTCCCATCGCATCATCAACCCCTCAACGTACGTTTCCCTCAAGTTCATGACCACAGAAAACCATTCCAACCGTACCAACCGATCAACACCGAAGTCAACACATCCCCTGGTGGCACAAACGCGTCACTATCCCCAACGCCCCAACTCCAAGAGTTCAAAGAACCACCGGAAAATCCCATCTTTGGCGTTCTATGGATTCCCATTATTCTATATATAATTGTAGGAGCTCCGAGTTCAAATAGATACAACGAAACTTTCAAGTGTTTGAACAGATGAATGTATGGCCATAAGATTAACTGCACTGGAAGATAAAGAGAAAAGCAGAAGGAGATACGGGCCCTGCCTATAGAAGACCGTAGTCCGAGTGAGCCGGCGTGCAGAATTGACAATTCCAAGAACTGTGTGGTGCACATAGCGTCCTCCGATTCAGACGTTCCCAGGAAATACTACAAGGACTTTGCATGGTAGCGAATACGGCACGGGAGATTATTAAGTGGTACAATGTGAAGATTGCGCTTCTGCATCGGACCTTTACTCATCGCTTCGAACCACGGTGATTTCTGTATCGTATTTGTAGAAAGGACACTGATTCTCCACCCTTTCTATTTGTACGTATATCTCATTTCCCACCTCCATCTTTTCGAACCCCCATCTCGGCACCTCGATTGTGAATCGATCATCCGAACCGTTTTCTCCATTGCATGACAGACATCCAATCCGCGTTGGCCGTCGATAATTTCTGTCTGCACTGACTCGCCGCGGGCCATGATCGTCGACGGTCTGCAAAGCTACTGGCATTGTATGCCGCAACGGAAAAAAATTAGATAGCTAAAGCATCCGAGCCTCTACAGCGAGAGCTCCGACCCTGGCTCTGGTTGCCTATAACCCACCAACCCCTTCCGAATTGACAAAAGCGTCCAAACCCCTGAGATCACAATCTCCTGCACCATCATTCTATATCCAGCCCATTCTCTCGCCCCGCTGAAAAATGAATATAACAGACAGCATTGGCAGCGACTTCCAGCACCAAAAGCGCCCATAATCTCTCCCTTTCAACCATTTCACATGCACATGCAATCTGCCTCTGCTGTGGACGAGTGAGCAGGTATGTCGTGGCAGTGTTTGGCCCAACTGCAAACACGGCCACCGGCAGCCCAACGCAGTCCCTTGCAGGGCTGACCAGCCCTGCGCCAGTCCCCCGCTAGCGTGGAAGGCTGGCCGGTAGCTTCTACTGCTTATAACGGCCGTCATCTCTCCATCTCCTCTTCCCTTCTCCTCTTCCCACCACCAACACCAACACCAACACCAACACCAACAAAATGCCACCTTGGCAGCAAACCGACCACCCTTGCGACAAGGAGCCGCAGGGAGAGCGACGAGGACAGCTCCGGCGCCGATGCGCAGAACCGGAAACCGGCGTCGGAGGAGCTGTACCCGGACCTTGTGAGTCGTGAGGACTGTCCGGAGCTGCCCTACGACTCGTTCGACGAGGAGTTGGCCGCCGCGCCAGCGCCAGTGCATGTGCACGTTCCTGAGGATGTGCAGATGGACTGTGGCCCATCTGCAGCGCCTGCCTACGCTCCGGATGACGTCGAAATGGACTGCGGCCCAGCGCCTGTTCCTGTTCCTGTTCCGGTCGATCGGGAGGTTGATATGGAGGACGCGTACGTCACTCCTCCCGCGGTCGCAGTACGTGCGCCGCCCGACGCCATTTGACAACGTCCCGTGGAACCGCACGACTCCGTTCGATAACACCCCGTGGCTCGCGCGCGAGGTCGTCACAGCTGTGGCGCAGGGGTCGAGATGGCAGAGCAGATTATCCAGCAGCCACAGCCGCAGCAGCAGCTCCTTCCGATTCCGCCACAGCCATTTTCAAACACAGCATCGGTACGCCGCCCTATTTTTTGTTCTTTTCCCTTGCGTCCAGTTGGTTATGCTAACGAGTGCTGCGCAGGACTACACGACCATGGCGACCGCGCCAGTGTCTGCATGGCCATGTGGAGCCCGCGACACTGCGCTGATGGAGGCTGGGGGGATTGGAGGGCCGCTAGGAGGGGGCGGGGCGGGGTGAGGGTGCGGTACTACGGTTTACGGTCTACGGTCTACGGTCTACGGTCTACGGTCTTTACGGTTCATTCTGTGCTCACTGTACTGTAGTGTGCTAGTAATAAGGAGTTGGGGTGGAATAGAAATTTCAAATATCTGCATCTTGATTGGTTTCATTTTCGTGTGCAACTGGCGGTTTCTGTGTGCGTGCGTGTTTGCGTGTCTGCGTGTGTGTTTGTGTATCGACTGGGCGCAGCTTCGTGGATGGGATGATGATGGTAAGAGTATGTAGAGGTGAGCGAAACACAAAGTGTACACAGAAGGTGGAGAGTCTGCATTTGGTCGGGATTGCACAGTGATGTAGCATGTTTAGACGATTCCCACCAACATGAACAGCAGCGACACGAGAAACAGCAAAAACACATGCCACCCATCCTTCGCTGTGTCAAACGCAAGCCCCAACATCATCTCTCTCTACCTCCTGTTCACAAGCCTTTCCAGACGCCACACCATATTCTCCCAACTCGAAAAAACTCCGAAGAATCAATTCCCACCGCAAAGGTTCGGACAAAGTGGATACACGAGGATCTCCCATCCACGGCGGCGACGAGCCGGAACCGTGTGTGCTCTCTCTAGACCAATCGCCATCCGCACCATGAGTCCCACGATCAAGTCTGCCTTTGCCGATCCCAGCAAGCCACAGTGGCCAGGCTCGGTGTGTGCACTTAATTATCGGCGCAGCTTAAATAGCCAAATTTGCAATAACTCTGCAAGTTCTACACGAACTGTACTGTGCGTCACCCGCTCTCGTCTCTGCACGGCGACCTTTAATTCGTCCCCACAGATGCGCGCCTCGCCAGACGGGAAAGCTCAGCAAATATCGACACCAGCAAAACCGAACTTCCAGGTTCAACTGTTGAACGTGTACCTGAGTTCATTGCAGTATTAACTGAAGTGAAGTGTGCACGAAGAGACGAGAAGCGCAGCGCAGAGAAATTTAAGGGCGATGAGATCAATCATCAAGCCGCGCATGATGACCAAAACAGAACCATCGGTGATGTAGGATTGCACACTGCAACATTAACAATCGTAGCAAGACCGAAACCCGCAAGCCTGGCTCCGCGCGGCGAGACGGGAGTGGGAGGGCGACGAGAAGGGAGGGGGAAGGCGGCGGAGCCGCGCAAAAAGGAAGTTCCCGACGTGGATCGAACACGTGACCAATAGATTTGCAATCTACTACTCTACCACTGAGCTACGGAAACTCCATGTGTCTGTTCAGTCCCTCTACCCATTATATCCCCTTCGTCTCTTTTCCCTGCACCGTTTCCACTCTCTACTACGCCGCTCGCAGCGAAACACCGCAAGTTGCGCCCACACACAAGAAACAAGAAACACCGAAGCACCGAAGCACAAAGAACTAAGTAAGTTGAAAATGAACATGAAACAAGGTAGCGATAGCGACGCAAGTTGCAGGTATTTATATTCCAAACTTCCTGCATACTAACACACTATGTACTGTTGTACAATGGCTGTGATACAGTGAGCTGAGAAACCGTAAAGACCGTAGCGAAACCGTAGCAAGACCGTAGCGAGACCGTAGCAATAACCATAGACCGTAAACCGTAGTAAAGACCGTAGCAAGACCGACGTAGTAAAGACCGTATGCGACCCGTAAAGACCGTAGCACCGCATCAAACCCGCTACCCGCCGAACCTGCCACGCCCCCTCCCACGGCTCCTAATCCTCAACCACTCCTCCCTGACCTCAACCTGTCTCAACATCTCAAGCCTATACCGCTCCTGCCCCCTCGCTGCCGCCTCTGCAAGCTGCTCTTCGACTTCTTGGCTCCACCGCACGTTTCTCTGCCTGCCCTCCCTTGCCCCGCCCTCTGCACCCTCCCTTGCCTCTCTTCCTTGTCCTACACTCTCTTCCACACCCTCTTCCTGTCCATCCATCGCCGCATCCATCCCCGCATCCACCCCTCCTCCCATCCCACCTTCTCCGGGAACGGGTGTAAGCTCCGGAATCAACACGCTCCGAACAGGTGTAAGCTCCGGAATCAACACGCTCCGAAACGTCCTATTCGCCCTCGTATTCGCCGCCGTGACCGCGCACGGGGGGGAACTATCCGGCGTCGCCACCCGCCCCTGCGCCATCTGCTGTGCGGGCGTACTCGGCAGCAACATGCCCTGCTGCGACGGCGTAGACCACTGCGACTGTGAAATATTGAGCTGCTCGTGGTACTGCAACATACGCGGCACCGTGCCCTGCTGCTCCGACCTCAATACAGGCGTACCCGGCTGCGCCAACACCTGGATCGCGGACAAGTCCTGGCTGACCGTCGCCGAGCTGCGGCGGTGCCGGTGGCCGCGTGGCGGCGGTGTCGGCGCGGGCAGGCGCCGGCCGGCGGCGATGTCGGCGCTGATTGTCGCGGCGAGGCGGGACAGTGCGGCTGCTGCGGCGGCGGCGCGGGTGTGGCCGGGGGTGCCGGAGGTGCCGGGGGTGCCGGGGGGAGCAGGGCCGGGAAGGGAGGGTTGAGGGGAGGTTTGAGGGAATGGCTGAGGGGAGGGTTGAGGTGCGGCGCTGGGGGAGGTGGGGGAGGTTGGGGGCGTGGTGTGGCGGACGAGGCTGGCGACGCGGGAGAGTTGGGGGGTTTGGGGTGCGGAGGGCGCAGGGACGGGAGTGGAGCCGGTGAGGGTTGGGGCGCGCGAGGACTCGGGTGTGGAGGGCGCAGGAGCGGGGACGGGAGTGGTGCCGGTGCCGGTGATGGAAGTGTCCGCTGGAAATTCCGGGGGCGTGCCGCGGCTGGACATTGTAACGGACGACGGTACGGTAATGACTGTGGGTGTGTAGGCTGATGTGAGGCGTAAAAGAGTGACGTAAGTTGGACTGGTGGGTGTGAATGAGTGTGGCCGAGTGGGTGTGAACCACTGTGGCGGTGAGTGCGAGCGAGCGAGGGTGGGTGGATAAATTTGGTGCAGAATGAAGAAATGCTCACAATAAAACCTCTAAGCCGGGCGAATGCTCAAGTGCAATTCGTGACGCTGTTCGCACCCACTTGCAAGCTAGGGATAGGGTTGTAGACGCGACCGGGACCCACATTCACACATTCACAACCGGGACAACATCTAAGCTCTAGTGAAGTGCTGCATCATCGTTTCCAAAACAAGCAAACCATTCGTGATTCGTGACGCTGCAGACACAGGCAAGCTAGGGAAAGGGATGGGGATAGGGTCGGAGACGCGATGGGACACACGTGCACGAGCGGACGGGACAGCAGCCAACGGGTCACGTTGAGGGTCTATTTGGGGTCTGGTTATACATCATAAATTCTAAACTTAATGAAACGAAACAAAACAAGCATCGGCGCAGCGAGGCGCACGCCGGCGAACAGGCTGTCCTCCACAGAAGTATAGCATAGCACAGGAACTCAAAAGCCGGTGGGTGGGTAGTCGGAGCAAAAGCAACTCACGCGAAGCCGGGGCTGTCCTCCACAGTCGAACCGCAGTAAGAAAAGAGTAGCAGAGTCAGCTGTGACGACACCGAACAGCGGGCACCGCCTACTCCGCCGGCTCCAACGGCGCCTCCGCGACCTTCGGCCACTTCTGGCTCAGCTTCTGGCGCAGCGACGCCTTGCCCTTCTTCGGCGCCTGGGGGCCAAGCTTCTTCAGCTGCTTGTCCAGCGCCTTGGCCTCCTTCGCGTCCGCCTTCGTCACCTCCGTCCCAAGCGTCTCCAGCTTCTCGCGCAGCTTCTCCGCCTTCTCGGCCTTCTTGGCCTTCAGCGGCTTCTTGCCGGTCTTGGTGCGCGGGGCGCCGAGCACTTTCGGTTCCACTCTGAGCTGCTGTTTGCCGAACTTCGGGCGCACGTGGCGCTCGACGTCGGCCTGGACGGTGTTGCGGGCGCGCTTGCCGAGACAGGAGGAGGAGCTGTAGGACTTGAAGCTGTAGGCGCTGACCATGTCGAGCTCGTCGTCCATGTCCGACTCCCCGCTGGAGAGCTCGGGCTCAGTGTAGGGGTCATCGGGCGTGTAGTGCAGCCCGGTCTCGTCCTCGACCGCCGTCTCGGATGGCTCGTCGGCGTAGTCGACCTCCTTGTGCTCCTCGTCCTCGATTGCGTCCTCGTCGAGCGGGCGCGGGCCGTCCTCGCGGTAGTATTCGATGTCTTCGCGCGTCTCGCTGTGGGGGATGATGGCTGGCGTGTTTTGTGTCATGCTGGAGTGTCGATGCAGTGTGTGGAATTCTCCCGGATAGTCGACGCCGCTCGCGGCATAGATAACAGGCCCGCGCGCGGGGGCAACTTGGGTGGGCGGCGCAGGCGCGACGGTCGTGTTGCGTGCCGCGGCGCAGATGGGCTCGTTCAAGGCGCGCTGGAGCTCCTGGCTCAGGTAGGCTTGCGCGGTCGAGTTGCAGAGTCCGTGGGAGTCCGACATGCAGATGGTGCGTGCTGGGGGTTTCTGTTCAACTGGCTCGCTGTCGTTGGAACACTTGCAGTTGTCGAGTTGAGTTGCTGTTTCGAAATCGGTGTCATCTTGGCTATAGCGGCCGTCTTTGGGTAATAGTGGCTCCGCCGCTGAACCCGACCAAGAGTCGTTCAGGCACACATCGCCCCGTCCAGAATCGTCAGAGCTGTTGTCGTCGTCCTCCAGAACCTCGCGGTACGTCTCCAGAGCAAAACACTTTGGTCGCCCGTCGAGACCATAGCAGGTGCAGCCGGTGTCGAAACAAGTAACCCAATGTGCTAGCGTCAGTTCTGCCACACTCCCAAACGTGAGTGAAGGCTTGCTGACCAACACGAACTCTTCGTCAAAACTGAGCGGCGTGTCTTCGATCTCTGCTTCTACGTTAGTTCTATCCCCAGCGGTGCAAATAGGAGTATCAGTACCTGTGTTGGCATTCAAGAGCGGCGTGTGCAAACATTCATCGAGCTCTGGCTCTATCGTAACGCTATCCTCGGCGCTGAAAATAGGAGTGTCGATTTCTGCGTTGAGATTAACGAGTGTGGTGGGAAGACCATTTACGGGCACAGTTTGCGTAGCCGCGTTGCAGGTGCCGGTATTCCCCTCCCTCGTCGGCCTATCTCCACCCCCCCCTCCACCTCGACCGTCATTCTTAGCCCCATTATCTCTGGGCACTTCATCGCTCACAATGTGTTCAAAACATTCTTCAAAAATCTGAGAAGAGCAGCTCATGGTCGTCGTTGTTGTAAATGTAATCGTGTGGAGTGTGATTGCCGATGATTGGGATTCTGATTTTTTTCTGTGGTGGCCGGAGGCGAGAAGGCACAACAAGACACCAAGTAGGGCCCTTCTCATGAGAACGTCGTTCAAAGAATTGCAACTTGTCCCACTCGGGCGTTCATTGAACGGTGTTGTCGTCGTGTTTGGTAAAATTGGGGAATGCTGGGAGTGGGTGTGGGAAACTCCCTGTAAGGAAGAGTGGCTCGGTCGCTGCCCTGACGGCGAATCATAGCATTTTCCGTGTTTTAGTCCACCTCGATATCACTACCCAGAGGAGACTGGCCGAAGGTACTTTCTCCACTCAATAAAGACTCAGTAGTCTGTCACATTAGCAGGTGGCAGCTCTAAAAGAGTGGTTACAATAGCATACCAGAGCAAAGGCAGCCTTTGTGGCCTGATTTTTTTATATTGGCATTGCGAATGTGTACGTTCCAGAAGCTAATCGATATCTTGAGTGCACACCAGAAAAATGACGATATGAATTTCACACGGCATGGAAAACACTTCTCGAAATTCTACACAAGATCTCTGCCAGTGTACCTATCCTGTTGCACGCTCTAGACAAGTACGGTCGAGAAGGACCTCACGAGGTCCTTTTTAAAACGTCCGAAAGTTGAGCCTTTCGTAATGTGCTTCGGAACATCGAAGAACGCCAAAATCTCTTCCGATTGGCTTCCGGAATGTTCGGTTCGGGCAATCTAATCGGAAGTCCTTGGACGAACGCAGCCTTATTCGTGCCATGTTCTATGGTCTCGCTTAACGGTGCCGTGTTAGCACAATGTCTGCACTGGGATTTCGACTCGGGTGTCCCAGCTACATGATCTATAGATCTAAATAGCATTCGCTAGGTGGACATGAAAGTGGTGTTTAGTCGAAGGTAAAGTTACAAGTAAGAGAAGCAGACAGAACTAGAAAAAGTAAAAGGGGATAGGACGCGAAGTTGTTCGGACTTAGAGAAAAGAAACCGAGTGATGTATCGTGCTGAATTGACCACTAGTACGGTAAATACTTTGCACAGCAGCAATGGAAATTAACGGTCCGATTTAATCAACAATGGTCCACTAGCCGCGAAACATTTCCAAGAACGTAGACGAACCAGCAGCCCACCCAAACCCTGTTAATCCTCGCCCTCGCTGTCCAGCTCCTCCTCCTCTCCTTCCGGCTCCGGCTCTCCCTCCCCCGGATTCGCCTTCCGCCAATAATATGCCGCCGTTTCCTCCTCAGCATATACAGCCCAAGCCTCGTTGATCTCATACCCCATGTCTTGTTCCAGCCACCGAACGAAGTGCTGCTGCTGCTCATACGGGCCCACTCGCGTGGTGCGGCCGTCAAAGAGCTTGTAAGCCGCGCGCGCCCAGCACAGGCGCACATACCACGTTTCAACCTCATCGTGACCGGTGTCTCGGCGCTTGAACTCGTAGCGGCACAGGGTGAAGTAGTTCTTGGCCACCTGGCGGAGTTGCGCGGCGGGCCAGGTGCGGGCGTTCGGCGGCGAGATGTCGGGTGGGAGGGAGCCGAGGGCGGCGAGGGCGCGGTCCATGAGGAGGTGGTGGTAGTGGTCGACAAAGGCGTTGGCGATTGCGTAGAGATACTCGGGAAGGTATTTTGCACGGCGGGGTGTGTCCATTTTTGTCGTGGGTTAAACTAGTGTAGAACATGAGTTGCGGTCGTGCGTTGAGGATATGGAAATCTGTTGCTGGGTCTATTCTAATGCATATCGATTGAATAGCAAAAAAAATGAGCTGTGAGCTGAGTAGTATAGAGGTCTAAGCAAGATGGCGGGGACTCCGTTTTTTGATCAGACCGTTGAAAGTATCCGTATATATCGCTCGACGACCATTTGCATCACGTTCTCAGACTTCGCTCAGTCGGTATACATACTTATTCATATTGAATGCCGCATGATACCTGTCCTTTGCCAACGATAGCACAGGCTTGCAACGGGCTGAATCAGATCACATACCAAAAGGCTTCTACGTCCTCCATTCAAAGCTCCAGCACACACGTGCACCACCAGCACAACTCATCTTCTTGGTTTTCTGTCCATAACCTCCACCTTACAAGTATCTGCTTTGCAACTCGCCACATGTGCGAACCACCACAACGAACCCACCGTCACGTTAGGCACCGCTCCCGTTCCCACTCCCAACAGTCCATCCCGGACACGCTAAAACACGCTAACACAGCAAGACAGATGGAACGAAGCCGAGCTGGCCGCGCTCGAGCTCGAAGCGCGTGAACGCCGCCGCCGACGTCACCGACAGGACGATATGTACCCTCCGCAAGACCCGCGCTGTCAATACCTGCAGCTTCCAGAACGTGACGTGGATGACAATGGCGATGACGGCGCCGACGAACAGACGATCGAAGGGGCGCAGGAACGGCTTGATAGGCTCCGAGATGTTGAATGGGACCAGAGCGCAGCGGCACGGGCACGGGCATCATTCGCGCTGGAGCAACGACGAGAGCCGGTTAAAGCGCTGATTGAAACCTACGAACGCCGCAAAGCGGGCATTGGGTGGGAGGAAGAGTTGATCCCCGAAGTTGAGATCATTCCGGCTGACGGTCGTGGTCCGATGGGGCACGCACCGGTAGAGGTTGGGCAGTATACGAGCAGCCAGAACGATGAGTATGATCCCGGCGTGCCAGAGAGACTTGATACCCTGGGCTTTCATGGCGTGGGGAGCTCAGGCGAGAGGGGACAGGAGGAAGAGGTGATGCCGCTGGGGGGGTTGCGGAGGGCGAGGATGTGGAATGGAAAGCGACCGGGGATGCGCAAACGGTTGCCGGATGATGAAATAGGATTCAAGAAGAACGAGGACACCACGCCTTAAACTTGTATCAACAGGATAGTAGAATACTACTGGTAGGTGCTATTAAAGATCGAGGGTTCCCTGAAGGATTTCATCGCCGCAGTTTTCATCGCACACAGAATACTTCATTGCGACCAGGCGCCACAATGCCGTGTAGTAGTTCAGTTGTCTCCGTGCTCGGGGATGTCATTAGTTTCTTTCCGGTGGTCCTTGTAACTTTTAGAATTGGAGCGCTAGGGATGGATAACGACGCGTTTGTGTTGTGAGGGCATGCGTTGACTTCGTTGTTCCCAAGCAGTTTGGGATGGAGGTAGTCATTATGAATGCGAGGCATGCGTCGAAGAGTTGATTATTGTCTAGACAGACAGATGCGATGGAACTAGACGCAGCAGCGTGACAATCAACACTTCCAGGCAATTAAACACTCCAATATTCCTGAGAAAATACGTAAAGACAACCATTTCATCCTTTACTCCCTCGCACAGCGGCCAGGAAAGCAACGGAAAAAAAGGGTCGCGTCAACCGGAGGCAGTGCAATACCGGCGACACTGTGGGATCCAGCATGTGCAAGCACAGCGGCCGGCTCCCCGATTTCCAAAAAGAAGATTAATAAACGAAGGCACTTATAGTGCCATTTCAGATATTAAACTGAAAAGAACAGATACTACACTTGATCTAAGCCAAAAGGCAAAGAGAGCTAAGGAAAAAAAAGAAGAGATTTTGCAGGAGGGGAAGCGCGGGTTTTATAGGTGGGAGGGTGAGGGGCGCCAAGAGGTCATTCGCCGACGACAGGGTAACCCCAAAGTTGATGTCGTAGAGTCACGTGCTTCGCTAGCAAGTGCAGCAAGGTCACGACTCACGACACAGTCATCACTTTTAAATAATGTCGCTCATATTTGCCGTTCTGAGTGACCGCGGAAGAAAAGTAATATTTCTATAAAGGTCCCAGATAAATTGGTAAAATCAATACCACGATTGATGTTTTCAAAATTCTTAGTTGCACTTGTTGAATTGGATAGCAGTACACACGAATCTGCACCGTCATTCGATTTTTCACACTTACTTTCTTTTTTCATCATCTCTTCTACAGAATGTATCGTTCAACAATACTGCCTTAATTTAAAATTTCCAGTGATTGACTTGTTAGCTATAAGAATGCTATTATTTCAACTTCATAAGCAAGCGAAGAACCACTTTTCGCAAACAAATATCGACTGTCTCTATCACAGCATCAAGCAAAAGCCAACGCCGACCATCCTCCTTTGTGGCACAAAAAACGGTCAAACGATTTCATTAGAGTCGGAAAGTCTTCATTCTGACTAAGTATAAGTTAGAACAAATCCAATATTTCTCGACGCTCGCACCACCACCACTTCATAACAAGGTACGTCCAAGAAAAACCAAAAAGACTGTTTTCCACAAGCGAGCCTCCTTCCCATACACCCGCCTCCAAATTCCAACCACGGCTCATGCCTCACGCTTCACTAGTCAGGCCACTGCCCCCTGTCTTCCTCTTTGACCTTCCCCCCAAGCCCCTCCAGCTCGCCGTCGTATCCGTCGACCTTCCAGAAGTACACCTTCAGCAGCACGAGCAGGATCGGCAGCGTGAACACGCCCGCGAGCAGCGTAATGACCATGTGCAGGCCCTGTTTGTAGCCGTCGCTCATGGGGCTGCGGACTAGGAGGTTGGGGATGGTGGTGGCCGTTGGGGTGGGGGACGCTTCCATGGTGTTTCCGGTATTGCTGGGGGTGTCGTTGGATGTTTTCGTATGCGTTGTCGTATGCGTTGTTGGATGTTTTTTTGTCTGGGGTAAAGGAACAAGATGGTGTCAGTTGAGATAGGAGGTGGGAGGTGGAAAATGGCTGTTGAATTGGGGTTGTTCAATGGTGGGTTTGTTGAATGTGGCCAGAGTTCCGTATAATTACTATCTACGCTGGCAATCAATGTCAATACTTACCTTAGGTTCAGGTGTATTTCTGTCCGTGGCGAGTGAAAAACGGCAAGTACCAATTGGTTGACTGATTTTGCACCCGGTATCATTCGGTTTTGGAATTTGGGTGGCTCGGGAGTCAGATATCCTAGCATCTACTCGCAATTATTCTGCTTTTCTCTTCCTCTTCCGCAAAACCATACGCCGAACACTATCATACTTTCATCTCCATTAAATCGTTATCAGCACCAATCTCTCAGTTACTGAGCATAGCGCATCATAATCTCTCGCTCTCAAACCGCTTCGTGATCCTCTGCTCCGTCAATGACAGTTCGTTCGGCTCACTGTGTTGCCAAAGATTCTCTCAGATTCTCTCACTACACCTGCACATCTTTGCCAGTGACAGGAAGCAAATTGATTGTGTTTCACTCGAGATTTGCAAATTGCCCGGGGCATACGATGCCGATTACATGATCCGATGATAGCCCTGTCTCTTTCCCGCGATATATCTCTCGCCGGTTACTCCGTTTTTCTCGTCTTTTTCCACACAACATTAAACCAAACACGATCATAAGTTCATCTCAACATCTTACATATCAGGTCTAGGACAAGACGCCACGCGTTTAGATACATCTTGAAAGCACGCGCCCAGGCTCAGCGTAGCTCCCACTGCCCGATAATTTGACACTCGGCGAACAAAGTTGCTCTAGATTCTTTCGAGAGAGGGCGGTAGCGTCTGTGAAATTAGGCCGTTTGTGGTCAGTAGAGTGTTGGGTTAGGGTTCCTTAGTGTCCGAAGAAATGAGGACCAGCAAGGGCTAGCTACCGGATTGGATATCTGCAGTGCATGACTCTTGTAATGTTTATTTTACGTACCACGCTAATATACTAAAGGAACAGTGTGTCACGTTACTGTGACAGCAACAGATCCAATCACGGGACTACAGACAGCTGTATGTTCCAGCGTGCCGAGCGGATCATTATCAGCCCCGCAAAGCCTTCTATGCCACTACATTCAAAGTTCCTGGCTAGCATATCCATAGATACCCGGCGAACCCACCATCTAGCAAATACGTCTATCCTTCAACCCTGAACTTTCCCTAACACCATCACCACATCAAGGCCCTTCAACACACATAGCAACTATGGCAAGTCCCGACGCAGTTCCAGATTCACCCAAGGCCACCACTCCCATGCAAATTCCGACCATGGCTCCCAAACAGGTTGTGGATTCACCCATCGATTCGCCACATGGAGGCATCAGGGCCCCTCCTCCTACCCCAATAGGCACACCCATGACACCCATGACACCCATGACACCTTCATTGGGCAAAGTCGATAGCCCCTTAAGAAAAACCTGGCTGGCCGTTGGCAGAAGCCCACCCCCATCCTCACCCCGAAAGTCTGCCCCAACTACTGCCTCAACACCCAGGCTCGACGACGTCCACAACCAGCACCGCGCCACGCCTAGCGGCGAGTTGATGATCAGACTCAGAATGCTCCAGGACTACGTGCGTGAGAATCCGGACGACGAGGATGCAAAGAAGTGAGTCCCCCTCGTCGATCATAGCTACCAGCTTTCTAACGTTACCTGCTAGGAGACTGAGTCAAGCGTTAGCATCTGACGGCATTTTCAAGCGGTTCCCTGTCATGAGAAACGATATGAATGACGAGGATTACCCGGAACAGAAGAAAATGGCGTTGGAAAAGTAGAGGTTGATACTGATGATGTTTACAACTGTTGCCTAGTACTTACTCTGGGATTAGCTAAAAATACAACAGTATCTTGATGTTTTAATTCGAAAATTCACACGTGCTGCTAGCTACTATAAATGACTCGAGTATATGTCCCCTCTTAGCACTAAACGACATCATCTAGCCAAAATTATGCAGCCAAACTCCATCCACCAGCCCACCCAGTACCCAGTACACACCTATAAATTTAGAAGACAGCTTTATAACTGCTCATCATCCATCCATCAACCCCTTTCGAGTACAGTATTCCCATCGTTCAACTTTAACATCCCTGCCGTACGTCCCAAGTATTTTTAACAAGACAGCTAGTACTACTTGAGCATCAACCAACTTCTCTTGGAGCAGGACAATCCAGAAGCCAGCGACCCAGGCGTTTCCACAATCTCAAGCACAGCACTCACTCGAACCATGGCAATCACCCGCAACATGGCGCGTCAAGCCGAAACACAACAAATCAAGGACTCCCTACGACAAGCCCACACAAAGTACTGCACCGCCGCCGTCGGCATCGTGCAAGAATGCGTGGAGCGACTCGCGGACCTCGAAGACGAGGAAGCACCGGAATCGGAGGAGGAGATGTTGACTGCAGTCGCAATCAACGCGATTGAGACTGCGCACTCGGCTGTTGGGAAGATTGTGAAAAAGGTTCAGGACTTGGAGAATAGAAAATAGCTACATTCTGTTGAGGTGTGCAATCATGCATCGTCGATGGTTCGGTTACGTTTTTGGTCATGTGGGGCTGGATCTCATCGTCCTTATTTCTGCTCTGCTCTGCTTCTCATTTCTCTTCCTGTACACTTTCACACACTTAATACAATGAACTCAATTACACGATCAACACATTCTACAATTCTCGCGCCGTGAACAAACCTATAATACTAAAGAATCTTGATGCTCCATGGGCTATCATAGTTCGAAATCTCAGCCGTGACGAATGAGGGTCTACCGACGCTGTCGCGCGATGCTTCGCAAGTTTACGGAGAAATCTCACTTGTTTCGAATCATTGTTCAGACTTTGCCTATCTTCATTTTTACATACATCCATCCTCAATACTCGTAGCACATGCTCCCCCATCTTCCCAAATCACCTCTTCCCCAGCGGTTCGATCTAACCGGTCCACACCGCCGGGCCAGGAACCGTGTAGTTCTTGAAGTTATTGTAGATGTTAACCACATACCCGGGATCCGTCGCCTAATCCGCACCATTAGCACTCATTTAACCTAACAGCGCCGTTTCAAGAGCCTACCTTAAACGCGCCGGGAATCGCCACCAACGGCTTCGGCGACCCCGATCCGCCGCCGGTGACCGAGATCTGCGCACACGAGATGTAGAACTGCGGGATGCCAGCGGGGTACGGGTTATGAATCGCCAGCTGCTGGACGCGGAGCAGGTATTCGCCGGTGGGGACCGACGCGGGGATGGTGACGCTGTAGGTCGTGGTCAGCGACCACGCGGCGTTGCCGCTGGAATCGAAGGTCGGGCCGACGTCCTTGATCTTGAACCACGAGGTGCCAGAGCCGTCGTAGGCGGCGGCGGTGGAGGGTGCCTTGGCCATGTACCATGAAAGCGGACCTTGGTGGTAGACCGCGATGTCCAGGTCCATAGTGACTGTTGAGCCCGCCTTGACGGAGACAGTGGAGACGCCACTGCCCGAGGCGCCGTTGACGTTGCAGCGCAGGTCGTTGCTGGCTAGGTCGGTGACGGGAGAGTTGTTGGGGACCGTGCGGATGTCTGTGTGTGTTAGTGGTGTGCGGGGTGTGGTGGGGGAGGAGGCAGACTCTGGAAGAGGGAGCCTTTGGCGCCGTTGGCGGTCAGATACTGGAAGATGTCTGCACAATGTTAGGGATGCGGCGTTGCACGGGCCAAGGGGGTGATACAGTGCGATTGCGCAAGGTTGGCCAGAAGGCCGACGGTGAGTCCTAGGCTGCAGAGGAACTTCATGGTGTATGTGGAGATGGGGATATCGAGGTGGTGGAGATAATAGCCCGGCGATGGGGGAGACGATGTCTTTTATATCCAAATCGTGCATGCTGGACGACAGCGTACGCGTTCGTTAATTAATCAAACGCAATATGGCAAACAAACCGAACGTGGTAGGGTATATCCAACGGCGTTTCCGGTGGAGGTGGTGTTATTGAAGACAGTCCAGGATGGAGTAGATGTCCGCTGCCCCGGAGCCGTTGAGAGGTGTGTGAACCTCATGGCCAGCGCGGCTAAATCCATCGATCCGAATATGTGGGACCGGAGTTTATACCCCAGATCCACGTAGCGACCCTCCGAAACATCCGAGGATGCGGGGGTCGAGCGTGCGCTGGGAAACAAGCATATCTATGTGTAACTCGATATATCAAAAATACTTTATTTGTGGCCGGTGCCTGAAGTATCTAGACAGCAGCGATATATCCTGACTCAAATGTTTCCATCGCTTTATTGATCAAAGCAGTGTGAAGCACATTGTATCGCGAGTACCAGTATCATCAGATTTTATATATTGATATTCGGTGTGAAAAAGAAAGATCTGCTTAGCCCGGCGCCGACTTAATAAGGTTTCGCTGCCCGTGGCGGGTGCATAAACTATGTCGCGCTTGGGACAAGCGGTCCGATCACAACTCGGAACCCGGCAAGTACTCCCGTACACGGCCCGTGAAGCCGCCTACCCCAACAGCATAAAGCAATCGTCCTTAAATCTCGACGATCCCATATGATGGCGCGTAGTTTTTTTTTTCGCGATATGTTGATGCTTAGATAAGAAGCATCAGGTCATCACAACGGTTTGCGTGTTTGAGACACGAAATCGACTGGCACTTCGCGGGGTGTTTGTGATTGATGAGAATCGAGCAGTCAAGCTTTTACCACGTCCAAAGTCCATAGTAAGTCTCGACACAGCTGTTGAGGATCCATGAGATATTAATTTGTTGGACCGGCTAAGGCTATCCGAATGAGTGTGGTTGTAACTATAACGCCGTGGACACCGGATAGCCAATGATGTGGTGGTATAGTAGTTTCGGTGATATAGATGAACTTTTGAAGATTTGGAATGTTTCGTCATCTTTGTTTATTGGACGGTTCTAGACGGATATTGGAGTCGATAACTAGAGACGTCACACGATTGTTTGGCTTAGAATTGATAATCTGTACTCGGAACTCCGTAGAACCGTCAGATTTCACGGTGAAAAATTTCCCAGAACGTAAAGCAAAATGAGGTGTATTCTGTTTGATCGATACACAAGGATTCCTCTTGGCCGACTGGTCCAACCACAGATCAAATATTTGCACATGTTGATGCTCATATCGACAACGAACCAATGTTTCCAGTTATTCTCATTACAACATCAATGAACGGAGTATTCCAACTAGCTCTGGTCGCAGTTGCATCTCCTCTGATCGTGGCTTTTGTATGAGCATCGTTCTCTGCATCACCAGGAGCCTGCAATCCACGAATATGGCAAAGTTTGACAAGAATTCTGTGTCTGAATTGCAGCTTATGGGCATATTTTCTTCCATGCGAGTTTGTGAGAAGACTTTTCCGCAAACCTGGGCTGCCAAACCTGGGCTGCAGGACAGTCTTGGCGTAGAAATTCCGACCATTGTCCCCTAACCCTAACAGCGAGCCCTACCGGCGAATGACCTCTTGGCACTCCTGAGCTGATCCGCTTATAAGCAGCCTTCCCCCCTGCACCCCATCTTTTCTTCCCCAGCTCTCTTTGCCTTTTGGCTTAGATCAAGTGTAGTATCTGTTCTTTTCAGTTTAATATCTGAAATGGCACTATAAGTGCCTTTTGTTATTAATCGTGTTTTTGGAAATTTGGGAGTCGGCCTCTGTGCTTGCACATGCTGAATCCCATAGTGTCGCTGGTATTGCACTGTCTCCAGTTGATGCGAACTTTTTCATTGCTATCCTGGCCGACGGCGAGGTGGTGAAGAAAATATAGTGCTAAGTGAACCCTTTTTTCCAACCAATCTGTGAATTGTATGAAACTCTTCAGAAATACTGGATGTGATTGTTGGGTACGATGAACAGTTCGTAGCTCCTTTACTAAGTACTCGGTTTGAAAACTGCACATCTTGGTGTATCCGTCAGAAACCAAGCTTTCTATCCACATCTCGTGCAATTAAGTGTCGACTTACTTTGATATTGGCAAATAGAATAGTCTTCTTTGAACGAAAGATCATTGTCGAATCCGCATGTAGCTATTCCAACACTTCCGATTCTAACCAAAGATCGAAACAGACGTCCAAAACGGTCCCGAGTTGCAAGATTTCCCATCCAAAGCTCTCTCACCCAGTACGGCCACACATCTAAGCCAGAGCTGGTACTTCTCCAGTCCAAAGCAGTGATTTATCCTCGCATCCTGCATTCTGAAGATTTGTCCAGTTCATAGGCCGGCTCCCTTCTATGCCTATTTCTTTCCCATTCCCGCATACTTGCATCGGTTATCGGTCGTTGCACGGGTTCTTTTTCACGGCTATGCTCTAGCTCTGTAGAATACAGCCTATTGCAGCCAGACTCAGCCTTGGGTCTCAGGCAGCGGTGGCTCGCAACAAATCACGATTTGTCGTATGATGTATCTATAGCCTATCGCGATGTGGATCGACAGTCAGTCCTAGCGTTTTGCAAATAGGAGTAGTGGTGACGGTGGACAGAGATTACTGCTGCGATCCGAGAGACACGGTGTGTGAGCGAGGGTGCGATGAGGGAGAGAGGGATAAAAAGTCCCTACCATAGTGAAGAAGTGGCATTGAAACAGCAATCCCATATTGGGAAGATGCTTTTTAAATTCCGGCGGTGGATTGAGTCGTCTAACGATTTGGAGCTTTTACGTCACAGGAGAATCGAGATAGCAGAAACAGTTACTTTCACGTTAAAGGATGCAGAACGGTTTTCGTTACAGCCTTCACGGCTCAAACATTGTTATATTTCCCTCAATGAAACAACTATTCAGGAGAAACAGTATCAAGAACCTGCTCCCACGGCCCTTTTCTTCACTCAATGCCACACCAACCGATTACCGCCATCGATCCACAAAACACCGCCGGCCCTTCCCGCGCCCTTGCCCTTCCCACGGCACTGCATAACGATATACCAAGTCCAAAACCCAATAGCACGACAATTCGCCTGGTGGCCGAGCGTGCCGCAGATGCTGACCGCCGCGCTTCCGTAGCTGTTGAGCTTCGTGCACTTACTCTTGACGGCGTTGAGCTGCGTGCACTCCCACTCCGGGTGGTAATTCTGGAACTTGATGGATAGCTGGATTAGGTCGGGATCGATGATTGGCGAGCCCTCGGTGGTGTCGCAGCGGTAGTACCAGGCGCGGGCGTCGGCGCCGTCGATGAGGTCCATGGAGGTGGTCTTGGAAAGCGTGTTGGTGAGGGAGTTGATGGTGGTGAGGTTGACCGGGAGGCGGACGCCTGTGTCGATTTCTGGGAGGTCGGAGGAGATGGTCAAGTCCGACGGAGCCTGAGAGAGGACAGCAGCCCCATTGACAAGCCCGAGCAGGGTGACGATGAAGATGTTGGTGAGGAACATGGTGTTTGATGTAAAATTCGAAATTGGTTTGTGTGAGCTTTAGATGTAGAGGGTGTGTGTATTTTGTGGAGATGGATCTGGAGAGGGGCGGAAACGGGGGCTTAAATACACGAATGAGGGTGATGTATGACGTCTTTACATCACCTACAAACGTAGAAAAGCTGGGTTGAATTCAAATGCAGGTGTGTAATTTAGTTAATGCTGCTACAGATGCGGTGGAAATTGACTTTTTCACCAATGTCAGGTTGAAAATCGAGTGATTGTAAACACAAAACTCCGAAATCCATATTTGCAATCACAAATACATTTTCGGGTTCTGAATTTCCATGAAAGAGCCCATAGATCCTTTCTATAGATTAAGTATGCATTGTCCCGACTACATCTTCAGCTTAGCGTCTTTGGGAACAGATGTAGTATGCAGAAAACTATGATCAATCACAAGTTGCGTTCAGGTCATTCCAGGCACTTTTAAATTCTAACAGACCCCTTTTAGTTCAAACCCAAGCAAATGTGGTACATGACTCTTTCTCACTAAATTATTTAACTACCATGATGCCCCGGGCTTAACACCACCTGACCATCCTCCCTCGTCTCTGCAACATTCAGATTTCTGTTGAAGTGAGCACTGCTGCATCATCGATGGTTCGGGGTTGGTCACGTGATCTCGGGTCCACCGTCTCATTGCCCTCATTCTTCTCTTCCTGTACAATTAACCTCGCAATGGAACACGACTATGCTTTCATCTCCAATAAGCTAACAGCACCCATCTCTGAATGAGCCTACAGCACATCACAGTGGTTTCCTATCCCGATAATGACAGATCAGCTAACATTGCCTCAATTCTCTCACTTGCCTGATCACAGCAAGCTAGCTGCTTCATCTCTTTATCATCAAAAGCTCTCACGCTTCTTCATCTCCTTATACACATTTCGCGAGACTCGAACGTTGATCTTGAACGATGACAAAACGAACTATACAATACAATCTCCAACAATTTCAACAACCCCCCCATTCAACTCCTTCTGCCTCATTTCCACTCCTCTTCCTATATCCCACTGCTTTCCCTCCTTTCCCTCCTTTCCCTCCCCCTCCCCTCTACTAACAACATTAACACATCCAACATGTCCAACAAAACCGTCATCTACATCGACGACGACGCCGTCGACTCCAATCACCCCTACAACACACGCATGTCCATCATCCTCGCCGCACTGTACACGCTCTGGATCGCACTGATCGCCGCGATGGGGTGGGCATTCTACACGCGCGTCTGGCGGCCGCGGCGTGCGGCGGGGTGGCAGCGGGGTACAGGGAGTGCGGCGGGGAGGGGGTGGGCGTGGCCCAAGTGGGTTACTAGAGGGCGCGGACGAGAGCGGACGGGGCAAGGGGCAGAGGGGAGGCAGGGGCTGGAGGACACGCGGTACGCGGGGTACGAGCTAGAGAGCCGGCCAGTAGTGGTGTAGTCGTGGAGGAAGTGTTTAATTCATAGTACGAGTACATACGCCGTGTTTCTTTCAGTATATACTGCCTTGCTTTAGGTCCATATCCACTGCAATTCCAGAGTTTAATTTTCGAAGAGTATATGTTCCGACCGATTGGCCAACTGGCCGGTTGGACGAGGGCCATCTGTCCATATCATGATAGCTAACGCAGCATCTAGGTATTCTCCGCACGAGAAGAAGCAAACTGCGCAAATCAACTTTTTATATATTCCCCATAAATAGCAGTTGTACCCAGGAAGACTATTTATGAGATAGTTATTATATAAACACGCGTCTTTCGTCCGTGAAATATTTTCAATAACTCCAGAGACGCAATCCCAAGAACCACTGCACGCTTCATTCTATATCCCTAGTCTTAAATAAGCTTGCTTCAAAATGAATTATCAATCATCTATCATCACTAGTCGTCCCGGCATTCGCTACTCCATCACTGATCCAAACCCCCACTCCAAAACCCGCATCACTGTCCAAAGTAAGCAGACAACCCATGTGTGCCTCCTATCAAAAATCCCACTCATCCACCTCAAAGCGCAACCACCACAACCGCCACAATTCCCACCACCCCAACCAAACCCATCCCCGCGAACGGCCCCGCCGCCGCCCCAGATTTCGTCAAGTCCCGATACGTCTTCAAATCCGCCAACATGCTCTCCTTCGCCTTCTTGTCCAGATGCGTCTGCGTGGCAATATACTGCGTGCCGGCGCTATAATACAAGCTCTCAAAGTCCGCATTCTCCGTTCTGACCGCCGCCAGGACGGTGGTCAGCTTCGACGGCGACATCTTGCCGGTCACGCGCGGCTCCTCGGTCTGCGTGGCCATCATTGCGCCGACGTGGCTGTCGAGGCCCTTGTGGAAGGCGGACCAGTGGCTGGCCGTCGTGTAGCCCGTCTCGAGCCGGTCGGACACGAAGGAGAGCAGCGAGGAGGCCACGAGGGAGGCGGAGGCGGCTTTGGCTTTCTGCTTCTTGTCGGCTTTTTTGTTGGAGACGTGCTGGTAGATGTCGACTGCGAGGTCGATGGGGTCGATTCCTTTGGACGCGCTGAGCGTGCTGAGGACGGCGAGGACGAGGGCGGCGAGGAAGAGGGGGTGCATGTTGGGCGTGAGGATTGGGGGGGTTTGGAGAGGTGGAGAGAGGTCGGGATATATCGGTGAGGAGGAAGAGGCAGTTTTGTGTATTGTATTTCCTACCGACGACCACAAGGAGCATATTTATATGTTTGCTCTATATCTTTTTGACTCTGCTCTTGATTCACTCATGTGTCTTGAAAATGGTGTTCTCGCGGCTCAAAACTTTTGCAGAGCGCTGTCATTGGCCATGTTTGGGTGAAGAAGATTCTTCCCTACGCCAAATGTGTTGTCACGATTTGTGCCAAAGGTTTAGAATTCTACACCTCGATTTGGTATTCCGAAAGCAGATATGTTCTAACGGATACACCAGGAGTGCTGTGGGCCTATGGGTCGACCAGTTGGCTAAATACCTCGCTTGAAGTGTGAACGTAGCCCCATAGTTTCTCGATTCCCGCAGTATAGTTAGGCCAATCATGTTCTGCTATAGCATTCTCTGTGCGATCACTCAAGGAAGTCAAGATCATGGTCCGGCATGGCGATAAATCGAACTTTGAGCCTCATTTTTCTTGCGTTTGAATCCTCCTCCACAGCGCCCCTTGCAGTGGCAAACCGTATCGTACTCATACCTACAAGTGTAGTAGTGGATCCCACCTTAATGCAGCTTGCGTGATTTTAATTCCAGATAAAGGTGAAACACCTGTTGGCCACCGGATTTCACTTCAGCTCGCCACGCGGTCGCAACAAAAAGGCGAACTCCTTAGACTGGACAGCTACCACACTCTGGATTTTGATTGGTCAAGCCACCCAACTTCCACCCCATTGCCACCCAAAACAAAATACCAAAATTCAGTATCATGAAGTTTAATAACCCGTAAATTGGCTTTATAACTCGATAAAAGCTCTAAATCCATCAGGAATATTACAGTTATATGTTATTGAGACAATCTTTCAACTCATATTCCTTAGTAGTCCCATAGTTCCAATGAAAATGAGTCTGCCGGCAACTGTCCGGTCTAAGGAGTTCGCCTTTTTGTTGCGACCGCGTGCTCGCGCATAATCTTCAGCATTATCAGGCACTCGGAGACGTAGTCCTTTCATTGGACACAGCGTTTCCGTGGCAAACCACTGATTGTGTTTGCGATTCTTGTGCTTTTCACATTTTCATATCGGCAGAGGATTGGTGCACTCTGTCTAGAATAGCGCCTTCTCGTGCGTGTTGTAGACTGTGTTCAGAAGCACAATTATGCAGCAGTCCGGGAGGAGGAGGAGGACGTAGATTGTCTGTACTCAGTGTGATGATATAAGAGAGAAAAGGGAAGAACAGCGTAGTTCTTCTACACAGAGTTTCCCAAGAGCCACGTGCCAAGCCTTGAATCCACCCATCCCAGTAACACCAACCGAGTGATATATGGTGCAGTTTTGCATACTACAACATTGAAGCTGCATCGGAACACCTCACGTAATGTAACATGTTAGAAGCTCATTTGAAAGGTTTGCCGCATCGTAAAACCTAAGACGTTTGATTGTTGTTCAAAGCCAGAGAGTTCGCCAACAGCGGCTATATTGATGTAAGGCGAGGTCCAACTTTTAGAATGCTGAAGTTTTTGTTGATCCTAAGACCTGTAGTAGTTACAGGAAGTTTTCCATGCATTGGCTAACGTGAATTGGCCAGCTAGTCCTTGGCCAATCGGTTGGCTGGTCCAGCAAGCGAGGTATATGGCTAATGGGTCGATCGGTTGGCCAACCGATCGACCGGTGTGCCTACAGGCTGACCATCAGTCGACCTATTGGCCAAGTTAAGCGATCAACTTAGTTACTCGGTCAACCTATTGGCCTACCGGTCGAGCGGTGTTGCAAGCATCATACTCGAACAACGTTTAAAGATAGAAGTTTGGAAAGGGTTTCGATATTTTGATAGTCAATCATCATCATCATCATCATCATCATCACTTCCACTTCCACCTCCAGTTCTACTTCCACTTCCCGCCCAAGCCCAAGCCCAAGAACCCCCTTGCCCCCCGTGACAAAGAAAGTTCCGCTCCAGGAGGCGCGACTAGGGATTTCTAATAGCTCCTAGTAAACTTATTGCTATTAGACGCCTCCCCACGCGTTTGAACCACCAAGGCCTGAATTTGGCGGTTCTAGTATCAAGTATCGACGACGGTTTTTAGTTTCGGTCGTGTTCGTCGGGGCAAAGCAAGAGCAAGAGGAGAGTGGGATAATGACAAGAGTGCACGAACACAGCTGACCAGCGATGAAGTTCATCTTCCTTCGTCGTCTCTCCAATGCAATCCATTTCAACAGCCTTCCCATTCAACTCCCCTCGCCCCTTCAGCTTCTAAACCCCCTATATCCATTCTTCCTCCTCCCTTCCACCATAGACCATAGACCATACCAGATCACCAAACCCAACACCAAACCCAACAACATGCCCAACCAAACCATAATCTACATCAACAACGACGACGACCTCATGTCTCCCCTCCCCACAACGCAACAGTACATAATAATCGCAGCACTCTACACCCTCTGGCTCATCTTCTTCCTCGCGCTCGGATGGTGGTTCTACACCCGCGTCTACCGGCCGCGGCGTGCGGCGGGGGAGCAGTGGGGCGCGGGGGGACAGTGGGGCGCGGGGGGGAGAGAGTGGACGTGGCCGAAATGGGGTGCTCGGGGTGCTAGGGGACGCGGGCGGGAGCGGCTGGTGCAACGGGGAGAGGGGAGGGATCCGGAGGAGGTGGTGTGGCGGGGTCAAGGTGCGGCGGGACAAGGTGCGGCGGGCAGGGACGGGAGGGACGTGGGGGACGAGGACGAGGTTTATGTGATGACTAGCCGGACAGGGGTGGTGTAGCAGTGGTCCGGGAGCGGAGTGGGAGGAGCGGGATCGGAGCAGGTTTGATATCAAGTGTTTCTTTTGCGAGTGGTTGCGTGCGGGAGTGTCTTTTGTCCGTACTTGCGCATAAACGTTGACGCAACCCTAGCCCTTCCTGGTGGCCAGTGCACCTTAGTAGCTCATGTTAGCCTGGTCTGTCAAATATGTGCCACTGTTTGGTATTCTATATTCAATGCAATTCTTCACACGTACTCTCACATCTCCCTTACAATACATCACTTCTTCTGGTCTTACTTCGTGTCCACAGATATCAACAACTCCAACACCCCCCACCAGCACCAACACCACCGCCACCACCACCAGTAAATATATCCATCTACCCACCTGTAAACTCTAACGCCATATCCCCCTACATCCCCCACTGATATCACACGACCTCCAGCCCTCCCACTCCCCTCCCTCCAACCCTCACGCCCACCCTCTCCCTAACCCCCACCCTCACTTCTCCCCCTCCCCCCCCATCCCTTCCTTGCTTCCCCCACTCCACCACCCCCCCCCCTCACCATCACCAACGCAACCCCAAAATCCTCATCAACAACCGGCGCCACATCCCCCTCGCCCCCCTCCACCTCCCAGTCCCAATCCTCCACAACAACCAATATCACCTCCCCCCCAGCCGCCGCCACATTGCCAAGCTTGTCCGAGAACGTACACCCCCCGCGCCGCACCACGACAACCTCTGCGCCGCGAGGGAGGCGGAGGGGCGTGCACGCTGTGGTGTGGGTGTTGTGCACGCGCCACGAAGGCGGCCCGAGCGGTGGCGGGAGGGCGCCGGCGCCGCGGGAGAGGGTTGCGGGGAGTATTACCGTCTTTTCCTTCTTTCCCTTCTTCGCTGTCTTGCCCTTGCTAGCCGTCTTCTTCCCCTTCGTGCCTGTCTTGCCGGTCTCGCCGTCGACAGGGTCAGACGTAACAACAACCAGCTCCACCGCCGCATCATCAGTATACACATCCCAATTCCGATCCGCAATCCCCATAATCAGCGCGCGCGGAAAGAACACCGTCTCATCCCTCCCCAACGTCTGGCCTGCGAGCTTCGCTATGCGCAGCATTCCCCCTTCTCCTCCCGCACCCAGGCCCCCGACTCCTCCTACCCCTCCGACGCCACTACCCGCCTCTGCCGTCAACGTCAACCGTAGCGCGTCGAGGGAGAGCACCTGCAGGCCTTCTTCGACCCGGATCACCTTCGCCCCTGCTGCGTGGAGGGGTGCGATGGCGTTGGGATTGTAACCCGCGGGGAAGAGGAGGTCCATCGTGTCCGCCTCTTTCAGCGGCGCGGACGTGGCGCGCGGCGGGATGAGGTGTGGCGGCAGGGAGGGAGGGAAGAGAGTGCTGTTGCGGGCGGTGAGGGAGTGCGGGATGAAGTGCGTATAGTGGTAGAGATCGTTGCGGGAGGCGGTGGGGGAGAAGAGGGTGTCCGTCCGCGGGGGGACGGCACAGGTGCGATTGCTGACGTCGTGGCGGGGTGCGTTCGCCAGCGCTCGCTCCGAACGCGTCGGGGCGGCAGGGCGGGGATGGCGGACGCGGGGGAAGACCAGCGGATGCCCCTCCGTCGTAAACACCCACGCGCCATCCTCACGGTGTAGCGGATGCTCCTCATCAAACAGCAGAAAAAGATACATCCACGTCTCCGCGAGCCAAAAGCTCTCCATCCGGTCCTGCCTCTCCCCGCTCCCCACGTCCTGCAGGCCCGCCCATCCACACCGCGCCCAGCAGCGCTTCTCAAGGTCGCGGAGTGCCATCTCGCCGACATGCAGCCAGAACACGTCCTTCGTTGCGCGATAGAGGAGGTAGGTGCTCTCGACGAACTCTGGACGGCCGGGGTACCAGCCGATCCCGCTCTCCACCCCGGCTGAGCGGGTGTTGTAGCGCTCTGGTAACGCGGCGTAGCGCGTCCAGAGGGCGGTGTAGACGAGGTTGCTCCCCACCGCGAGCTCCTCTGCGCCGTCGCCGGCGGCGGACAAGACGCCGGAGAAGAAGGCGGACAGCGAGTCGACCCAGCTTGCGCCCGTGATTGGCGCACCCGTCGTGACGTGCGTCTGTGCCCACCACGCCACCGGTTCGCGGACGAGGACGTGCCGTTCCAGCGCGGCGCGGGCGGACTCCCAGACGGAGAGGAAGTGCGCGTCCTCGCCCGTGGGAGAGTTGGCGAGGAGGATGTGCGCCTTGAACGCGTACTCGAAGAAGCTGTCCACGCCGGCGCCAACCCCCGTCTGTGCGGCCGCCCAGAGGCCGGTGTCGGCGCTAATACCGTCGCCCACGAGGCCGATCGCCGAGCGGCGCGACCAGACCGCGTTAAACGCTGCCACGGCGGCCGTGTGGAAGCTGTCGTCCCCCGTCAGATGCGAGAGCGTCGCGAATTCGAGCACCAGCGACCCCGCGCCGGCGGTGCACGTCGCCGTGATCTCCTCCTCCGGCTTCTCGCGCGCGGCGCGGGCGGGCGGCGGGGTCCAGGTGTCTTCACTGTAGTGCTCGCGCTCCTCTGGCGGCGCTAGGCGCCATGCGGCGGCCGCCGGCGTCGTTCGTGCCCGGTTGTAGTAGCGCGGGTTCGGGATCGCGTATGGCAGTCCGTGGCGCAGGTTGACGCGCGGGTACGGCACGCCCGTCGGGCTCTCGGTCAGCGCGGGGAGCAGGCGGCGGCCGAGGTCTTCTGCGAGCAGCAGCAGTTCGTTCTTGTACTCAAACGGCGGGGGGGTGTCGAGGCCGGGGAGTCCACCGGTGATGAAGAGGTGTGCGCTCAGCAGCCCGCCCAGTCCTCTTATCGTAGTCTCAAACACCTGCACGCGCGCATCAATATCGAACCCCCTCACCCCAGCGCTCCTCCCCTGAAACCTCCCCCACGCCGACTGCCCCTCCCTGCACCTCTCCCCGTCGCGGTCCCCACAGTCTTTCGGCTCATTATACCAATATATCCTTACCACCTCCGCGACAGTCTCCCAAAACGCCTCCCCCTCCCCGAGCAGCGCAAGCGTGCTGAGCGAGTCGATCGCCGTGATCGAAAAGTCGCCCAGCGCGTCGTTGCGACCGTGGTCCTTGGGGTTCGATCGGTCGCGGTGGTACGCGGCGCAGGAGAGCGGCGCGATCTCGTCCTCCGGGAAGGCGTGGTGCGTGTAGTGGTCCCAGCCGTGGCGGAAGGCGGTGCGCGCGCGCTCGCGCAGGTGGGACTTGTGGGTATCGAGCATGGCGGCGGCGGGCGCGGCGAGGGCGAGGAGGAGGGCTAGGAGCAGGAGGTGAAGCGGCATGAGGCGCTGACGGGTGCGGCGGGTGGCGGTGGCGGTAGAGGTAGAGGTGGAGATGGATGTGACGCGGCGATGGGAGCGCCCAGGCGGGCGCGCCAGCGAAGTCGCCCAGCTACAGGTCATGACGGCTCTGGAGGCGGACGGCGGGGGGGCATCAGCTGTCACCGCCTTGTCGTACCGCTTTGTAGTGCCGCCGTATGTTGGTGCGCCGTGTCGTGGCGTCGTGGTGACGGGTGATGGTCGTCGGTGTCGATGTTTGAAGTAAAGGTTACGGTGGCGATGAGGTCGAGGTCGGAGCTGCGTTAAGGTTCGCTCGTGCTGCAGAGGCGCAGAGGCTACGTTGCGTTGCGTGCGTGCGGCAGGAGCCGAGGCCACGAGTGGAGGGCATGGGTGGCGCTGACGGCTTGGCGACAGGCATGGGAGCGTGCTTACACATGCTGATGATCATCGGATTCACAAAGCGATGGATGCGGGCGAATTTGAATTCGTAGAAGTACTAGTTGAAGAAAACGATATTTTTACCTGGCTACGTGAATCACTCGAAATCCTGCAGTGAAGACTTTTATCATTTCCATAATTCACGGTGGCTTTGAGGTGAAGCATGGCTGTGTTACCAATCCAGCAGCACGTATAATTTCCGACTAGTACTGTACTCGTACACTAGGATTACACTTGCGCAACTGGCCGTAAACCGCTGAGACAGGCCATCTGGTCCGCTTGGAGCATCGACTGACCGCGAGTCCACAAATCCGTCCCTTATCCTCAATTCAGCACCTCATATCACTCGGTTTATCTCAGGTCTCCGTATATCATCACTGCACTTCGTTCTGCCACTCTCTCCTCTTCCTGTATCCCCAACCCTCCATAAACACCACAATCACACGTTCAACCGGTTTCTCCAATATTCCCAGCCGCAACAGCCGGTTCTCGGACAAGTACTGCTCGAGCCGGTTTCAGAAACGGCTACTTCGCTGTGGATGTACCAAACGGTTTTCTCAGTCGAGCGCCGTGTTTTCTGTAGAATATGTCGGTTTGTTGTGTACGTGCACACGAAGGGTATGTACCGAGTCGGGACCGTGCCGGCCGTTGTCGTTTGGTTTACTGTAGGAGTGATTACATATGTATTAGTAAGAGCTGAGGCTCTGCATGTATTAGTAATAGACCTTGCCACTATGTCGTCATGACGTAATGGACTCGGTCTGATGTACTTAACGAGGCGATGGCGGGGTAGCCACCATCCCCTCAACAATACACTCATTTACCTATACTTCGTGCCTATATTGGTAGCAACACCAAGTTCTTTTACGAACCCCTAATAGTAATTCTAATTCCTTCGACTTAAACCTCACAACCACAGCACCATGTCTCAGCCAATGGACACAGAAAACACCTCCGCTACCGAAGTGCCCTTCGAGCCAGATTACAACACACCTTTTGCTGAGGACCGAGACGACGAGTTCAATTCAATCCGTGATAGCATTGTCGAAGCAGGAGCAGGGAATACTCTCGAGTCCATGCAAAGATACATTGCTGCTGCACACGATGCTGCTGCCCACATCCAACACATCCAACGGGAAGCGATTCGAAAGAATAAAGAGATGTACGAGGCAACGACGTCAGAGCTGAACACAGTACGCCAACAACACCAAGTGGACCGTAACAAGCTGGTTGCAGACGGCCACGCAAGGATCGATGAATTGCACCGAGACGTCGACAGCCTTCGAAGACAACTACAAGATAGGAACCTTGAGATTGACAGACTGGAACTCAAGGTACGAAAGGCAACGGCTTCAGAAACAGGAATCCACCTCTTACCTGGATCGGTTGACTTCTGGCACGGTGAAAGATCTGCAGAAAAGGTCGAGGGTTGGCTAGCCAAAGTGGAGAGATTATGTGCATTGAGAGCAAGACAAACGGGTACAGAGGGGTCAGACGCCGAATGGGCAGCCTCGGTACTAGGCTATATGAAAGGTCCAGCCGAGGAATAGGCCGGATTGACGTTCCCAGACCACAACAGTCCCATCTCGTGGACAGAGTTTAGAGAGAAGTTCATCAACTATTTCGTACCTCATAATGCAGTTCATGAGTTACAGAAAAAGTTTCACGACCTTGATATAGGATCCAAAACTATCAGGGAATTCAATACCTTGTTCAATTCTATCCAGATGAAAATCAGAATTGCAAGCCACGACAGAGGACCAACCCTACAACCCCAACCTGTCGGCTATATTGATCCTGATACAACAGAGGTTAATAGGAAAATTATAGCTGAGAGAGACCGCCCCCTGGTGTCGGCATACCTCCTCAAGGTTGGCAAAGCGGCGGAACTGGAACGGAAACGCGGTGGGAACAATATGGCCATATCCAACGTGCACATTCAACTTACCTCATGGATGGACAATAACGCAGAAACCGGGTACGTACCAACCTTGGATAGGGTTATGCGTTACTGTGATAATATGGACACGTCGATAAACCATCGCATCGGGAACACACTACCGGATCTCATCAACATGACACAACCTCCAGCAGCCGCCAAGGTAGCTCCAAGACAACCAAATGAGATGGATTGGGAAGCTACTTCCTTATCAAAGATGGAATCACAGTTCAATGCTATGATAAGAAGATACATGGATCAGAGGCCGGGGAATGGGAAACCTGTAAATAGTAGAAAATGTTTCGAGTGCGGGAAACCGGGACATATAAAGAAGGACTGTTACATGTTGAAGCAAAAGAGAGGTGATGGGAAGAAGAAGGAAAAGAGGTCGAAGTTTAATAGCATAGGGTTAGATGATGTGGAGTCTGGTACAGACAGTGTTGAATATGTAGACGTTGACGGGTCGGAAAACTAAGAGGGGTTGACAATGCTGCTAAGGCAACCCCTGAGCTGCTCGGTTTAAAGGAATATGTAGAGTCTAACTGTTTGTTAAGGTTATGTAATATTGAAGACATTGACAGAGAACCTTCCGATTTGTTAAGATTCAATTGTAGAGTAAAGGTTCAAACCGAGCAAGCAGCGGAACGAAGCAGAGAATTCTCTGCGTATGTATTAAAAGACGATGGAGCGTCAGAAAATTTTGTAGCTAAGAAATTCTTGTATAGATCAGAGGACAAGGTCAAGGTGAGGAGGAAGAAGTCAGGTTACATGACTGTTCAGACGGCACGAGCAGGGGAAACGAGGGCCAGAGAGTTGCGGGAAAGGATTCTTATGACGATAAGAATTGGATCTTACCGGTACAAAGCTTGGTTTACAGTCTTCGATTTCGACGTATACGACATAGCCTTGGGAAAGACATGGATGCAGGATATCAACTTGAGATACGAAATAGACCATGTCAACAATTGCATGAGAATATGGGATACCATCCAGGATAAGGATAGTGGGAACTGCAAACCCCATATATTGCAAGGCCTCCGACCGGCACAAGGGAGAGGAAGAATGAGGAAACTTCGAGAAATGGCCTCAAAAGCGGGACTGGACTTGTTGTGGTTGAATGATATAACGAGCGAGACCGAGAAAAAGGAGATGGTAGACCAAGGTCAATTGGTTTACGTCAGAGTATGTCAAGGGGAACCACAGGACAAATTGTGTAGTCAGAAAGGATCCTTGGAGACGACGAACTTGGCTGATAAGGAGCCAGACCTTGGGAATGGCACCCCAAATACGATGATGAATATCCAACAGGAACAAGTCAATTCCAGAGCACAAAAGCTGATCGATGAGTATGCTGAATTATTTGGAACGCCAAAAGGAAAGATACCGAAGAGCAGGATAAAACTCAAAATTGAGACAAGGGAAGGAGCCAAACCGCCGTTTCGACATGCATACAGGAGGAGTAGGTTCGAGAACGATGAGCTCAAGAAACAAATAACAGCAGGACTGGCAGCCGGCCTTATCAGACCATCTTATGGTGAATATGGCAGCCCAGTGCTATTTGTTCCAAAGAAGAACGGCAAACTCCGGATGTGCATCGACTATAGACCCTTGAACGACATCACGAAAAAAGACCGCTATCCCGTACCAAATATCGAAGATCTAATCGATAAACTATGCGGATCGACTAAGTTTACTAAGTTGGATCTCGCAAGCGGGTACAATCGGATTGCCGTTGAAGAAAAGTCCAAAGAAAAGACTGCTTTCTCCACAGCGTATGGATTGTACGAATGGAATGTGATGCCTTTTGGAGTAACCAATGGACCGGCCATATTCATGAGAATGATGAACGGGATGCTGAAGAAACTTCCAAATGCAGACAACTTTTGTGTGGTGTACCTGGACGACATACTGATATTCAGCAAGAACGAGTCTGACCACGAACAGCATGTCAGAGCAGTGTTGGAGACCATCAAAGCCGAACGATTGCTATTGTCACGAGAAAAGTGCGAGTTCTTCAAAGATGCAGTCGAGTTTGTAGGGTTTTGGGTTGATAAAGATGGAGTGCACACAGAAAGGGCAAAAGTGGAAGCTGTCAAGAATTGGGAAAGGCCTACGACAACAAAGCAACTTTTGGGCTTTTTAGGATTGACAGGGTTCTACAGGAAGTTCATCAAAAACTATGCCCATATAGCAGTTCCACTACATGCAATTTCACATGCTAAAGCTGGAGAATTCGAGGAGAAATGGACACCGGAATGTGAAAACGCGTTCAATAGGCTCAAGGAAGCGGTTACAACAGCTCCAGTATTGACGCTACCTAACAAAGATGGAGAGTTCTTGGTTCGAACGGATGCATCCAGTTTTGCTCTCGGAGGAGTCTTAGCACAGAAGCAGACGTCGGAAGATGGGAAAGTTGAGGAAAGGACGGTAGCATACTGGAGTCGCAAACTGTCACCAGCGGAAACAAGATATCCAGCATACGACAGGGAATTACTGGCGATACGAGATGCAGTCTTATATTGGAGGTATTATCTACATGGACAAAGCTTCACAGTTTACACGGACCATGCATCCCTACAGCGTATATTGACACAGAAAATCTTGTCTACAAGACAAATTACTTACCTCGAGATGTTGCATGGGTACGACTTCATGATTAAGTACTGGCCAGGTGCAAAGAATGCCATTGCAGACGCCTTGTCACGAAGACCGGATTATCAAGGGTTCAATGCGACACAGAGCCATATAGACCAAGCGGACGACTGGTTCAAAGAAATTGCTAGTTGTTATGACAAAGATGAATACTTTGGACCAATCCATAAGGCGTATACAATGCTCGACAAGGGAGAAAAGAAGAAAGAAGTGGCAAACAAGACAAGCAAGCTGGCGGTGGAAAGAGCCAAACGCTATGTCATGGAAGGAGGACTACTATACCGCATCGATGAGAGAGACGATGGAACATCCAAGTTACTGTGTATCCCTAGAGACACGGGTATACGACAGAAACTCTTTAGGGAGGCACACGACTCACTCATAGGTGGACACTTCTCGGTAGATCGTACATTCAGTGCACTGAGAGGTCGATACTTTTGGCCCAGGATGCGATCCTCCATCAAGTCATACATAGATACGTGCGAGACTTGCCACAGGGTTAAAGCAGTGAATCAGAGACCTATGGGATTACTTAAATCGTTACCGGTAGCTGGCGGACGTTGGGAAAGGATCGGGATTGACTTTATCACCAAACTGCCGGCGGTGGAGAACGACAAGTTCAACGCTATATGCACAATAGTGGACCATATCACCAAGAGAGTACACGTCTTTCCCATGAATGAAGCATGCTCCGCAGAGGAATTCGCAAAGTTATTCATACAAAACCACTTCAGATTACATGGTATGCCAAATAGGATAATATCGGACAGAGATGTACGGTTTATGTCAGAATTCTGGGATGCATTCGTACGCCTCATGGGGAGCAAGTTGTCACCATCTTCGCCATTCCACCCACAGACGGATAGAGCTACAGAGAAGCTCAACGATATTATCGGTACATACTTGAAAGCTTTTGCAACAAGATATGGTCATATGTGGCATACAATCTGGCCACTCGCGGAATTCTCTTACAATGCGTCCACCCATAAGGTCTTGGGAATGTCCCCATTCGAGGCAGATCTTGGATACACTCCGACTATACCACTGGATCGACTAGCCCCCTCTAGCCAACCAATTAGATCTAGCCAGGGCCAAGTGTTCACTGATCGACTGAAGGCGATCCTGCAGGAATGTCAAGAAGCCCTTCAGAACGCGCAAGATAGTGGGGCGGTTGAAGCGAACTCCAAGAGGCGAGAAGTGAAGGATCTCAAAGTAGGGGACAAAGTGTTCCTAAAGTCCACAAATCTACCGAATACATATGGGAATATAGCTATGGGATCAACAAAGCTACAACACCGATATGTCGGACCATTCACCATTACAAAGTTCGTCAATGAGAATGCGGTGCATCTCGACATACCCGAAGACTTGGGAATAACCAAAGTACAGAACGTCTCTATACTGAAGAAAGACAAAACCGAAGAAAGAGAAGGAGAACACGAACGGGTGCCACAACCGCCCTTACGAATTGTCAAAACAACGGGTGACGCTGTAATGGAAGTCGAGGATATCATCGATCACTCAGAGTCAGGTACGAACAGGAAGAACGTCAAATATAGGGTCAGATTTTCAGGAATGGGAGAAGAGGAGGATGAATGGCTCTCGCTAAGACAACTGGAAGGTGCAAAGGAACTGGTCGAAGAATATCATAAAGATCATCAATTACCTCCGCCGGTATGGAGAAACATTCCAAAGCGACAGTCAACAAGAGCTAGGAAAGCAAGAGTACCATGGGAAGCTGATATGGGAAAGCTATAAGGCTTAAAGGAATACATTCAGGTCATGACCGGTATGAGAGTAATGGAGACGGACAAAGATATGAAAAAGGGAGTGATGTAGGAGTGATTACATATGTATTAGTAAGAGCTGAGGCTCTGCATGTATTAGTAATAGACCTTGCCACTATGTCGTCATGACGTAATGGACTCGGTCTGATGTACTTAACGAGGCGATGGCGGGGTAGCCACCATCCCCTCAACAATACACTCATTTACCTATACTTCGTGCCTATATTTACACCCCGCCCACACCCGACTCCCCGCGAGACGGGGGCCAGGGTCTTGGTCTGGACTTGGCATGTGTTGTCGGAGAGCGCGACAGAGAGGGTTGGGAGCGCCAAGCGGTCATTTCTCCCGTGGATTGGGCTGGGGGTAGTAGTAAGCGGCCGAGTGAGATGAAATGCAACACCACCTTTTCTGTCATGTATCGAGTCAGCAAGATATCAGTGTCCAGTGTAGCCTGTTGGCAATGAACGACTGGGTCTGTCACAGAGCTGATGCAAGATGAGAGAGCAAACAGAAAATACCAATGCCATGCACAGGTGAAACATCAAAACCGAACGACCACCGGTGCAGATATTGTTATCCAGCTTCAGACTACGGCGTTGGCATGCTTCGTAGCACCGGGCTGATGGATCAATAGGTGCAGCGTGCAAATTCTGTACATACTCCATTCAAAGTAAGCAGGCCGACTCGAGGGAGGTGGAAAGTAATTACCAAGTTTTCTCTCATGTATCAAGTCATCTCTAAATTAACTAAGTCCCTCAACACCCGTCACCGTGTCTTCCGTAAGCCGCCAGCCCTGCTAGATCCCTCAAACTCGCTTGCAGTATAGCCACCCATGGTACGGTGCCGGCGGCCTCAAAGGGCCGGTGTGATACGTGGCCGCCCTCTGTTCAAAACCGCAATAACTCACCTTGAAACTTACTCTATCTATGATATCGATACCCAACTCCAGAAACCAACAGACAGATCCCAAACTCCCCGGTTTAAACGGTAAGAGTGTAGAGGAATGGGGTCGGTGGGTTTTCTGGTGTGGAGCACTCGGATTTTGGGGAAGAGTGATATCCGCGTGATCCGGAAACCTTGTTTCCCAGCAGTGGCGAGTAGCGACCGGACCCACTTGGTACTTATGTAATATCAGATTGACTCTTCAATAGGGAAGTCACTACGCCAACGTTCTTGCCTGTACCTACACGCCGATTCCTATGGCCAGACAGCGTCGTCATCGCCTCACTGCCCGTACAGTCAAAAAGATTGAAGGCTATAGACAAGATGTATATAGAAGCCATCGAAAGGTGAAGATAATCCAAATATCGAGCGTTTACTCTTGAAGCACCTTATCATGCTATGTCACTCGCCCCTGCTTGACACACCCCCTTCCAGGCCGCCGGCACTCTACAAGCTCGGACACACGCATTGAGAAATGCTGTTCGGCGTGTCAAACATGTCAATATATCAGAACACGGGAATAATTTGTGGGGTCATTATAGGCATAGGCCATTTTATTCAACTTCAAGGCTAATCAAAAAACAGGTTATGCGCAGAACGGCCCCCCTCCAGGCTAGTATTCCCCAAAATGACCCACCGGCCCAGTGGACGATCAATTCCCACGTACAATAGCCCGATTGATCCAAGAATGGCCCCGTTGAAAGTGGATGCACCAAATGACCCCGCGATTTTCCAGACAGAAATGACAGAAACTCCACAAAAGCGAACGGCGTTTCCTACAAAACATGAAACCTCCTCGTCTTCCTCCAAATCTCCCGCTGCTTGCACCGAGCAACTAGCTCTCATCAACCGGCTCTCGCTATCGCCCTGAACAACCACCTCGCCGAACAACCTCGTGCTGCTCGCAAACAATAAGTAGCTCTCGCCTGAACAAACTCGCATGGTTCCTTTAATACGATGTACACGGTCACGCCTGGCCCGCATACACTGTAACAATTTGCCTTCTGCTCCGCTATTCTGCCGGACCCTGTACCTCCTCCGGACCTCTAACCCCCTCTACCGGGTCATTGTGTGCAATAACGGCCTCCGGGGGGGTCCCTTCGTGCATAATCCCTTCAAGAAAACGTGGTTCACGTTTTACGTGTGCCGCAGGTTCCCGATTCTGCCTGTGTCGGATCATCATTTGAACGAGATTGCTGTTGTTTTTGCGGTGCATGGCCAACTGCAGGGCCGTGTTTCCGTCGTTATCCTTGATGTCCATGTCCGCCCCCCAATGCAACAATATTTGCGTGAGTTCCAGCCGCTTCAAAACTACTACACAGTGAAGAGCTGTGGTTCCATTTCTACCGACTTGGTTAATTTGTGCGCCAGAACGTAATAAACATTCGGTTATTGCTTCCGGATCAGCATGATCAGAGGTTACCGCTATTTGGAGAACCGTAGTTTTGTCCTTGGTCACTGCATTTACGTCGGCTCCCAGCTGAATCAATAACCGCATTATTGGCTCTGATACTCCCCCATTAAGTGCTGCTAGATGAAGGGCAGTATATCCCCACGCGTTTCGTGCCTCAATGTCTGCACCCTTCTCAATTAATAACCTCACAACAGGCTCTGCTTCTCCAAAACTAGCGCGACGCCATGTTACCGAATGAAGTGCGCTATTACCCCGCCTGTCTCGTGCATCAATGTTGGCACCATTATCGATCAAGATTGTAACTGCTCTTTCCTTACAGTACTCGGCTGCTATGAGGAGAGCTGTCTGTTTGTTCATCATCGTTGCTTCAATGTTTGCACCATTTTCAATCAAAATCTCCACTATAAACTCATGTCCCTTTTCCGCTGAAATATGAAGGGCTGTACATTCGATCCCAATTACTGCATGCACATCTGCGCCCTTCGCAAGCAACAGCCTTGTTACAGCCTGATTCCCTTCGGAGGCTGATTTATGAAGAGGCATTTCTCCCCAATAATCCCTTGCATTGATTTCAGCACCCTTATCCAGCAATAACTGAACTATTGTGTCTGCACCAACGCCTCCATCTCCATGTGTTAAAAAATGGAAAACACCTTGCTTTTTCCCATTCGTTGCATGAACGTCAGCGCCATTGTCAAGTAAGAATCTGACTACTGTATCATGTCCACCGATTACGGCGTTTTCAAGGGCTGTTCTTCCTTTTTTGTCAGCCGACTCGATATCAGCTCCGTTCTCTAGTAAAAGTTTGGAAATGGACAGACTTCCATCGCTTAATGCCCTATGGAGAATTGTTGCACCATTGCTGTCGGTTGCGTTAATGTCTGCCCCATTCTCAATCAAAAGTTTTAATATGAGTACCGAATTCTCCCCATGGCCGATGGACATATGGAGAGGAGTTTTCCCATCATTATTCTCCGCGTCAATATTAGCCCCCGCATCAATCAAAGCTCTCACAGATGTCTCTCGTCGTTCCATCACGGTAATGTGAAGGAGGGTATTTCCATCAGAGTCGGTCGCATTTATGTCTGCGCCCTTCTCAAGTAACAAATTTATCAGTGTCTCGTGTCCAAAATAACGTGCTATATTAACTGCCGTCCCTCGTTCGACTTCTTTAGGATTTGTGCCATATTCAAGTAATAATCTTAGCATTGCTGATCTTCCCATCGATGATGCTTCAAGGAGAGCATTATGCCCATAGATTCCCACAACACACGGATCGGCTCCTTTATGGAGGAGTAGCTCTACCATATTCTCAAGTTCTTCCTGTACTGCTAAGAAAAGTGAGGTGTTCCCTCCTTCCACTGAGTTGAGATCTGCGCCATATTCAAGCAACATTATCACAATTTCTTCCTGTCCCGATTTAGATGCGCTGTCGAGAGCCGTGTATCCAGAGTCATTTGCATGAAGCTTAAGTACATTTGCATCCGCGCCTTTCTCGAGTAAGAACTTCACCAGCGACTCAAATCCATTTTCTATTGAGAAATGTAGAGTCGAACCTGCGCTCTTCATGTCGACACCACTACAAACAAGGATCTTCACAATTTCTGTATAAGAACTTTCTTCCTCAAAGAAATATATTGCGCGATCCAGGGCCCCATTAATACCTGCACCATAATACAGAAATAGCTTTATAATATTTATTTGTTTCGTCCTTATAGCTAATTCAAGAGGCTTCATTTGAAACTCATTAATCGTAGCTTCTACCGTTTGCAAAATCTCTTCAAAGGTTTCCAGGTTGTAAAGGATTTGAAAGACAAGGTCTATCTGGCCCCCCAAAATAGCATGGTATAATCCTCCAACTTTACTTGTATATTTCAGATCATTCTCAAAGTTGATCTTGATTCCCAAAATTTCCGTGACGCTTTCTTTCATGGCTAAGCGAAAATTTAGAGTATCTCTGTGATTTTTGCCGAAGCATTGCTGATATGTTGATCCGAGGTCAACGGCGAATTTACCTGCTTCGCCCAGGGAATATCTGTCAAATAAATCTCGATGTCTCTGTTGGGAAAGATACTTTAGGCGGCAGTGAATTTTCGTATTCAAATCTTCACCAGCATTTTTCGAGCACCGAATTATTTCTTGGAAAACGAGATTTTCAAGCGATGGTAACTTTTGGTTAACGTGCAACGCGACCACAACTAGCATGTAGGAAAAATCTAGAGATACCATGCTCGAGCGCTGGAATATATCGGCTAGCTTTGTGATAGTCTCGTGTACAAGCTGAACTGGTTGACCTTGGATTCGGTGGGCGAAGGTAACTGGTCCTTTTAACCGATCAATAGAACACACCACAGCCGACATGAATGTATACAAAATGAATTGGCAGCACATAGTCTCCAGAGACGTCTTCTCAGTAATCCCATGTATTTTTTTTGAATCAGCCGAGTTTCCCGGTTGATTGTTTCCAGAATTTCTGTCAGTAAGATCATTTGCTGCCGGGCACAGAATACGATTTGGGCTCATGTCCTGGCATGCTTGTTCCATGTTTGCAAAACTGACCGGAGGCTTTTCTCTTGCAATCCACCAATCAGTCAAAATTTCTCCCATGTGATCATCGTCTGAATCAACTATCCACAGATTGTATCCATCTTCCGATACGTCGCTCTGTCCATCCAGATCATGTGTCCACAAGGATAACACAGATTCAATCTTTTGTCGATCAACCACCCAAGGCATCCATTTTCCGTCAGACTCGGATCTTTCTGCTGTAAGCGCGAACATAGCTTGATGTTCAATTTCACTACCCTTTTTTTGTGCGGTGACATACAGTTTCCAGGAAAAAGCTTCCAGAGACTTCTGATCTGGTCGTAAGAGGTCATCTATCGTCCACATATAGTTCATCACTGACTCCATTGTTTCAGATATCGAACTGGCCTTGGAATATAGTTCCCCCTGCCAGTCCTTCCCAGCAATTTTACCCAAAAGCAGGCGATTCTTTACTATAATAGACGGCAGTTGTGCATTGCCTTCGAAAGGTGTAGGTGCGCGGATTACAACACTCCATTTAGAGCAACTTGACATTCTTTTCGACATGGATGCAAGCTCGTGTTTTTCTGGAAGTTGCACCACCGAGTAGTTATCTGTGGCTAGTTTGGAAGAATCATCGGTTTCCATAGGCAGGCGTGAAAGATGTGAGCGGATAAGAATTCGAAGCGCAGTCATTATGGAAGTTATGACAAGCTGCGCTATTGACGCGGAGAAATGCATGGAACGAAGGCTATATAACAAATTAGAACATGAATGATTCAAAACAGTGAGTAGAGCCGTCAGTTTCGATGGGCAGGTGCTTAATCTATCGCTATAACAGAATACCAGAAGATCTGATTTTACATCCGCATAATTCACAAGATGTAAATCTTTCTGGTATCAAAAGGACTCAGACTGTACTGCGATGCAGCTGACGACAGCTAAACAGACCTTTCTGAATCCTTTGTCGCTTCTGATCTTCTCTAGGATATCAAGATAGAATTCATTGTACGTACCCTACGAATTGTAATACAAAGCCTTGTATGTAGCCAAGAATCAATATTAGCTAAAACATTTGACAATAAAAGTATAAGAATATACCTATGATTGTCAGAACCGCTGCTAAAGTTGTAAGCTCATCCAAGTTTTTTCTATTCGAGCGTTTCGATGTTATTATTTCGGTTTGTCCTTTGGAGGCATAAATGGCGTAGGCCCGGAACTTCTGGTCATTGACAATCTGACCTTTTTGGAGCCAAACTATCTGCCATTGTTTGGATATGTCTTTATAAACCCAGGTCTTTTCATCGGTAGATATTTCTATCACATAAGCGCATAGGTACATTCCGAAAACGATGAACAGCGTCCCAATGAGCGTAAGTGGAAAGCCATAAGGAGCTATCTTCTTACCACCTTTCTCCCAATTGAGATGGTAAGTAACTACAGCATCAAAGACTAAAACAGAAGCTTGAAGTATAACGCCCACAACTGCCGTCAACTTCAACTTCCAAGGTGAAATAGCTCGGCCAGCTGTGTTCAAGGAGATGTTTGGTGCGTGTGGTACAAAGTCCCTTCTCGGGTCTAAAAGTCCTTCCTCGCCTTCAGTAGGAGCACTTTATAACACAGTGAGTCAAATGGTTTATTTGGTTCACGGTGTTCCTCATAGGGTCTCTTACTTCTCAGGTGATTCATCACAATTCTTCTTTGTCATCGCATCGCTTCGTGTAGTGACATCTGGCTCCATCATCTCTGGATTATAAAGAATCTCGGTGATATTCGGAGAGCCAGCAACTCGGACAATTCCTTCGCCATTCCACAGCTCACAAACATCAGCCGAAGTAGAACTAAATTAGGGTATACCTTAGTCAACGATGATTCCAAAAGAGATTGAAAAAGCATGAGTATTCAATGGACCGAGAGAAAAAAAGAACTATGCCTAGGAGTGCAAACACTGGCTTTATGTAACGACCCAGACCCAGTTCAAGTAGTGGCGCCAGGTGTGGCGTCAAGCGTGGCGTAGCCCGCCCCGCACTCCGGTGCTGTGCGCCCGTTTGTAGGTGTATATCAATGCCATGAGTGCCACCTCATGGCTAAGTATGTATCATCTCTTATAAAATAAAGATATAGTTCTGCGCAAGTATAAAATGAAAGAATAGTGACTGACCTCATCAATTCTAGCTCAGCCTCAGCCTGGGTTTCCCTAGCACGACCAATTCCAGCCTTGAATTGCTTCGAGCCACCTACTCTAATCGCCGAGACGACAGCAGTGATAATACCAAGTGGTCCACATGCAAATATGATGTGCTCCACCCAGTTCAAGCTCTGACTCAGGAATTGCTTAGTGACTTGCTCTCCAAAGAGAGCAAGTAGAGGAGCTGTACGAATATGGTTAGCAAAGACAAGCAGGACGACTTGATATCAATCACAAACAAAAGAAAATCGTTAAAAAGACCAACCTAGATCACTAAAGAGATTATTTGAGAACTCGTCTCCTGTGTCCGCCTTGGAATTTGGAATTAAGATGCATAGAAGTATAATTTCTGCCTGAAAGTTCTTCATTAGAATCATAAATTTGGTTTGTATTTCCTTTGAGTCTTCAGGGCCATCAGAGTAGTTCTTCAAGAGAACAGAGATAAATTTTGATGGGAGCAATTTCGCAGTGGGAAAAAAGGGGGGGATTGATCGAACTCAGCTGAGAATGCATGTGCATGTCTTATCAGTGTTTCCTAATTTTACTTGTGCGACCGTTCTGCAGTGTGCATGGATACGTATTGGAGAAAAAACGTGCATGAAAAGTCTGTTCAATCAAAGAGTATTATGACTACACTATGAGGCTCCCAAGACTGATAGGTAGACTTCCGACAGGACTACCCCGCATCACACTCAGATAGTGCACTACACCCCGGGTCAATCTTTTTATTGCTTGAATGGCTAAATTTTTCTTAGACATCTCCACTATAGTAGGGTGTAGTTGCAGTAGCTACATGATTGTGCAATGGAAGGTTTTACAAATATTCGTGAAAACACAATATTTTCACCTGCGGTTGAACGACCTAAGCTAACACGCCGCTTATCTTTATGAATGGTATTTCGCTAAGGCCGCCCTATTTTCCGCAACCACGCCATTTGCTGTGGCAACCACTTATTTATTGGGGTCGTTGGCTCTACGACTAGGTAAGGCAGTCTTGGAGGCTTTGTTTGTTTACGTTTCAACCGCTTATATTATTGTGCCGCCCCACTCCTAGAAAATCGACATCATCCAGTCAGGTAACTCTGCAGCTTTCGTACTGCGACCCTAAAAATTTGCGAAACTTCTGAACCCTGTTAGTAACGGTAACGATTCGTCACAAACAGATTAATCAGCGTCACAAACGTATCGACACGCGATGCTGCCTACCACCCATCGGTAGTGCTCTGCAAAACTCAACTTTCAAAGATACGCGCGCGGCTAATTAGACATGCACGGTAAGCTAATCCATTGCTTTGGTGCATGCTCGTGTTCCATTGCCATGAGACCCGAGCTATTTACATTTCGCGCATAGAGCACCTCATTCAGGGACAATAGCATATCCCCATCCTCGGTTGATATCTCTTTTCTGCGTGTAATTTACTTAACGCTTATTGGCAGGCCATTTTTCATGTTCCTTGGGTAGTCTACGCGGCCGTAACAACCTGTGTGCGCCACTCGTTGGTTTAACACTTACATAAGAATTTATCGTTCGGTTACGCAGCGAAACAGACTATCCTTGAATTGAGGTGGGGTGCCTATTCCAATTGCCCAATCGGTCGAATAGCTAGCCAATCGGAAGCCTTGGTGTATCGGTCAGAACACGTAGAGTACGTGCCACGTCCGCACGCAAGGCGTGAGACTGTTTAGTGTCTTCAGAAAGACATTCCCGAGAAATATTTCCTACTCCTTCTGACACTGGTTTGCAAATTTCTGTACACGGACTATTAATTTCCCAGAATGAACCCCCCATGGAATATGAAATGTAGTAATGACAGCTCTGACTATCGCTACATCAGCCATATTATTTACCCACAGTGTGTACTCATATTCTACTCGTTTCTAATCAAAAGTGCTTGACAATAAAGTTATGACTGTTACTCATTCAATCATGGGCTTGGAAATTTATCTACCTCTCAATCTCTAGAACTCATACTTCGGCGGTAATACTATGATAGGGACCAAACCGCCGAATAGAGGTTCTGTACTGTGGCTTAGCGAGAACTACTAGAACGTGCAAGAGATAACCCATATTAGCAGCCCCTTGGCGAAAAAATAGGTTGTGGTGTCGGTGTGCTAGCTAGGACCGGGTCTACATAGGCTCAGCGGTACGGGAGCGGGAATTGCTTCGCTCGTGGGTGATAATTGGTTTCCATCAGTGCATGTTGGAGGTTCGATTCGGGGGGCGGTACCAAACGTCCTTACATAAATTGCTCGCGCACGTATTTTGAGAGATGGCGTTCGGTGATGGATTAGAATTCTGTTGTGCATTGGCTGGTCGGAGGGCACAATAGTAGTGGTGCTACACGCTGCAAATGTTTGAGCTGCGACGACTTCCACAGATGGACTGAATAGTACTAGCGGGAACAGGTGTAGGAAAAGCAGGGTTTCTTCTGCTAGATTTAGCCTTACGGTTTCGATTCATAATACGGCAATTATGTAGGATGCCCCTAAAATTTCAATATTATGTAGGATAACCCTAAACTTCCCATTCGGCCGCCCTGCCACCCTCCCATCACCCGGCCCGCCGCCCTCTTACCATCCCCCCACCCGCCCTGCCACCAGAATCCACCTTCCAACCATCGACCATGCCGCACTCTGCCATAAGCACCATAGTAATGTCCAGTTAAAGGTAGCCTAGCATTTAAAAAACATCAAGTTGCGCAGCCTAGCAGAAGGGTGGTCATGCCATATATATGTTCCGGCCGGTGGGCCAAGTAATCCGCTTGGCCAACTGACCAGCCGGTTGGGCAACTGGCCGGCCGATTGGCCAAATAGTTGGCCGATTGGCCAACCGGCCAACTTTGTCTATCGGCTGGCCGGTATGTCAACTGGCCAACTACTTGCCCAACTGGCCAGCCGGTATGGCAATGAAAGGCCTTGGTATCAGCTGGCCGCCACTACACAATAGAAGCAGCAGGTTTCTGTTTTCCAACTACTATAGCAGATTACAAATTGTTTCTAACTAGTATAATTAACACTCTTCAGGTAATACTAGTGACGCCAAATCAGTGCGGATGAACATAACCGTGGCAACCTTGCGGGTGTATCAGAAATGACTAACGTAGTAATGATTGAATCTTGATCGCGGTCCTAACACAAGTCCAGCCCTAGTGTCGGGCCGTAAACAATCTTTTGCAGATTCCGTAAGAAAAGATCGAAACATGCAGGGTTGTATTATCACAAATTAGAACTGCCAAATCAAAGTCAGTTACAATTCACAGTCGCCGACAAAAGACGCATTAGGTTCCAATGTTCCGATCTTTTCGTACAGTCTCTGTAATATACAGCTGTTTGAGATGATCGGAGTTTGCAGGCTACCTCAGTCACTGGTGCTACGCATGATCGTAGAACTGCAGTGAGAGATGGGAAACCAGTGGTGCAGAGTGCGCGCCGCAGTCCTCGAAGAAATTTGTTTGGAGATTACCAAGGTTTGTAGAACCGAGCTTCTATGATTTATAAATGGTGTAAATAAGTTCTGACATCTATTATCTTAGTTGCGGCCGCGAAAATGTACTACTTGTTGAATATCATAATGTAACCTCTTGCCATATCGGCCAATTGCCACATCGGCCAGCCGGGGCACCAAGTGCACTAATTGCCATATCGGCCGGCCAGTTGGCCAAGTGGACTACTTGGCCAGCCGGCCGGAACATATATGTGAAGCTGTCTAGATAACGTGCCCAGATGGCTTATGCTGAAAGGGCAATAGGTCGGGTGGTGGGAAGGTATTGGGGAAAATTACGCTGGAAGGGCGGCAGGGCCCGGTAGGGCGGCATATGGGAGGGTGCAGGGCGGGTGGTGGAAGGGCAGTAGAGCGGGTAGTGTGAGTGTACCCGGGTGAATTACGGTAGAAGGGCGGCAGGGCGAGATGTGGGCGGGTGGTAGGAGGGGGGCAGGGCGGCCAAGTGGTTGTTGTGGCCCATGGGAGGGCACCCAGGCCGAATGGGATGTTTAGGGGTATCCTGCATAATATTGATTTTTAGGGGTATCCTACATAATAGTGCCAAAGTTAGGGGCATCCTACATAATTGCCGTTCATGATAATATCCACCACCATCGTTCCCTCTTCCTCGGCCTTCCCCGTATCCTGGTCTTCAGTGTACCACCGTAACTTCACCTCTCCGAATACGTCGTATCCGCCAGATCACCCCCGCCGCAACGACACACAGCACGGCTAGCAGCGATACGGAGACGAGTGAAAAGATTTGCATCCGCGTGAGCGCTGCTTTGGTTAGGGGGGCTGATGACATGGTTTTGTGTTTTGGGAAGCGGAGCGGGGAGTGAGATATGGCGGGGATATGGCCGGTTTAGATGCAGCAGAGCGTTGTATGTTCCTGTACTTGAAAGACACAGGATCAGAATTGTCACTCGTCAGTTTGTGAAATAGTATGTAGCATGATTCCCTGCCCCGTGATTCATGATGTTGGCTGCTGAAAGGTACGTCTCTTCTTCGAGTTGACCAACATGAATTTTGATATTACGAACGAAAGCCAGACCTGACCCAAAATCCGTCCTGGCACTGTTTAATTCAACATCCTCGAATAGCAATCTCGTCAGCCATCTATAATCAGGGTTTGATTTCTGGATCACTCGGGTATGGATTGGAACGGCCTTTCCAAGTACATTTAGCCGACTTGCAAGACTTTGGGATTGAGAAAAGCTGCCAGCGAGGCCGTTTGTTGAAGACTTTCTTTGGATTTGATTGATAAAGTAAGTTTCCTTTCCCCAAACTCTCAGTTTACAAGATCGCTCAAGTATGTACTGTCTAGCGAAATTCCATCATCGTCATAATCATCCCGATCACCTTTGGCCTCCGCCCAACCCATCGTTTACCTCTTCCTGCACCCCACATGTTATCGGATCTATCTATAAAAGCATCTCAATGTCACTGTCGACGATAGCAGACCTGCACCGGTGGTCATTCCGTGTTGGCGATGTAGGCTAGGGTCTCCTGGTGTCTCGTCGCCCTTATTCTGTTCTTCTCTGTTACTTCACGTACACTTAACCTTACAACCAACACTATCATACGTTCAACTCTGAAAATCACACTACCTCCTCAGCGGCGTCTCGTTCCCATACTCACTCTCCGACTCGCCATCACTCGCCTCGTCTCCCATGCCCCAATCAAAATCAGGGGTCTCGAGTTCTCCCTCCGACTCCCCGAACCATTCCAAATCTCCATCGCCGTCGACTCCAGGGTTCGCTCCGCTCAGCGCCGCTATCAGCCGGGGAAAGCATCGCTCGAAGAGATGGATTACCGCGACTCCAGCAACACCAAACAGGAGAATGGCGACGTAGCCGATGAGCGGTGCGCCGTAAGGGGATGTATATATCGGAGTCGTCGTGCATGGAATTTGGGGAGGGGTGATGTGCATCTTGAGGACTTTGGGGTGCAATTTGGAGAGAACCGTTTCGATAGGTCGTCCATGGCAGAAACTGATAGTTTCCCAGAGAGGTGTTGGCCCACCCTGAAAAACGTTGGCTCTGGGAGGTTCATGGCCAGTTTTCGGTTTCTATGATATTCATGCATCAAACCTGATCGAAGTTCGCCATCACAAGGTCTCGATGGAGTAGAGACAATGAACTGGTACATGCTAGATCACTCGTTGGATCGTTTGACAAGTAGGTAAACAACAGACAGATCAGCGCACGTCAAAAAGATATCGATTGTCCTCACGGCGGCCTGCAGAGTTGGGTTTGTCTTTTTTTTTGATGCTGCTTAACAGGCACTTCGCTGTGTTGGCGTCTGCACGCTCCCGCTGCTTGCTGTCGTAACACGTCGCACAGTGCATCCTCTCGCCCGATATCCTTCTACAAAACGCCCATGCACGGCGCCCCTGCTTCCATCAACATCATCACACCTCAAGAATGCGCTCTCTCGCCGCTCTTTTCTTCGCTGCCGTTCTTCCAGCAGCCATTGCCACACGTAGGTCAACTCTCCATAGCCGTACTAGGTCCAGTGCTGACAGTTCGCGATCGCTACAGAGGTCCAGCCCGCGTGGGCGTGCGTCCCCTACTACTACTGGCGCTGCGACACGCTTAGCCCGAGCTTTGACTGCTGCGATCCGTTGATCTGTGAAGATGATGGGACAGGGCAGGGGGTCAATCGGTGTTTGAAGAGGGGCGGGCAGGCGGTGGTGGAGCTGTAGAAGACAATGTTAGCCAGAACAGATACCAATGAAGACGTCGTACCTGTAACACAGCTGCTCTCTCAAGCTCTTGTATGGAATACACCAGCCAAAACGGTTTTAACTTTGAAACAAGTGATCCTGTGCCAAACTGCTTACTTCACCACAGAGCGCAGTCCGGGTTCATCTTGAACGTCCGCGACACCCACGATACCCTTCCCAGTTGCTTAAAACGCAGCTACCCCGCTGCTCTTCTGCACAACCACCTAACCACCTAGCCACCTAGCCACCAATAAGCATCCAGCTCTGAGCTAACCAGCCAACCAAGAACAAGCATCTCTCACCAACAACTGCCCCACAACTATTAGCATGCCAGCCTTCACCTTCGCCCGTCCACCGCGGACCTCCGCCCGAACGTCGCTCACTGTCTTGAAACTCCTGTCGGAGAAGTTTCCGCCAGCGCTCGTTGCCGGTCTCTCTCACTTCCTGTACGACCACTTCGCCAACGACAAGCAGTGGTATGCCATTTACACCTATCAGGCAAAGCTGCGGCTTCTGGAGGGGCTAGAGGGGCTGGACTGGCCTGTGCCGGCGGAGCTTGTGGATATGGTGGAGGCGAACAAGATCCTGGTGTTAGAGCTGGCGCTGGCGAATAAGAGGGAGTTTGTGCAAAAACTTGGAGTTGTGGAGGTGGGGGAAAGGTAGGAAGGAGGCAAGGCGCAGGCATGCTTCGCAAAACCAGGTTGATGGATCAATATGTGCAGTTTGCCACACCTCCGTATCTCATTCAGACATACAGCTATCAAAATACATTAGAAGTTAGATACCACGCGCCCCCAACCGTCGGAGCGCAGTGTTCTCCTACCAACGAAGCCGCCGTACCTGTGACCCCAAGCCGCATCGCATCCCCAGAGCTCAGCACAATCCAAAACCTCATCCCCTCGCCCACCGCAGTGCAGCCAGAAGACAACGTTTTTTGCAACGGGAAAAGTTCCTCCTTAAGAGACTCAGGCTGCCAAACCCGAGCGAGGCAAACAGAAAAACCCGTGGACTAAAGAAAGAAAAAGAAACGGAGCTCGCCCGAGACAGAGGTCTCCAGCAAGCAAGTCGAGACCGTGCCGGTTGTCGTTTGGTTTTCCACCCCACCCCCCGCAAGACGGGGACCTAGGGTCTTGGTCTGGACTTAGCATGTGTTGTGTGTGGGAGAGAGAAGAGGAGGTGCGGTGGAGGTGTGGTTATATAGGTGGGAGGGTTTGCAGCGCCAAGAGGTGATCTCTCCGGTGGATTGGGCTGGGGTTAGTAAGCAGACCGAGTGAGCTGGAATGTAGTCACCAACTTTTCTCTCATGCGTTAAGTCAGCATTCAGCCTGTTAGAAATGAACGACTGAGCTTTTTGCAGGGATGATATAACATGAAAGAACAAGCAGAAAATGTCGGCGCCATGCACACGTGAAACAGGGCCACAAGTGACAAAACCGAATGATCACCGGTGCAGATGCTCTATCCTCAAGTTCTACAACGTCTGGATGCTTCGTAAAGCCAGGTTGATGGATCAATAGGTGCAGCTTGCAACCTCTGTACTCAATTCAATCATATAGCTGTTAAAATACATTAGAAGTTACATATGATAGACTCCTGACGGCTTGAATGCTGTAACTCTCCCGTTTCGTCACAGACAGTTATAACCCAAAATCTACTACTAACAATGTCTTCCATAACCGAATCCATCCAATATCCCCTCCCCGTCGCAGCCCCAACAACAACAACGACTGATATCGATCCAGAGCTCGGCAACAACCGCAACTTCTTCGTTGGCGCCGCCCTCTTGGCGCTGATCTTTGTGGCCGCTAGCATGCTACTTGCGCTCATGTATCTGAGGTACCGAAGGATGCGCAGGACCGTGCTTATAGCTATGGCGACGCCGGTCGGGGGTAGTAGTCGGGGAGCTCGCGCTGGTGGTAGTCGCGCTGGAGATGGAGATGGGAGTGTGTCGACGCTGCCGAGGTATGAGACGCGGGAACAGTATGTGCAGGACTTGGAAGTTGGGAAGCCCGTGTAAAGGAAGTCGCGGCGAGGTACCTACTGGTAATCACGAGTTTGGGGTGTTTGTTAGAATAGAAGCTGTTATATTGAGGTGACTACATAAATCTAGTGGTTTCTCACGTTCTTCTGTGCATGCTGGTTAATTTTCCACTTGAAAGATGTGTCAAAGAAGTATTTTTCTCTGTCAACTTCTAGAAACTTGTCCTCAATGTCGGCACAACTATTATCTTGCAGCTAGGCTCAGGGACAAAGTTAGTCACATTCACTCACCCAGCCCAGCAACTAACCCCAGCCCTATCTATCGGCCAAACCACCTCTTGGCACACCGGAGTAATCACCTCTTGGCATCGCAAACCCCCCAGAGTATATAACCAAACCTGCCCCCAGCTCCTGCTCTCTCTCTCCCACAACACTTGCCAAGTCCAGCCTAAGACCCCAGGTCCCCGTCTTGCGGGGGGTGGGGTGGAAAACCAAACGACAATCGGCACGGGCCCGACTTGCTTGCTGGAGACGTCTCTCCGGCGAGCTCCATCTCCTATTCTTTCATTATTCCCCGGGTTTTTAAGACTGTCTCGCTCAGGTCTGGCAAGGAAGGCCTGAGTATGCCAGGCCGCGCTCACTGGGCGGGTTCCGTTGCGTTTCACAGTGTGCTACAGGATTGTGGTTGCGGAGGTGTGCGTTTCCTCAATCATGGTTCTGTGGGGTGGGGTGCAACGGGGCTCGCTGGGTGGGCGCGGCCTGGCTCGTAAGGAGAAACTTTTCCCGGTTAACAAAAACGTTGTTTTCTGGCTGCACTGATTGTTGGTGGGCGAGGAGATGAAGTTTTTGGAATGGAGTATGAGAGATGAGGTGAACACACGTAAAGTGTACATGAGCCAGCTGCTTGATGTGAAAGTACGTTCCTGTTCTTTGTAAGGTTGAGTGTACAAAGAGAATATTTGAACAAGGGCGATCAGGAGCCAGGAGACCAAAGCCAAATGATACAAGGTGCTGAATTGACATTCCAATACCGAAAACCCTTGAAATAGTGGAGATGAACGGTACAGTCTTGAAGAGGCAATGAACGATGGGGTGGTGGAAGCGAGCAAGTAGAAACATAAGATTAGCATGCACACAAATCACTCACAAACCCGAACGACTCCCGGTGCAAAGGTGCTTCCTGTATCCAATTTCCGTTTCGTAACCCCCCTCACCGGCTATGATTTCAACCAAACCTCCAACTTCTCCACCCCCTCCACTCCCTCCATCCCGTCCTCCTCCTCCTCCTCACCGTCACTCAAACCCCCCCACTCCACCTCCACCTCCGCATCCTCACCACTTTCCAGATCCGCATTCTCCCCATTGTCGTCAAGTCTCTCCATCGCATACAACCTAGACGCGGCCGAGAACCGGTAGAGATACCGTTCGAAGGCGTGGATAGCTGCTACGCCGGCTGCGCAGGCGAGGAGGACTGAGAGGTAGCCGAGGAGGGTGATGTAGTTGTCGATGGCGATACTGGTGACTGCCGCTGTGGGACGGAACGCGGGCGGCATTGTGATGCTGGCTGTTGATGATAGTTGTAAAGTGGTCGTGATTGTGACTGGACTCTGTGGTTTGTTTATTTGTATTGGAACTGCTATCACCAGGTAACTTCAATCTCCTTGATAGTGACTATAGCATGCTATTCGAATATCAAGATTTCAGTAAAGCTGGTTAATCTTTAGACCAACAAGTAGTTAAACAGCGCCGTTCACTCATAGGACAGCACTCGTGAACATTCTCACTGCGCACACGCGCGAGTGATTATCAATAGTTACCCACCAAAACTTAGCAAGACCTCTACAAAGCACTACAGTTCCACTTGAACCTTGTCTCACCTTTGTGTATACAAGTTCGAAGAGTGACAATGCCTCTACTCAGGCATACTTCATGTGTACATGGCATTGACGTTTGTTCAACAATCACCACATCGTAGGCAGACAATTGCAAGCGAATGGCAACACTAACCAGAGAAACCATGTGCATTGAGTGTCGATACAAATCACAGCTACCGTTTCAGGGTCACCTCCCACACGTACACAACCATCGCAACACGCAGATACTCCCGCAAGCTCAAGACTACATTGCACACCTCAATTCGAAGAAAAATGACAGCAAATTAAACCCCATGTATATTGCCCCGTCCTCCAAACTCCTCCGCTAAAAACCAAAGCATAAACAAACAAAATAAAGATCAGAGCACAGTAGACGGTCAAATCAACGCAACAAAACACCTCGAACGGCCAGTTCCAGTATGCACCACCACCACCACCACCATCATCATCTCTCCTTGCTCCGCCCCCAACATGACGTTCTTTTTTCTTTTATGAGGTGCCTTAGAGGGCGGCGACAACAAGACCCACGACACCGACAATCACCGCTGCCGCGCCGGTTCCCATCTTGCTGGCTGCGCCCGTCGCCTGCGCAGCCGTTGCCGACGCCGACGCCGACGACGCCACCGACGACGCAGCACTCTCCGCCGCACTCTTACTCGCACTCGCGCTCGCCGTCGCACTACTCTTCACCGCCGATTTCTCGGCACTCTCACTCGCATCCTTCTTTCCACTCTCGCCCGCCTCGCTCTTCCCCGTCTCCTCAGCCTCCGCAGAGCTTGTCTTCGTCATAGTAATCCCATCCAAAATCCTGCTCCCATCAAGCCCCGTCGGCAGCGGAACATCGGTAAACAAACTCGAGTACTTCGTCAGCAGGTCCGCAACGCCGCCTGAGCGGTCGATCTTGGAGAGCACGCTGGACGCGGCCGCCGCTGGTAGTGCCGAGGAGAGGATCGAGCCGACGAGGGCGTTGTCGACGCAGATGCGGCCGTCTTGGCAGGTTTGGTCGATCGTGCAGCAGTCGTCTGGAGCAGTGGGTTAGTGAGGGATATGAGGGATGGGAGAGGCATGGGGGGCGTACAGCCGCAGCGGTTTTCGGACGTGCAGGAGCCGCCGAAGTCGGCCGCCGCCAGACTAGCCGCTGAGAGCAGGAGGAAGTGTTGGGGGCGCATGGTAGTAAGTGGGTGAGTAGCTGTGCGAGGGGGTGGTGCGGTGTGGATCGAGGTTTGAAAAAGTGGTATCGTGTGCTGGTGGGGACAGAAGGGAAGGGCGGATGGCGGTGGTTTTATTGAGCTCCAACGTCAGCCACCCACGCACCCATGCCTGGTAGACCCCTGCCGCGCTAGCCGGATGCTGCCGGCCCAGTCCCAGGTTCGGGCCCTGCGACAAAAAGCTTCGCTGTCGATCGCGCCTAATAATAGCTGCCCGTGGCTATCCTCCTGCTGCTGCTGCTGCCGGAATTCGAGCTCTTGTTTTTGCAGGTTCTGTGATCCGTGGTGGCCGACAAAGAAGACAGACAGAAAAGGTCGTCCTACGTAATGCCTTGAAGAAGTAATTTTATCTCAGCCAGCCCTTCGTTGCCCAGGGCCCGGCCATCCGGATCCAGTCGTCGCCCCGTCGCACAGGCCGTCGACGCGTCCAGCTAGGACTGCATCCAATCCCGCCCAACAACGGCCACCCACACCTACGTACCCCACCATTCCAGCGTCCAGCGTCCAGTACCCTCTGTTCTCCAATCTCGTATAATTTCTCACGATGCGTCGTCGTAACATGCCAGGCTTCAACTTGAATATCCGTACTCTACTTCTTTCTGCATCGCTGCAACTCGCCAAACTAAACTAACCCCAGAGCTAACTATTCAAGCCTGGAGCATGGGTTGGATTGGATTGGCCAGCCGCGCGAGCTAGTGAGAGCGAGCGAAGGCTCAGCCTCAACACCACGAATAGAGGATCGTGAGACCAAGCGCCGGCGCTAGCCCTGCCCTCCCACTCCACGTCTCGTATCGCAAAAGTGCTCACGGGGTCTTTGGTGTGGTTTAGGGTTATGACACGACAAATGCTTTCTTTGTGACGTCAGACAGCAAACCTGTTGTTGTTGGTGTTGGTGGTGACGGCTGCTAATAGGAGCTCTCTAAAACGCAAGTACCCGAAGACGGTATTAATTGACTGCATTAGGCATAGGTGAGTAATAGTTTTTGTAGCTTGGATAAGCTTGATAGAGTTCTAGAGCCCGCAGATGTAGAGTCGAGCAGAAAGTTGTGATCCGCCCAGTTGTTTGGTAATGAATCCAGGGAAATTTGTTGCCAACACCGGAAATTTTCAGAAAACTTCGTTACTGAAGACCACAGTGACACAGCATCCGTCATATACCATCCGACCCGTGGCAACACTTTGGTTTTCTCGGGTATTCGAGTTCAACCATCCATCTTTTGGATTTTCGGCCATTATATCCTTGAGATTTCTTCAGACCAGAATCTCCACCCAAGGCCTTATCTGGATGATATAGTGTATTTTCACCGTGAAATATGTGGCTATAGTTGTGAGATCCCAGGGGACGATCATGAAGGGTTACTGTGGACGGTGGTCATGAGTCAGTTAACGTAAAATTTACTTAGCAAGGTAGACTCCTTACCGTGAAGATAAGCACTTATCTAAAGTTCGAAGAAATCAAAGCTAGTCAGAGGGGCAAGGATACCGATCTAAAGACAAGATTGATTGTTTATGTATCATATGTGCTCACTCATAAATATTTTCGTTCCTAACCAGTAAAGTTAATTTATTGCGTGATGAGCAAGGTACGAGTGACAACGCCTTCGTCTAAGTAAGTACAAGAGTAGACACGGCATTTAAAGCAAATGATATTAAGACAGACAGACGAGAGAAGAAAGTAGTAAAAGTAGTAATATCGGGTATGACTGATGTGTCCTTATCAATTTCGTATTTCGACAATCCAAAGAAAGATACAGCGAAAACTCGTCACAGACATGTCAGAAGCAAATTGTACTACTCCTCGCATGACACCATCAAGTGTTAAGATAAACCCGAAACCCGAAACCGAAACCGAAACCCGAAAACTCCTCCAGTAAACTTATCCAGGGTGCTTCCCAGAACCTGGAACCTTCAAGTATCCGAACGCCTGTTCCCTAAAATTTTGTCGACCGTGAACCATGAACCTTTTTGTTGACCGTAAAACTTTTCATCCGAAGACAGATGCCTTCATCTTTCTCATCATCTGGAATCCAACGACGATTAAAACAACATCGGATCCTCGATCTCCATCACTTCTCCGTCTTCACTCCCTTCTAGTCGCGTGTTGTCGCTGGCAACATTCTGCTTGAAAAAGCGAGCTGGTGATTCCTCGTACACCCAGTTGTTGAAAAGCACAGGTGTACTTGAGGCCCTTGGATTGATGTTAACCCCCTCGTTCATTGGCGTGCGATTGTGCCATTCCTTGTCTCCTTGAAAATCACGGGCAGGAGTACCAAAGCTGACTGGCAAAACGGGGGTTCGGAAGATTGGTGCTCCTGACTGGCCGGCGGTAGGTAAGTATGAACCTTGGAAGACTGGAGCAGGAGGTAGGCATGTTGCTGCAGGTGTCATAGACTTTTCAAGCTTGGCTTGAACCGTTGCAGCTAAAAACTCCGTCTTGCTGATTTCCATCATGTCATTATCTTCTTCCACTTTACGTGGAATGGGATTTCCATGACTGGCACCTCGCTGCCCTCTTCCACCTCTCTGGCCACCCCTCCCCCTCGTTCTCGCTGCTGTGTTGACCGGCTTTTGATGTAGCCCCATGTCCTGTACCATTCCCGTCAGGTCCTCGAAGTATCGGACCTCCCTCTCTTTCGCAACCGTCTGTTGACGGGCTTGGGTCTCGCGCCTCATGCGCTCGTTGTATACCTCGTACAACTGCCCCTCGCCCGCTAGCTCCAGCCCGGTCTCGTTCTTGTAGTTCGGGCGGTAACGGTCGGCACGGCAGATGGCCGCCCGATTCCCATAACGGTCGACCCGCCCAGGGACGTACCGGTCCACTGGGCGGCCGGAACGAGTCAGATGGTTGTAGCGGGGGCCGCGGGGAGGGGAGACGTTGCGATGAGGGGGGGGCAGCTGGGAGTAGTCGGCCGGTTGGCGTGGAGCCGCCTGCCTGGCAATGGATGCCAGGCCCTTCTTGATGTACTCCTCCCGCTTTGCGTGGAGGCGCGCGGTCAGTGAGTCCGCATTTTCAGCGGGCCGGGCGGAGAGAGAGTATGGTGGGGGCGGGTCGGTGGGGGCGCAGAAGGACATCTTGTGGGTCGGGTGAGGGGTTGGTGTGAGGTGGTGGTGGGGAGGATGGGTTCTGTGTTTCGGAAGCACAGGTGTGTTTTATCCACTATTTTAAAGGCCAATGCACCTCTGCGCATGTAGAAGGAGGCTGCGAGTACCATCCTGTGTTGAAAACAGGGCTGATTTTGCAATTGCGGCTAGCCCAGTGACTTTTTGTTTGTGCGTGTTGCCTACTACTTCCTAGAATCGGAGGCTGATAAGAGAGCTTTATGTTACTCGGAAACGAATTTTTGAACGGCTCAGCCATTCAGCGGCTTAAACCAGTAATATTGAACATTCGAGCCACCTTGGTTGCTTACATATGGTGATGGACCGTGATGTTATATTGAGCGGTGGAACGTAATAGAATTATCAAGTGCCTTGAGACTTAACGGCCCATTCTTAATTGAATTTTCTCGCTGTCCCCGGCTTTCTCGCGCCATTGAATGAGGATTATATGCGCATGTGCGTAGCTAGTGCGCTGATTCAGTGAAAAATCCAAGGAATATCACCACAGCTAAAACCACAGTCAGAACTTTAGTAAAGTGTCGAACATCAAGATGATTTCAGATCTTATGTGCTGAGAAATTTCGTTAGAAAGCAGCATCCTTGAGTATTATGACGAGACTTCATATTTTTGCTGAAATAGAAGTAGGCAACCAACAATAATTAGGTGAATAGAGCCAAGCAATGAGCTCTACCAAACGGCTACAAATTTACTTAGACAATAAAAGTGTCCCTTTACCTTCGTAGCATCAGCTGCTAATTTCGTCGATATGAGTTGTGCATATTGTGACTGGGCACTATATATAAGTGACCTAACCTGGTGTTCGTTGAGTGCTAATCGTGCTGCCCATTAGGCCAATTTTCCTTTCAGCTTTCAATGTAAACGTCGCCCATCATAGATACCATTGATCATCCCTCTACCATACTTCGTACGGATCTACAGATAACACTTGCGATCAATACGAGTACTCTTACATTTAGTTCACAACCCTGTTGACTCTGGTAGTTCTGCACCGCGGGTCACTCGGTTTTGGTCATGTGGGATCAGGTCTCCTAGCGGAGTCTTATTGCCCTTATATTCTCTTCCAGTACACTTAACCCTACAATGAATACGACCATGCTTTTATCTCCAACAAATCAACTATGGATTTTGCGACTTTCCACACACACAAAAGTGATCTTAAGCACCCGCTTAGCTAATTTTCCGACTTTGTGCTCCACCTCTCGTTCATTTCACACCAGGCTCGCGCAGACACCATGTTCTGTTACTCATACTGGAAATGATCTTATATTCAGCACGAAGCTATCCCAAGTAAGGTACGCCCATTCAGTCTACAGTTCAAGCAGCGGAAACGGCAGCGACGGGACAGCGGCGAAAGGGCAGCAGTGTTGAAACGACAATGTTCGCGGAAACGGAAACAAATTGCATATATACAGCGAATTTATACGAAAGTTTTAAATGGAAGATTATATTCGGTTAAATACGTGTCAGATACTTGGTGGCCCTTGGAAGATCGAAGTACCTCCGGATCATCTGTCCTGAATCTTCCCCAGCTAGTTAATCAACTATCCTTTCACTGAGGCTGTGCTCCTCTCCGGGTTCTGTATGAACAGAACGTTACTTTTGATAGAACCCCTGAGAAGTTTCCTGGATCTGGTGTCAAACACTTGCAGATCACTGTCAAAATCCTTCCATGCGACAATCATAGCCCCTTCCTAGCTAAGTATGTGGAAGGAATTCAAACTCTTTCCATGCATCAACAGCACTACGCGTCGTCTCTCGTCAACTGCCGCTCTTCCGTCGCCTGCAACCTGGAACAAGCTTTCTAACAAGCTTTCCACTGCATTGCAGGGGTGGCCATGGTACTGGGAGGTACTCCACAGCTATGCATCCCTGGCATTGGTGATACCATGGAGGTTCGATGTTGAGCGCAAACGTGCGCCTATTCAACTCCCTAATGCAAACTAGAGTGTGGTTATTGGTCGGGATTTTCGCTGCTGTCGCAACGGAGATCGGAAGAGTCGCTGCTTTATATTATTTCAAGGGCCCTTGTAGGATAGATGGATTATGAGGGCAAACGTGCACAGCCTTGACTACACGCCAGGTACTGCGATAAATTATTCGAGTCTTCGCCGGCTCAGAGCGGAAGTTCACGTGTAAGCGAACCATAGTTTCAGTAGGTTAAGATGGAAATTTACCCCGAGCTAGAACAGTTCTTTTCTGACGTATCTCACAGCTGGTATTCCAATGATCTGTACATTAAGTGTCAATACGATTTTAGTTGCGGAGCATAAGCTTGTTTCTAGAGTTTGGCCATGGTTGTAAAGGGTTCGAATTGAAGCTCTGTGGGTACTACCTATATTAGTAAGATTTGAATCTCGGCGATATATTGAGCCCCAATGGCAGACACCTCATTGCAATCTCTCGATATTGTATGATGAAGTCGTTTTGGAACTAAGTTGTAGTAACGATGGCGAAGTCCGAGAGTGCTTATATACGTAAGGGAGACAGATAGAACGGAGGGAGGAAATGTTCCGATCATCATGAATATAAGTGACCTTGAATACTTTGACTACCGTATTGGCAAGATTAAAAAAAATAGAATTCAGTTGGTGAATAGAGCGCGTCTTTGAATCTTAACTTTTGATTGGGAGTCTAGATTGGAGAGACCTGTATCTAAGGCTACCTCAAATAAGAGAGACGTAACTTAAGACAGACCCCAGTTTAAGTTAGGACGAATGCCAACAATTAATGCATCACAGTGAGATAAGAGCTGCACTCTACAGTCGTCCAAGACACTTCATTAGGGTGGGCACGTGTGTTGGCCTAAGGCCGCGTAAGCTCTGGCTTGGAGATGTTTAACATCACTAGCGTTGTTGTAGGTTATCGTACGAGTACTAGTGGTTTGTATTCTTGATCAGACGTTGTTACTCGAGTTTGATGACGGAGAAGTTCTAATGGAGAGAAATTTTGGATTGTTTTTATCTGCTCTAGAATCTGTATTACAAGGGTGATTCGGAGTACACTTTGAGATGATTTTTTATCGCGAATTTTATGTACTCGTACTAATGATGGGAGGTTGAAATAAGGTTGCTTGTAGGGTTTCTAACTTCTGATCACGATACCCGCTGTTTCTCGCTTGTATTTATTGTGAAGTTTGCCTTTATTCAAGAAAACTGTAGATTTGCTCTTTGTAGGCTTCCACCCGTCTTTCTTTCGTATCATTTCCAACTACGCCGAATATACCATCATCGAAAACAGCCAGCTCGGAGGTTTGTAGATCTAGGCGTCGTCCAGTGTAGGTTAGTTCAGATTAACCCGCTGACTGCTTCCATGCGTGATGATGATAGAGCTCGCATGGATCGGAAGCAAGCCAGTGCCAAGTGACTGGGCAAAGAGAGAGAAGCTACAGTAAGAATCGCAAAGAGATGGTAGGAAACTTTATGGAATTTTCAAGGAAATGTATTAGATTCCACGAAGATTCCTCACATCAAATTGTGGGCGAGGATCACTCCCGGTGTTTGACATGTACGTTTTAGGATCTCATAGGTGTCTACCCAAACTACACGAGGTGCCGGGATTCTGGAGCGACTTTCGGAACAGCGGCTGTGTGTCCAAACTACTCCTATTCTGGACACACAACGGGAATCGGCTGTACCCATGAGACTTCGAGAAAGCAAGGCTCTTTTAGATTTGCCTAGCTTGCTTCTTGCTTCTTGCTTCTTGCTTATTGCTTATTGCCTGCATGTGCACAGCACACTTCACTTCAAGTTCGGTCTACTCATAGAGTTTCATTAATTTCTGCAATCAGTGGTTTTATAGCAGTACGAGTACGTATGTACATCTTTTCGTATTTCACTATCGGGAGCTAGCATTTTTCTCACTTCTAACGGTTCGAAAAAGCTTGGCTCCTCGTTCCTCAGGCCCATAGCGAAGCGGTTCTCGGGTCTAGGGGACAAGAGCTAGTATATCCAGAAGGACTTGTAGTTATCACCTTGCATAAACATCGCCGGCGGAATAATACTATGCTACGATCCACGACGATTAGACTTTGTTCAAAGTCTACCTGGAGAAGGTATGGGAGCTCATCTTCGTGCTGCAACCTATTTTACTAAAGTGAATTGAACAAGCTGACGATTCGATTCTTTTATGAATCTAGCATATTAACGAACCCTCTTTCCCGATAATTTCTTTAAATCGAACACCCTTAAAGCGAACAAGTACTTAGTTGTCAACAAAAAGAAACAACACATATCCCAGAATTCTGGAACAGCAGCCTGCCAAGGCACCCGGAAATAACTTACGCAATGTGAATGAGAAGGCTGCTATTTAAAAACGGTCGTGAATCTTGAGCCATGGCATATTATCTCGTTAAAGAAACAAAATACAGGAGTTGGATGAGACAGTACGTATCCGCCAGACTACTAAGGGTACGACTGTAACCTAGGAGAAACAGACTAGACATAAGGGCGCTTTTTCAACGTGCTAGTAGGGCTAGGGCTTTTGCCAAGACTGGAGATGTATCATGATTCATGTTGGGTGTGAGATGCCGTGATGTCACCGAGGAAGTCTTGAGCGCCCAGCTTGCGGCTTCAGCGGCAGTAATCCCTCCCCAGTTAAAATATACTGCAGCTGAACAGCTATACCCCAGCACCCCACCATGTCGCGACCCCATATGCCGGAAGCATTCCCCAGCTCTGCAAGGAACACCCCAAGGATACCAAATATCTCTGGTGAAAATGCACGCAGACCCACACACCAACCACCCTATTTTCTGCGTCGTACTGACACCTCGCAGAATGGCCGTTCTCAGCTCGCGCATCGAACCGATCCAGTAAGAATCCCCAGGCATGAGCGAGGCAAAGGACATGTGTTGATAAATATGCAGATCCCAATGGAAGATCTCGGCCGTCAGAGCACCGACAGTGGTTTTGGCGGCCCACCGACGGTACGTCTACTTACCCGCTGTCAGGTACCTACCTCGGCAGATACTAATACCAAAACCAGACCCCTCCAACGGCTGCTTCTCGAACTCCCAGAACTCCCGGTTTCGTTGACCCCATGCTGGATTCTCCCACGCACCAGCAGAGCTTTGGAATGTCGGCGGTAAATACCTTGAACTCGTTCTGCACTCCACGGGACCGTCAATTTCCCACGATATCAGTTGAAGGCGCCACAAAATTCAGTCCGCGCGACGGGTTTGGAAGTGCTAAAAGTACTAGAAGCACAGCGGTAGTTGATCCTCTCTATCAAAAAATATTTGTATGGTACTAATAATTATCCTAGACTGCTCCAATTCTCCGCAGCCTTGGAGGTACCCCAGAAACGCCACAGCGGAGCTGCCCCCGCACCCCGAACTCTCCTACCGCCAATGGTGCGCAGCGCAGAGTCAATACTCCGAATTCAACAGTAAATACCCATGTGCTATGTCCAAATCCTGCAGATCAAATTAATGATGTCTTTCTTCAGGCTGCTCCGATTGTACGTACCCTTGGAACTTCCCCGACTGCAACACCGCCGAAGCGTCCCTCTCCGCCGCTGAATGGCACCACGGAATCTCCAGAGTCAACCCATAGATCTCTGCCGCGGAACGGTATCTCGGCCAATGGTATCTCGAATTCTCCGTCATCTCTTGGCAACGGCACACCCGCCTCTCTGCGATCTTCTCCACCCCGAACATGCACCGGATTCAAACCATTCCCTTCACCCCTCAGTCAGCCTCCGAAGCGGCCTGGAATCCCTACCTTTCCACGTCCGAGATCTCCTCCGTTTTCACCCAAGCATAACCGGTCCCCGACACTCATCCCGATCCCGCGCTCGGCTACAGAAGCGTACTCATCTTTTGAATCTCCCAAATCTGGCCAACCGCACGGTTCATTGCGTGTGCACAAGGGAAGAACTTTGGTAGAAGACCGGATCCCTGACTCTGTGGCATCAGGTTCGACAGTTTGGCGTTGCTGTTGGTGCGAGAACAATAACCCTAAAGAGCTCAAAGTATGCATGATATGCAATCATCCGTGTTGTGTGAAGAAGGACAGTGAAAGAATCAAGGGCTGTAGGGCATGGATCACGAGAAAAGCGCTGTACTTTGATGCTTAGAGATTATGGGTCACGATTAATGAATGGATAATGGATGATGAATCATAGAAGGAATAGATGTATTTTTTTTGATGTGGGTTCGGGGTTTTTTAGGCACGTTAGTTTCTAGTTTTATACCCAGTGGCGCAAATAATAGAAATCAGTTCTTCGGCAGTTTGATTACTACACACTCTCCAATTGATAGCCTTCGCAAATAATTCTCTTTAAATTAGGAGGAAATCTGGACCCTGAGATATAGTTTGGCGAGGGATAACGTTTCGCATTCCCATCAAACCAATTCTTAAACTGTGAAAGATCTTCGAGACTTCGGCTTGCGCAAAAGACCATAATTTCTCCGATCAAACTACTTCAAATCTCTCTACAATTCACTATCGTAGAAAATTGCAAAGCCATATCGAAAAATGTCTACCGATTACGTAATAGACATTTTCTCCCCCATAACTCACACCATCCACGGTTTATCTTGCAACATCACCCCATCTTCTCAAATCGCGTCACTTCGCCTGGGCAGTGACGAGTTCTATATCACCTTGCTGCCACAGGCACCAACTATCCGGCGACAGCTGTGCCTTTTGGCTTAGGAGTCTTGGACGCCAATCCATGTGACTGCTAACTTCTGCATTTTTTAGTTGCTCAGCTCGAGCGCTCTCAGCTACGTAGATACCGCTGCTACTATATGTATTGGAGCAGCTGCAGTCATCTCTGTTTCCGGCCCACAGACAAGTAGTACCGGATATGCGGATACCTAGTAAGCTTACGCGTAACCGTCCAGAACGAACCGTGTCCCAAGAATTCAATCACTCCCAAGGAATTCCCAAGAACACCCGGCACAAATCATCGGTCCTCCACCTTCCTAATCGATGGACTTGCGTGTTTGCGATTTCGCGCTGCCTGGTGTGGAGGATCTCTACATAAAAACTGAGCTGATGTGGTGAAGCAAGCTACCAGCCACACACACGGATACAGCCACACTCATTTGTTTGTCCATCCATGAGGCTCAAAAAGTTCAATAAGCTTAACTTAGCTTAGCGCGAGGTAGGTACGGGCTGGGAAAAGTCTCATGTGAAAACCATGTGTAACTCACAATTTATCTTACGAAGCAACGTACTCGTGCATGAGTAAATTTACTTTATTTACCCAGTTTTTAAGCTCAAAAACAGATTATTACATCACTGTGTACTACAGTACATACATTATAATCGCATACCCGATCCTTTACTCGTAAACACATATTAGTACTACTCACACAAACAAACACGTCTCCATCGACGTTTCTATGAATCTAATACAAATCATTTAACACTTGTACAATTTTATCCCTTCTGATTGCATAACTGATAGTGTCATCCAATTCCTAGTTGTCAGCAAAATGCACCCTTTTCCTTCTTGTGACATTTTCCGTAGTCATGTTGGCCGCAGAATTCTGTACCGAAGTATCTGAGATAATCCCTTCAGTTACCACAGTCGTACCTTGTGGAACGTTGGGTGTCTCCTCTTGTGTCTCCTCTTCAGCCCTCGACATCGTCTGCCTTACTGGAAGTCCAACATTCAAGATGTTCTTTATTTCCTCTCGAGTCTCGGGGAAAATTGGTGGCTTGACAACATCTGGCTCGGTTCCGTCGCCGTAGGCAGTGGAAGCTGGCGACATAGATCGAGGCTGGGGCGGAAAGTTGGAGCTAGTTTGGTGCGGCTGCGGTGGGTCTGTAATGACTGCATCGGCTCGTGTGCGCTGATGAAGTTTCTTGGAACCTTTTAGGAGATCAGTCGACGGTGTGCGTGGTTGTTCAACGAGGGAGGTATCGGAAGGGTTGGAGGAAGACGAAGATTTCGAAGCCTGGAAGCTGGGTGAATCTCCTGGGATGTGACTCTCATGATAAGGGTCTGATTTGAGCTCAAGGTGGCCTTGCTCTTTGGTCGAGGTGTCGATGGAACCGGATGGTGAACTGCTAGTTTGAGCTAGCAAGCATTCGTTCAAAGAACTATCAATCCTCGAAGTATGGCTCTCTTTCTGTAAGTCTTGTTCGTCAGGGACTTCAGATGCAGTCTTCATTGATTTTTGTATCATGAGGTTACCCCCGGATTTCGATTCTTCTGAAGGGGAATATCCATCCTTAGACTCTGAGTCGGATTTCGGTTCCTGAGGAGGGGAAGACTCATACTCAGACTCTGGGTCGGATGTGGGTTCATGAGAAGTGGAAGATCCATCATTAGACTCTGAGTCGGATTTCGACTCTTGAGGAGTGGGAGGTTCATCCTCGGACTTTGAGTCTGTCGAATCAGAGACAATTTGGTTTGATCTTTTATCGGATTTTCTGTCATTAACGTGGGGCCGCTTAAAAAATCCAAGGTACCAACAGGAGCCAAGTAATAGAATGAATGCAAGCCCCGGGAAGTACAATGTATAATCTACTTGAAAATCTTGCTCTAGATTCTTTTGGGGCGTTTCCTGATTGACTTGATGATGACCCGAAGTGAATATTCTCCCTCTAGTTGTTGTAGCTTGTGGAACAATATTAACACCGATAGAGCGGGCTGTCCTAGAGTTCAAAGTTTCGTGAGCGTGGCATGTGTCCGTTTGTAACGTAAGCGGGGCAGAAGGACACGTAGATATATTCTGAGAGTATTCGGCCTCAACTGTTTTAAGGGCTGACCAGGTCTCAAATTTAGATTCCACGTCTCTGTCTCTAAACTCCTGTTTTCGGATATGTTTAGGAAGGTGTTGTTGAACATTTTCTTCCTCATGGTTCAACCACCATTCAGAACAATCTTCTAATGTGATTTTAGATTCTTCATAAGGAAATCTATAGCAAAGGCTCCAATCTTCTGAAGGATCTAGATGATGTCTTGTCCATTCATAGCCGCGAATATATGGATACGGCAGTTCAGGACTAGTGCAAAACTTCAATAGTATATGTCTATAGCCTAAGTCGAATCCTGGCATGACCCTTTCATGAACAGTTCTACAGAGGGCGGAATCTAGTAGTTTCTTTATTCTCTCTTCTTCCAAATCTAGTTTTTCTTGATCCACGTCTATTTGCACTTGCTCAACATATATTGGCTGTTGAGTTTGTTCAGCTTGTTGAAATGTTACATGTAGCAGGCTGAGTGGTGACTGGGGCCGGGAGTAAGCATGATTTGTTCCTGTCAATTGTTGGCTGGTAGAAAGCGTTGCTTTTTGCCATCCAGTGTGGCTTTGAGTCCCCCTCTTTTTTGTTTGAATAACAGGCAATTCTGAAAAGTCACTTGTTTTGTGACCACCGAGCTTTCCTTGGTCTTCTTGCTTCAGCAGGGTCTCGACTGTGAGAGGCTGTTTTGTTTTATTTTTATTTTTGCTGCTGAGCAAGGTCTCCTGGCTTTTCATTTTCTGTTTGATTTGCTGTTGCTCTATTGCCGATTGGGGTATTTCGCTTGAAGTACTTGATTGCACTGATTGGTATTAGCATATTTCTACCGAGACCCAGATGACAATAGTTCACCCACCAGATGATCGTTCTATAGATTTCTCATGATGATCATTATAGATCTCAGTTTTTCCTAGAGCTGCAGCTATCATCTTTCCCTTTCCCTCTTGTGACACCTTGGTTGTGGCAGTTGTTTCAGGCATTATCTAGACCGTAAAGCCGTTAGTAATTGTGTTTTCGTAGTGAGAGACGCTTACAAACAGAATCAGTAACAATATGGGTAAAATAAGTAGTATGTATGGAAAATAAGAATGGTTTAATGAAGATAAAGTGGTGTGTGTATGTGGCGTTCTAGCTTAAGTAGTTGGCGTTGGAAAGATGTTGCTATTGCAGCCGTAAAAGCGAATACGTCACTGATTGATTTCTAACAACCATGCAACATTTCCGTTTGACTCCACTTCAGTTCGAATGCAGCATAAAAACTTTCAAGAAACACATATCAAATTCTTGACAGCATGAAGTCTGCTAACAAAGGTTTCGAGGCATTCGGACGACAACATGATCTTATAAAGAACGATGAACTAGCCACAAATCCTTACGCTTGTTTGTTAAATAATAAAGGCTGATTTTCAGGCATTGCAGGATGTAGGAAAGCATTGCGCGCAAACATTTCGGTACAGAATATCATATGCTTTGTTACTCAGTAGTCCTGCGGAGCTTATTAACACGCTTTCTGTGAATACTGCAAGTTGTGGTTGCTTACCTGCTGGTTTCGACTTCTATCTGTCAAGCTGCAGGTAGACGATGGCTTCTTTGTGTGGTTTGAAAGACTAGATCTCACTTCTAAAAGTACCAACTACAAGACCTATCGTCACATCTACCCTCGTTAGCATTGCGAAGGCGTCGGTTAGTTAACAAATTTGCGTTGTGCTGTGAAAATATTATGCTAACTATACCGAGATATTTCACGCATCTCAAGAGCTGTCATTAATGACTTCTTGAATTATTTTTGCAATTTAATACATGTACATCCCAACGGCCCAAAAATTAACCACTTGCATGTACATCAGACAACACTTTTCCAAAGAAATCCAATATCTCTTAGCAATCTTCAACGTCATCTCAGTATATGACTATATTACATGTGTTTTGACCGATACACCAAGAACTTCCGTTTGTGAGCTGGTCGACCGGTATACGGGTCGACAGGTTGATCAGCTATGGGCCGGTCAGTTGACTGATACATGAAGTATGTCCATAGGTCAACCATGTGCGAAGATGACAGTTTAGTTGCACTGATGTTAGTTCCCGCAGTCCTCAGATATACCTCACATAATTTCCAGTTAGATCAGCTGAATAGTTCCAGATTACTGTCGTATCAGCGCACTCACAAATTACTATACTACGGAACTTTGCCAAAATAGCCGTTTCTATTCTTTCAGACAACTACCTCAGGCTAATGTCGTCATATTCATCACAATTTTGTACACTTGGCTCTTTTGATTGAACTACTACAATTTCTCAGGAATTTGAATGTACCTAGGTAAGGGTGGGGATTGATTCCTGCTTTGAAACCTGCGATAAGTTCATATGTGGTATTTAAAGTTGGTGTATCTCCTTTACTGGATACTTAGCCTATGGGTTACTTTAATACCCAAGTCGACCAACTTCCAACCCACGAATCTTATTGTACCAGTCTACGAGCTGCAAGACCTATGAGAATCTTTTAATATGTATCGGTCAGAACAAATCCACCATTGGAGGTGGTCATTTGAAACTCTCAGATGATTTTACCAATAAAGTTGGACATAGCTGAGCGGCTATTTATTGGACAATCAAATCCTAGTTAATGAACAGAGGTCGATGCCTGTGATATATGAGCCACTTGAAATGTCAAGTACACACATAATCACTCGTTCACATAGTTAATCACATTCTTCCCGGCAAACTTCAAAGCAACTCGTGCTTATACACACTTGTGAATAGTCACGCTTCGGTAGACCTTTATAAGTCTAGCTAGATTCAAGTTGCCTCGATATAATAAATGTTTCATCACTTCAACCTAGCAAGGTCAAGTTGCTCCAGCATTTTTCAACACCAACATGCACCTTGTTGATAGTTTCTATATATATTAGGCAGACCGGTGTGGATGCCCCTAGCTCTCGATCCATATATACAGCAACGTGTTACACTAATACACCATGACCGCACAGAAACCGACCTACCATGACCGCAGCAGGCCCCCCGCCAACCTTCACACGCTTCTCGCAAACCTAGTATTTCCAACAGATACTTACCCCAACCTCCCTGCGAATCTGCGATTGCACTATGGGTACCGTCTCTGCACCATCCTAAACACAGTGATAGACACAGACTACAATATTATATTGGACGCAGTATTATACGGAGAGTACCGTACGAACGTGGATCAAGACCACATGAAGGAAAGGCTCGAGGAAGTGTTGTTTATTAGAGATGTTGAATCGCTAGAGGGTGTGACAGTAGCCAAGATGCAAGGTGCAGCGTGTCCGGGGTTGCTCGTCGAGGGGGTCGATAGGAGTGCGCAGGAGGATGTTCTAGGGAGGGCATACTTGCAAGATGCCGGAGAGCTGGAAGATACCTGGGAGACTCAGGCAGATTATATACTGTAGTTGGCCAGCAGCTGATTGTTCACCCACATGCATACTATTTAAAAACATATTTGTAGAGGACCAAAACTTCAGACAGCAAACTATGTTCTTATTGGGGATATCCTAACACCACGCCAACCCTTCACTGCAATATGTGTCACTTCAAAAGGGTTACTTCATTACATAAGGCTTTTGCAGGACAAAAGTATTAGAGATAAGAGGAAGACTAGGTGGCACTAGAGTCCCAGCCGATTCAGTATGCGTTATACCAAGTTGTAGGAATAGAAGTGCCTGGCCGGAATGAACCACTAGGAAAAGGATAGGTAATCTCAAATAATATGGAAATTAAATCGATGGAATACATCAGGCAGGAGGGCTGGATTGCTGACCCCAGCCACAAAAAAAAGAGCACGTTAGAGGATATCTTTAACTCGCTCTTGAGCACGTTTTCTATATTCAAATATTTATACAAAATCAAAACCCCCAAATTTGACAAGAGTTCAGTAGATTTATAATGTAGTCTTGTGACCAGCCGGTAAAGTAAATTCGTCGTTCCTTATCCCCACAAAGCCACCGCTGGCCCCTGGGTTTGAAGTAGCAATTCTGCATCATTAATCATTCGGTTTTGGTCATGTGGGTACGTTTAGGTCTCTCGACTTCTCGTTGCCCTTATTCTCCTCTCCTCTTCCTCCTCGAAAACAAAACTACCTCACAAAAAACGTGATCATCTTCAACAAATAACAGATCAGATACCACTACTTCTAGATGAGTTTACATAACATATTATTCAACATATTGAACAAGCTAAAATACTTGTTACATCATCAGCAAGTCACTGGCCTGTACGACACCATTCAATTAATGTGTGATCACATGCATGTTTATACCCCCGATGAGGATGCGGTTTTCAGATTCATCAACAATCGTTCCACTAATAAGCAGACGCACACGCCCTTGACGCTAAGCGATATGAATGGAATTAATATTGCTCATCTATACTCAAAAAATAGCCGCGATGCATACTAGGAACGATTTATTCAGTATAGAAACCTTTTCATGTTTATCTTATTTAGCATCCTGGTTTCTATAAGGTGCCAGGCCGGTTCTTAAGACCCAGCTACTTGGAGCCGAGACCAGGATGAGCATGTATAATATCAAATCGGGATATCTGAGACTGGAATTTGGAAGTGACAACGGCTGCAGTGCACCGGCGCAATATCAGCGAGTGCTATAGCATGCAGCAGGCCAACAATTGCGCCTTCTGTTCCTAGAGGATTTCGTGCGACAAGGCGATCAACGGTTCTCTACACCTCAGCTCAGACTTCCAGAGCCGGAACTACTCTACACCGTATCATTGTGCTTTTCCACCGCACGTGCATCAAATTAATTGGCGGGTGGCCTTGAAACACGGCAGTGCACAATTGCCAGAATCAACCCGGATCATACTCTTGCATCCAAGGCTTTACCGCAATCAGATCTATTTGCATTTTCATTTTACCTAGCACTGTCTGGATGTGGACAATCGATTCACTTGATGGGCTATGCTCTCCACATTGGTCCAAGTGAACGCCGTTTAGTCTCGGGATCTGCAATCCATCACATCTTTCGCGATATCAATTTCCACTGTTTCACCCGAAGCAATGACGCTGCAGTTGCCAATAACGACAATAGCCAAAATCTCGAGCTGTCCAAAAGAAGGAAATCTGGACCACTAGAGTTTTCCAGTTTCTGGCGGCAAAGAAAACTGAGCCATGGTATCGGTATAAGCCGAAGGATGTAAGTGTGAGCTACCGTTGGCCGGCCAATCAGCGCGTGGCGATTCTCAAACCCTTTACAAGGACGGCGAGATCGAATAGTAGTCAGCCAAATATTGCTTGGATGTGCGGTGCGGGAGTAAGGGGCCTGCATGCATGTGCATGATAAGTGACATGTAGCCTCTTGCCAGGAAATGGACTTGTCGAACGCTTCAAATGCGGGGGGATCGAGTATCCCTATCGCGTCTAACTTCCTACGTCATTGCCGGTGGAACTGCCTAACCATGCATGCATTTTATCGGCGGGTGTTCCGGGCTGTCTGCAAACGTTTCTTTAGCTAGAGTACACTAGAAACTCCCAAGATTGCCTACGTACGTATCCAGCGCAAAATGAGCCGAACTCAGTCCTGCCGAGCGCCAAAAAGCAAGCGCATAGAAGAAGTCTGAAGCTATAACCGCCAATAAACGCCTCCGAGCTAGCTATGGGCGCAATGATGATAATGTCTTATTTTGTAAGTATTGATTTTCGAGAGGGGATGCGGCTTATGCACATCCTTCTCCTCACACTACTTGCTTTTTCTGGTGTAACGGGGTAACCCAACTGGTCTAGTGGTCAGTGCTTTCTTTTTTCCATCCACATTTTTTATACTGGAAGCGAAACCGTATGAGCTGAGAATTACAAAGGAGGTTGAGAAAACATATGCAGGGACCGATACCTACAGAACATATGAGTGGCTTCCAGATATCACTCCCGCCCCCAAGAATAAACCCAGTCAGTCGAACAGAACAGAACGCCTGGTTCTTGGGCCCGCAGCACAGCAGCAGCAGACGCGCTTCGTTTCTCGTGAATCCGGGATACGAGAAAGAAGCAACAAAATCATCTTTTTTTCTTCTGAGGGGGCAGCCAGTTTTGTTTTTTTCCACGACGAGAATTGGGGATTTCCCCACGCTTCGTTTCCGTGGGAGGATCCAGCAAGCCCATGCGTCGAGGCCAAAGGTGTGCAATAAACGTCGTCTCGTGGTGCGCGGCGTACGTAACAAAAATTTCCATGGAGAAGTTACCACATCGTGGCTAGGGAAAACCTTAAATCCTGCTGCGCTCGTGACGCTCTCCAGGATCAGTGTCTTCCCTTGCCCAAATGGTCACAAGCATTACTGTCCTAGTCGCACTGCTAGCGAGCACTTGCAGCCGATCCGGGCCTGGAACATTCAATTTCGCCTTATGGACGATCATGTTAAACATCGCCGAACCGAAGCACGGCCTCCACGGATATTCGGCATCATATCAAGATGATTTCCACCGGGAAGAGCAAAGATTGTACCGCGGAGATAGGCCGCCGTGCCGTTACCCTGGCGACGGAAGGATGAAACTAATCTCTCCATACGCAAAAAGAAAGCGTGGGGAAATGTTTACTACATATGTGCAATGACCGCGAGTGATGCCATATGATACCTTTTTTATTTTTTTGATTCCTGTCCAATTACGGCTGGAAAGGCCGAGACAATAGATTCGACGGAAGGTTGTCACTTGTGGCCGGACTGCAAGTATCTTATTCTACCAAATAACGTAAGTCTCAAGCAGTAGATCCCTATCTAAATTCGTTCCATGACCATGAAGACATATCTAATAGGGAATCAGACTCCTAGTCTATATTCAAAATGTGGAACTCTGTCTTTGATCAGACTAGCAGGTATGGATCACCTCTATCCGGGAATCTATTGGACCGGCAGCTAACCACCTAGCTACCGACATCCTTCCCGACCTTACATAACGGCGCCAGCCCTCCTCCCTCGACTCGCCCACAGGCTGCAAAGAGGCTTGCTCCCGCATATGCGCCAAGTCCCCCATGCAGCAAGCAGTCCTCGATGCTGAGAAAACTGCAAGAAGAAACGAACTGGCGCTGTGAATTGCTTGTGCTTTTACTCCCGGCGCCCAGGTTATGTGCGCTGCGCGCGTGCCGTCCCGTTTTTCGCACGGCTGGGGCGACTCGACCTGGCTTGCGGATTCCGTCTGATCAGACCGGCCGTGTCGTTGACGGCAGAGACACCCGGGGCTGCGGCTGTGGGAGCTGGCCGCGAATCGATCTGGGCGGCGAGAGGCGAGAGGCGAGATGGCGCCCAGGTACTATACATGTAGGCGCTGTTGGAACAGATGGGCGCCAATACACAGCTCGCTATCATAAATCTCAGCGTTTCTTGCGCATCATATCCGTCAGCAGCGCCTGCACACGCGCACGCGCGGCTGCACGTCGACTATAGCATGCAGAGTTGTCTGCCTGTATTATCGATATCGATAGCAGACAGGCTATTATTAGGCCTCGATGGGATCAAGATATTGCTGCGCTGCGCCGCGATTACGCTGCGCTGCTATGGCGATATCTGTAACATATCACTCTCACTCCGCGAACTCCTCAGATTCGACTCCGTGCACTCCGGCATCGCAGCACTTCGGAGAGAATAATCCACCGACTTCTGATACATGGCTGAAGGTGACGGCTAGCCCGATCGCACACCCCACGTCACGATTTATTCCCGCCCACCCGCGATCCGCGTGCACCCGCAAGCGACGAGACCCACCCGCATCTATCTCGATTTTCATGGCTGGGAATAGATATCAGATTTGGGAGTTGAAGAATCACGTGCAATGCCGCGATGTTTCCGGATAGGGAATTCTGGCAGCTGCGATCGCTCCAGCAATCTTGCACGGCGGGCGCTGTCGGTTCGCGGCCCGTGCGAATCTCATGTGAGTGTGTGGGTTGGTGGTGGCGAGCGCGCGTCGAGACGGCTGTGCTGATAGGATAGAGCACGCCGATATCGATAATACTGATAAACACAGAACTGGCATGTGTCAACCACGCACACACGGATATATAAATTTCAACCGATATTATACCGCCGGCTCGACCCCCGTACAGCCTATAAGACGGCGCTCTATACTTATGTGCGATTTAATTTAGCTACACAGTGCTCGCACTCAACGCCGCCTAAATTCTACTCAATATGGTAGAAAGTGGGGAGCCATGGCATGCACAGATCATATCGGCGAAGGGTTAGGGCTGGCGACGCTCCTACAGAGGCAGCTCTACTCTAACTCTGCTGCCGGTTTTGGGCACGTTTTCCGGGGCGGCGGTAAATATATTGCCATAACTTCCCCTTCCCGCCCTTTCCCGCCATTGAACGCCTTCTATTTCCAATTCAATCACATCCAGCGCCCTGGGTCAGCACAGCGGGTCGGTCGCCTGTTTAAACTCATCTGTAATATCGCTGCATCACACCACCAGCAGTTCTTGATATCACCACACCACCTTTGCGATATTGAAACATATATCCGCGCCGGCCGCGCTTACCGTGGAACCCTGCGCTCCGAGAAATGAGCGCCGATTGCTAGTGGCCTCGGCCCGATGCGCGCCGTCGTTCATCATAGCTCGCTTACGGACGGATGGTGGCCGCAGCACGTGCCACGACGGCTTGGGGGTGGGACTTGTCGAGACGGCGCTGGTGCTGGCGCTGGCGCTGGTGCTGTGGATCCTTATAATTCTCATTGGTGGAAAGCGATACTGCTCGGAGCAAAAAACGTCTTGCGCGTGTGGAAAGTCATCGTGAAGACTCACACCGAGTCACAAAGCAATCCACGCCCAGCGCCTCGCCGACGAACTCCGCGGTGCTGACAGGCGCACGGTGCCGCTATGTACGAACAGCACATCTGCAAATCTGCAACGGCGCGGTGTTAGATGGGGCTAAATTTGTGCAGAAGGAGGGTCCGTGACGTGGGGTACATACATACATCGCACGGGTCCGAGAGTTAGAGGCCGCACTTAGCGTGCCCCCCGCACGCGCACGCGCAATGAGGCAGGAAGGCAGGAAGGCAGGAAGGCAGGAAGGCAGGTGGAAGGCTTGGTGATCGAGACAAGAGAATACGCACCTAACGGCGAGCGGGTGAATCTGGTGATGCTGCACTTTCTCGGCCCGGTGCTGCAGGGCGAAGGAAGTGCAGGGCGAGGGCCGGAATAGTTCATATCCCCGATTGAAGGTCAGAGCAGAAGTATGCAGTAGATAGAGATAGAGACATACTGCAGTTCTAAGAGTCAGTCGGGGAATTGTACTGCACGAGGTGCAAGATATGCTGCATTTCACCGTTTCTTGAGTCGTTCTTTTTGTGTGCATTCGCGTCGGGGAGGCTGGAGCAGGTGGGAGAGGTAGGAGCGTGGGCTGTATGTAATGTATGTATGCGTTGTCTCCAGCGCCGCCAAAGCTCTGTTCGCGCTCGTGGCTGCTGCAGCTGCAGAGTCAGTTCATGCGCCGAGGAAACAGCACCGGCTCACTGTGTCGGCGGAAGTCGAAAGAAGGCACCTGAATTGTAGAATCGACGGAACGCATAGACGAAACATTGGCAGCGGCGGTCGTGAAGCGGTTCGTTCAAGGCATTGTCATATCGCGGTCAACTATAACTCACATAATTCCCATGTCTATTCCTCAGTCAGTCGAAGGTGCATCGTAAGCTGCTGCTGCTGCTGCTGTCTCAGTCTGCACGCTGCATTGCATAATACATACCATCTACACACTCAGCAGCGCGCTATGGCGTCCTGTCAGTGCCAGTGTCAGTGTCAGTGTCGTCCCTGCATATACGGTACGGCTGAACGTCACGCTGCCCGGTGCTTATTATTGTCGTGGCTGGCATGGCCGGCGTTGAATTGAGTCGTGCGGTGCAGGAGGAGCGCGAGTGAGGCCACATGGACGACCACGACCCTCCGACCACTCCACGAGCCCACTCCACGAGCGTCTTCAGTTTCTATTACCTATGACCCCTCCCAACACCGGACCGCGGAAAAGCTACACATTCGCGCGAGCGCCGACGTCCGAGCGCGGGCGGGCCACGTGAGCCTCCCCTCCTCCCTCCCTCGCTCGCTCCCTGGCTCCGTCGCTCCCTGACATCGTCGTGCCATCGTATTTCGTTTTGTTTTTGTTTGCCCGGCACATAGCATGCGCATGAAACAAAATCTGCCATCCAATAGCAGAAAAAACGAACGAAAGCCCCAAGTCATAATTAGCACCATTTCGTAAAATAAGCACCCGCCTCTGCTTTGGGAAACCGTTCTGCTGAAATGGATGGGGGAAGGGATGGGGAAGGGATGGGGGCTCGGAATGGACAAGCCCGCAGCTATAGCGAGCGCCACCTATGCTACGGAGCGCGGGCGCTGCCACGTTCCCGCGCGGATGGGCAGTGACACTCGCGGTGGGTGGTGGTGTGGGTGTGGGCGGCGGCCGTGCGCGATCGTGACCACACCATCCAGGGCAGCAGCGCGCGCGCAGATCGATTGAAAGGGGGATGGGGGGGGACGATGTGTGTAGTAAATCATTACATACATATGTGCTTTTTTTGAGGATGCTCACTCGCACACTCCACTCCACACTCCACGGGCGAAGCAGACGCGCGAGTTCGGGCGGCGCGCGAGAGATGCAACGCGACGACAACGACGACGATGCATCTGGCCGCGGTTTCAAATGCAACACGAGATAGCCGTTGCATCGGCGGCGGCGGGTCACACAGCGCAAGGCGTTGGCGTGCCCGAATCTCGTTTACGAACGTTAGATGCGATGTTCCCAAGGCCGCTATCGCGTTCGCTCGATAGTCCTAGTCCTGCTATAAGCGCTCACAGAACGTTCGACATCGCGCTAGCCCCACGATGACACCCCATATTCAACGTCGTGGCCCCTCGCCCCCCCCGCCCCCCCCCCCCCCCCTGTCGTTAGCCTGCCTCCCATCGGAGATCACGGCCCTGCTCGCGCCGACGGACAGCGAGATGAGCACGCGGCAAGGGCCGGGTGGAACTTGCCCAACCAGCGAGCGCGGCGGCGTCGATGAGGCGGTGAGGGCGAGTGGTGAGGAGTGGGTTTCGGTCTGTGCGGTGGGGGGCTTTGTGAGCGCGCCCGCTGGGTGGTGGAGATTCTGTGTATATCGAGGGCTGCTATGCCGTGCTGCACGGGTTCAGGTTTGTTGAGATGGACCGAGCGGGATGGACGGCGGCGGACAGGAGGCCGGTGGCGGAAGAAGAGAGGCTGGATGGGCAGCACTGCCTCGGGCCCAGACAGAGCTCGTATCGAGGGAGACGGAAACAAATTTCCAGGACCCCATACAAACCTTGCCAAACATCGCCAGAACCAAAGCCAAAACAGCGTAGCAGCAGGACTGCGTGAATTAGCGGGCCATCACCTCAGCATCATCAATCGCCGAAATCTCAGTCAGCCGTCACAAAGCAGGATTGTCGTAAACTTAGCAACAGAAGGCGCCGTTACGTATGGAGTATGTGGGCATGTGGGGAGGAACAGGTCCTTGACGTTGTCTTTAACAAGGTGTGGCAACGACTCGTCTGCACCGTCCTCCTCGCTTCCGACTTTTCGCGCGCCGATCCTGTGTCAACGGCGCAGCCAGCATCAGCACACGTTCCGCCTTCGCCCCGTGACCCGTGGTGTGTGTGTGCAAGCGGCGTGGGAGCACCTAGTGTAGGCATCCAAAACACGTCCCTCCCACCATCCATCCACCTGCACACCTGAAACCACCGACCCCGTGTTTCACGCCCTCGCCTCGCCTCGCATCGATAAGCCGCTGCAGCGTCTGCCCCGATACCGCGCAAGCGCCCGGCCGATCGGCTGGCGGTGGTGGTGTGTAATACGTCGTCCGTCGTCTTCCCCCGGCCGCATTTGCTATCCTCCAATCATCGCTGCAAGCATCGCTCCAAGCCGTGCCGTGACGAGTCGCGCGTCTAGCAGCAGCAGCAGCCACACGGTGGGGCTGAGGGGATGGGGTGTGGCAGGGTCGGGCGCGAGCATAGGGCTGACACACCGCGGCGTCAAAACCATGCCTGCTAGGTGTGTCGAGAAAGAAAGTTTTGTCGTCTCCGGGTTGCGACGACGCTCGCTAGAGCCTAGCGATGAGGTGCATAAGGCCACGCCGCCGCCCACCACCACCACCGGATCGGACGTGTTTCAGCATCCAGGGGCCGCGAGGGTTCTCAGGAAGTCAGGACGGATGGAGGGGGGGTTAGCACCGATTGCAATGCGGGCTGATAACGCGACACGATATTGGGCAGGGCGATAAGCAGGATCCGGATGTGTATGCTGCAGTGAGCCGGAGCTGAGCCGGACGTCAACCGTAGGATGTAGAGTAGATACACACTGGTTTGACATGTTTCTGGCTCCGAACCGAGTCTCGCCGACGCATCGCCAAAGCGCCCCGAGAATTGCAATTGCAGCCAGCATCGCTCCTACACCCTTCATCCCTACGCGCACATATGTATCAGACGTCGCAGCGTGCAGGTGCAGGTCGAAAGGCTTGGGCAAACCACCGCCTCGAGCCGCACCGCCCGACCATGACGTCCGGCCCGGGTAAACAGCCCGGCTATTCCACACGCTCGGGAACTTTGAGGCTGCTCGCGAGTCGCGACCGGGATACCAGGGCGACATCCATCCTCTCTCTCTCGCCGTCGCCGATGCCGAAATGAAACAAAACAAAACAAAACAAAACAAAACAAGTATGTACACTGTGCTTCTGGAGAGCGTGGGGAAACATTTTAAATGCCGCGGAAGGGCAGTGCACGCTGCGTGGTCCAAAGCGGTAAGAAGAGATGATGTCGGTACTTGGGGCGAGCGATCTCGCGATGTACTTTTGATGGACGCAGAGATGAAGCTGGACAGGGCAATCCCTTCCGGCCGCAATTGGCGAGTACAGGCATGATGCTGCTTTGCCTTTGTTCGCCCACTTTGTTTCCGAAGTGACATGTAACATGTCAAGCAGGCTTTAAACGAGCAAGCAAACCAGGCTTCCCTACGTACCTACATACCCCATACTCTGCTCCAGCCGACACTCTTGACGTGACGTCTCTCCCTACGCCCCATGGAAGCGCGGGGAACGCAGCGTCGCTGTCGCGAAGGGCAAAAAAACAAAGCACGGCGCACGCCTGTAGAATCCATCAAACGTCGACGGCTCCCAGGAACACCCCAGCGCGTGCCGTTCCCAAAACCCGACGCAGCTGCAGGTACATTGCAGCGCGCAGGCACGAGCGCCGAACGTGGCCCAATCGCACGCCGAATCGCGTTCACTTTTTCTTGCCATGCTGCATGCACGTTGAGGTCGAAATGCATCGTGTCGGCCGGCCTGGCTGGATGTGCCGTACGTACGGCTGGCCCGGGAGCGCTCGTCGTTTCCAAACATGCCATGCGGTGCTGCATCAGCGACCAGCGCAAGATGCATAAATGTAGCCGCGGCCACGCTGCAGCGCATCGCATGGCATATGCGGCTGGCGTCGACTCGAGTCGCTCATGACAAAGCCCGCCCGCATACATATTTTTCGTTTTTTTTTCAACCTTCGTTTTTCCCTATGTACGTCTGCTGGTGGTGGTGGTGCTGTTGGAGAAGCGAATCGCCCTGGCAGCGAGAGCTACGGCGAAACGGGTCCGCTATGCATGAATTATGATGACGGACGCAAGCGAGCCGCCGGACGAGCACGATCGACGCTGCCAGGCTGGGCGCGCCCTAGCCCGGCACGCACAATTACTACATACATCCACTCCATCAACGTCAAAACGACCAAAGTGCAGACTCTAACCGGGAAAGAGAGGGAGATCTAACGGTTTGGAAGACTGACAGGTTGTTTGTGGATGCGGCGCTGCAACGGCGGTGTCAGCATGCGATTGCTATTGTGGGCTCGTTGCAATGGGTGTTTGATGCGATGCGGCGCGGCGCGGCGTGAGAGAAGCGCGCTGGTGTCATGTGCGCGCCGTGACTTCGAGGTCACCCACCTCACTCACCTCACCTCGAGTCGAGTCCGTTTGACATGATCGACGTCGATAATGGCCCTCCTATGCCTTCTTTTTCTTTTTCCACCCCTCTTTCAGACCAGACGGACAGGACAGCATCATCGTACGTCCTGCGCGCGCTCCCAATCGGGTCGGTCGCGTAGGTACAGTAAGGACCGTTTTTTGCCCCTCCATTTAGACCTCATCTGCAATATACGTATGCCCCGCGCAGTGCGGCCACGGCGCTGGAACTGCCTCCCAGGTCCCGAACCAAAGAATTCCCTATGCATATGCCATGCGCTGCGATCGTTCAGCGTTCAAACCAAAACCACACTACCGACCACAGCCCTCCGTCGCGGATGTCCAGTCCGAGTCCGAAAACTGCCACTGTGACCTGTCACCGCGACCTCGCGCTTGGCACCCATTTTCGCAAACTCGCGCGAAATCGCGGGCGTCCTAGAATGCATGCATAGACAAACCGATATGCATCCACCAAAACAAGCCGACGCTCGATATCAGAAAAGAAAAGGGCGGTCTAGTTTAGCTCGCGATCGGAGGCCGGGCACAACAGACGACGATGGGGTCGACGTTTGCCAGTCAGAGCTCGCAGACCTCACGTCGGCCGCGGATTGTTCGCGAAAGGCGGGCGTTCGCGCGAAAGCGGGCGCCGCGCGCTCAAAAAAGCATAGGCCGGCCCCTATACCTACACATATAGGGGCGCCGACTCCCTTCGCGCCCCCGACGATAGTGCGTGCGCAAAAAGCACGTGTGGTCCGTCGTTGCTGTTGGATCGCGAGTCGAGTTAGAACTTAGGGTTTGCCTAGTGCCGTCGACGATATAGCGAGTGTTATTTGTAGCTCCGTCTGTGGAGGGAGGGCCATGTTGCACATCATCGTCGTCGGAGGCCGCGCAGGGGGTCTCACTGGCCAGTGCGAGATCTCGCAGTTGCTGTTGATCGCGGGGCTAGCAGGCGGACGTCGGGCGTCGTTCGTGTTGTCGATACTATGTATCACGGCCGCACGCTAGGCCGCGCTGGGCAGATTTCGGGCCTGGTCGAGGATTTGCACGGCTTGATAGGCCTCGCGAGGTCTATCAGGCCTTAGGGTAAGTCGCCGCCTTGCCGCTTTGGGGCGAAAAGAGGATGGCGAATCATAGGGCTAAAGACCGTGTGTCACCACGCACCACACTATGTATTCTAGGCCTACGCAAAAATTGTGAGTTTTTTAGGGTTTTCTTTTGGAGGGAGGTGAGTGGGTGAGCGGGTGAAACATTTGCAGTCAATGACAGGTCTTCTGGAAAGCCGGGCTTGCTGTGAGTGAGCTGTGAGGTTAAGGTTCGGTGGTGGGCTGGAGGGCTGGGGAGCTTAGGCGCTCGCCTAAGGGCACACACCGGTGCGTTTTATTTCTAGTCGGGCTTCCATGGAAAAGTTTAAGGCACAGTACGTCCGCACTAGAGATGCGTGCACACGAAACGAAACGAAAATTACCAGGAAAACAAAAACAATAAAAGCGAAACAGAAAGAATTGTTTCGCAAGCTGGGGGCGGTGTGTATCGGCCACGAAAACACCACGCCGCGATGGAGGGGTAGTCGCCATCGCCCCGACAACCACAGCACGCACCGATAAGTAGGCCACTGGCCTGCGTATGTAAGTCTGTCTGCCCAGTGCCCACCACTTGCCGGCCGGCCAAACAGGCAAGCCCTACCTACCACGCAGCGCAGCGCAGTGTGCGAAAACGGCATGTCTACAGTCCCGTCCCCTCTCCTCTCCTCTACTCCCTCTACGGTTGCCGCCATTTCCGTTGGGGGCAGGCAGCGCTAGCCCGCATGCCGCCCGTCGACCTCACCTCACGCCCAGCGCTGCATCTGCGACCAAAACCGACCGGGGGGGCCTGGAAAAATATCTCCGTAGCACGTCAGGGCCAGGGCGTGCGCCGTAGCGGGGAAGCCCCCCAGCTGCATGCAGATGGCCACGGTCATATGATTTCGCCTAAAGGCCCTGTTTGGAGGCGGCGGCGCTGCTGCTGCGCGAATGAGGGCGGTGGGTGGAAACGCAGCACGACGAACGAGAGAGAGAGAGGGAGCGAACGGACGGAGGCTGCGGACTCGACTCGCTGGGTTTCTGGGCGCCCGGATGAGCCGTGCATTGCAGCAGCAGCAGCGAGACACACTGGTCCGTCCGTTCGTTCGTTGATTCGATACCCGGTAACTGTCGTCCGGCTGTCTTGTGTTTTTGGGCGTTTCCTATTTATTTTCGCATCGATTTTTTCGGTGTACTCTACATATGTGTGTACGGTTTGCGTTTTGCTTTTTGGAGGGGCGAGGCGTTGCCCAGTATGTGCTTGCTCGGAAAACGTCGCGACAGGTCCCAGGAACCGGCTGACAGACACACTGCCCGCGCGACGAGTCGACGCCGTTTGTGTGCGGTTTGCGATGAGGTGAGGTGAGGAGCGCTGCGTCCACCTCATTGAGCTTGTCCGGCCGCCGCTTGGCCTGGCTGGCAGGCCGTCGACGAGGGAGCTCACGTACGAGTATTGTACAGAGCGCGATGGCCGGCCTATGGGAAGAGCCTCCTCTGCGCTCCCAAGAACCGTCGCCCCTCACTCAGGCGGGCCCCTGCCATTGATTGATTACAATTGTAGACCATGGACCATGTCGAGTCCCCGCAGGCAGCGACACAGGCATGGTCGGATGTTTTGCCTGCTTCAAACGGGGTCTGGCAAGGAGCTGCCGGTCGCGGAGCTCGTGCAGCGCAGAAGTCTATGTAGCACCGCAGAGCGCTCTCAGGAGAAGGAAAAAGCTAGAAGCGCAGCTACATAGGAACAACTGTTGTCCAGAGAGCGATGGAGTATCTGGCACATATTTGCAGGACAGGTTGGGTGCGAATCGATCTGTGGGTTTTTTATTCAGCCATCCAGACAGACTGGGGTGTGTGGTGGGCGGGAAGGAGGTTCATGGCATCCGGGTCACGACTTGACACGGTGATTGGAGTTTTTGGTGGTGAGCGAGTCAAAAGGTTCACAGCGGGTTGAGCTACACAGCTAGTGGGCGTCCTCCGTAGATTCGGCGGAGCAACGCGGGCGCGCGCGGGTGGAAAAGGGGACGCCGCGAGGATCCCCCTCGGGCGTCACGGGAATCAGTGATTGGCTTTTGATACCGTCGAATAGGCTCCACCGGCAGCCAGGCCAAACCTGCCCAGTATCTGTGCACCGCAGCGCTCGCAAAAACGCGTGCCTGTCATTGTCTGTGCCTCGATAGAGGGTGTGGCAGGGATGCGGGGGAGGGAGGGGGGGGGGGGGGCAGGAAGGCTGCTGCTGCTCAGCGTCTGTTCCGAGGACATACAGATCGGGCGGAGGCAGGGAAGCCAGTAGCAGGGGCGCTTAGACGCTGTGAAACGCCGGCCGTTGATTGGGTGCAGCAGCACGCACGCCAAGGCGAGCGTCTTCGCCTAGGCTCGGTTGAGTCCCGCACACTGCAGCGTCGTTCGAGATCCACTGGGTCGCGAGGGTTGAAACCCGGCGACTCGACGTGACTGGCTGGCTGCGCTTGGTGATTGGCGGTGCTGGCTCGACTGGCCAATTGCCCTGGGCACGATGGCGTGAAGGGTCTACGCAGGGGCCGCTGGTCCGACTGCACAGGCACAGATAGGCCGCCGCTGTGTGAAGACGTCGTCGACTCGGCGGGCAGCCGTGTATCGACAGTGGATGGCCTGCAAGACGTGCCTCTGTCACGATGTCCGTGGCTGTATGTTTTCAGCAAAACCACAGGCCTGAGCGGCTACAGTATGTAATGGATATGCATCAGGTGCATAAACCACAGCTTAAGCTGACTTAGCACATCGCGCTCGGAACAATATTGTTGAGGAGTATTACAGGCGATCGCTTGTTACGGGGTGTGAACCAGATGGCAATCAATATGACATGGCGTGGTGGCCGGTGGTGTGTCTCGGTGGTCGTTGTTGATGGCCGTGATGCGCGCAAGTGATTCAAACCTCAGTCCAGTTAGAGTCGATTCAATTCGGTCAGAGCTTCCAGGCTGCCCCCCGAATGGAGCATGGAATCAAAAAAGTAAAAGTCAACTTGCCTGCCCATACCTGAGGCCAGGACCTGGTAACATTGGACCATGGGCGATCTCTACTCTGTTCGTCCGTCTACAATCAGACTTGAGACCTGGTGGTAGAAACAGAGAGAGAGAGAGAAACAGAGACAGACTCAGTCTCGCGATAGCATACACAGAACAGATTCGACAGACCGGCCGTACTCGTTCAACCACTCCATCTGCTCTAGTAAAAATGTGTCTACTCTAGATAGAACATTATCGAGTCCGCACAGCTTCTGTTCCATCCGTATTTCGCCCAATGGCCTCTGGCGCTGGCCCTGGCAAGGTGTCGAGGAGGATGCAGGCAAGGAGCTCTCACCCACACACAACCATTCCAACCCCCATGCATATGCTCCCTACTACCTACCGCCCTTCGACGGACAGCCGTAATATCGGTGGTCCTGCGTGGTGTGGGTGCCGTCCTGAAAAGCAAAAAAAAAAATCAACCATCGCTAGAAACGCCATGGCCTTGACCTGCCTGTGTTACTCAACGCAGCAGTTGCCAGGGGCCTGGCCACAAGAGATTCGCTAAGTATTAAGCTCGTTAGGCTGGTCAACTCGCATATTTATCTACTCCCCCAGTCCCGCCACTTGCGATATCATACCCACCCACTAACTCCGTCTATTGTTTCCTGCCCGGACAAGAATCCACCAAGCGGCCTGCTTCACTTCTACCATACATTATACATATACATACATACTTGCATCCTGTCCATCCAATATCCATCTCCACCTACATACATCTCCACCACTTATCGATACGTCCGTCCAGTCCGCATAAACATCGGCATCCTCGACACGACTCGTACATATTAACTCGACGCTCTCTCCTCCTCCAGTAGCTGCTGCACATACCCTCGCAATCCCATCGACAGCTGCATCGGCGTCGTCCAAACAACACCAGCCCTCAAACCACCACAACAGGCACCATACCACCGCTCCCAGACAGTCCCGGCAAGTCCACAGCTCTGGCGACCACACTGCGCACCATTCTCCCCGCAATTGCCCCCCGGAAATCTTCCACAATTCAGGAAATCGACGTCATACCGCGGTCCCTGGTGCCGTGGTCGTATCTCCAGCATCCGATCGTGTCGTCGGCGTCGGAGTACAACTCGATCTATACACCGTCAATTGTGGACGTGCTCAACAGCAGCAACTACCAGCCACGGATGAACCAATATGAGGAGCACCACGAGCAGTGGTTGCCGGTATGTAGCCCCGAGTCACTTATCGAGCCTTCTATTTCTCTGTTGCTTTTTATATGGGCCTGAGCGTCTCAGCGTGCTGTGCCCTGGAGGCGCATGGTCATGTTTGTTCTTGGGCGGTAGCCAATTCCAGCGGCAAACCGTCCAGGGGAACCATATATAACATGCATGGCTCATACCAGAAACTGCGGCTGCAAACCACAAACCCAGTCTTCTCTTTTACTTTTCGCTGACATGTATACTTCCCAATCACAGAGCGCAACGTTGAGCTACCACGCAACAACACACATTGACAACGGCCATCCCCACCATCCCGCGCACCACGGCCACCATCACCACAGCAGTGGGCACGCCCAGTCTTCGCACGCCCACACCTACCCCTCGCAGCACGTCTCTGCCCACGCCAGCATCCTCAACCCGGAGGTCTCCGCGCCGATGCTCGAATCGCCGTCCTTCTCGCAGGACCGTGAATCGCACATCTCCGCCGAGTCTGTCCACGACGACGACCCGCACTCGAGCGTCCCCGCGCTGCCCTCCTACCACCTCTCGCACGGCGGGCACTCGATCACGCCCACGCCTCCGCAGGTCTCCGGGTCCTTCAAACGCCCGTTCCAGCCCGACATGCACACGCCCGGCTCATCCCCACAACAGTCCGGCGGCGCCCCAAACCCGCCCAAGCGCCGCAAGAGCTCGGCCGCCAAGGAGGCCTGGATCATGACCGAAGACGACAACCTGCTGCTGAGGCTCAAGGACGACGAAAGCCTGCCGTGGAAAGGCATCGCGGCGCAGTTCCGCGAGATGAACCGCGGCGAGTTCCGCGTGCCCACGCTGCAGATGCGCTACAAGCGCCTCAAGGAGAAGCTGCGCGTGTGGGAAGCCGACGACGTAAGCCCCCCCCCCTCCGTGCCCCGCGCCGCCCTCAGCCCCAAAATATCTAACAACACCCTGCAGATTCGGTACCTGAAAGAAGCCAAAGAGTACGTCGAGAAGCAGAAATGGGAGCTGGTGAGCCAGCGCATGCTCGAGCTGGGCTGCAAGAAGAAGATCCCGGGCAGCACGTGCGAGAAGAAGTGGAAGGAGATCGCGCCGCACTACGTCTCGGCCACCGCGCCCGCCATGGCCCACGACATGCACCGCGAGCTGAGCCAGCTCAGCGACGACCTGGGCGACATCCGCGAGGAGCCCGACACCCCGCTGCCGCTGCCGCTGCCGCTGCCGCTGCCGCGCCAGTCGCTGCCTCCGCTGGCGCAGCAGCACCAACAGCAGAGCCAGCAGCAGCATCCGCCCCCACCGCCGCCGCCACCGCCGCCGCCGCCACCGCCGCAGTCGTCGCAGTCGCAGGCACAGGCCCCGGCGCATCGCCGGTCACCGTAGGTCACAGCTGTGCCGCTTCAGGGACCTTTTCTATGTTTGATCTCCTATGTGGTCGATATCTATATCCGTCCGTCTCGCGCCACGCTCCCAGAGTCGCCACGCCGCTCTCGACAGGCGCGCGCACGGTGCCGGCTGGTCCGAGACACTACAGCTCCACACTTTGGTTTTATGCATCGTCTACGGGTCACATCTCCATCTTCGTCTCCATCATCATCATTATCCTGTACTCTACCAGCATCATCATCAGTTTCACACCTGTCATTTCCTGTCATCATCTTTTATTGTCTTCTCGGGGTCGGGGGCGGCACGGCGGGGGCTGGGGGCGACGGCGCGATGGGATTTAATTCTTTATTTATTTTCGTTTTTTGCTATCAGTCGTTTTGTTTGGGAGCGCCGGCGGGTGGGGCGGGGACGGGGATTCGATTAATTTTCTATCTAGCTTTTGTTTCTATTTCTGTTTCTGTTTTCTGTTTACTGTTTTCTGTATCCGTTTTTTTTTTCATTTTCCAACACAAGATTACAATAAGAAAGGGGAACCAAGCGCGAGCTTACATCGGTGTTATTTGAGGTTTTTTTTTTGGGTTGGGTGGGGAATGGGAAGTTTTTCTTTTACATGTGTATTCAATTTGTATTTTTTTGAGGGTACGACTTCTTCTTTTTCTCACGCTGTCTTTTATATTATACCCCATTTTGTTTCTTCTTCTTCAACTGCCAGGCTTTTTTATATCCTTTTACTTTTACTTTTACTTCTACATCTGTTTTACATCCTGGTCTGGCTTCCACCGGTTGATTTTCTGTCTTTAGTTTGGGCTCGTGTGGCAAAAGTTTCACCTGTAACATCTCGGGGCTGGGGGGATCACGGCGACAGCGTCTTTAAAAAACGGACGCTCGTGGTGTTTGTATCTGTTTCTACTTTTACCATTCTATTCTATCCACCGCTACTAGTTTCCAACGTCGTCCTCTTCGTGCCACTTCTATCGTCGCTTCTTTGCTTTGGATGTGCCTGTCCCACACAGGGGGGTGTTTCGGCTTCTACATATGACTTCGTTTCTTACTCACGCCTCTCTATTTCGAGTTCACTTGCGACAATCCCAAAAAGCTATTCTGTCTGTTCCAGCGCTGTCCGCTGTCCGCTGTCTGACCTGCGTGCCGTGCTCTCGTGCGATTCCGACTCGCGTGCCCCAACCCCATCCCCTCCGCGCCGTCCTGGCCCCTGCCCGGCCTCCGTCGTCATGGTCACATCGCACCCATGGCCCCCCTCGCGGCGCAGGCAGGCGTGCGTGCTAGCGCTGACGGCCGCGGCGCGGGGGCGACGTGCGATCTCGCTTGTCGGGCCTGCATTTGGGCGCGCCGTGGGAGGCCTCCATGACGTCGGACTAGCGCGTCGGATTACTGCGTTGGGGCATGCGCGCCGCATCGTCGAGCTGCTGGGGGCGCCGGTCACGATGGCGACGGGTGCGCCAGACGGTCACGATGCGTGGGCGAGGGGCGGTGCGGCTGTGGGAGCGGGGGCGTGAGACAGACGGATGCGGCGCTGCGTATGTCACGATGGGGGATGGGCGGACGGACGAGTAAAGTGGTTGTGGAGGGACGAGACTTGCACTGGGGAGGTCGCGCTGTGCGGGCGCAGAGTCGCCTGCTCGGTCCGGCCCGGGATCAGGGCGACCGGCAAATCGCCTCCACTCGACGTCGCGACACGGCGCACTAGTGCTAGGTGCGCAATTAAAGCGCGATAAGTATGTACGTATCGCAGAGTCTACTGCTAGGTCAGAGTCATTGAAGGCAATTACTATTATCGCCAATGGCAATCTGATTCGGAAGTCACCTGAATCACGATACACGCATGCACCATGTAGGTACACGCTGCGCGGGAGTTGCCCGCAACGGGTATTTCTGATGGCTGCTATAAGCAGCCAGGCCCTAGGGCTACTGCAATGTATATATCTGTATGTATGTACCTACATGCACAGGAAATCATTGAATTTAATTAATTAATAGACCGTCGCACATATACAGTGGAAGGAAGGGAATGGAAGGGGGGACGAGGGGTAGGCACGTCGTCGTCGTCCAAGTCGCCGTAGACGTAGATTATCACCCCTCCTTCCCTCGTCGCCCCACGCAGTCCCGGGGCCCCTGAGATGTGCAGACTTTTTTTCTCGAATTGAGGTGGTGATGGTGGTGGTCCAGAAAAAACAAGGGAAGGGCGCCGCCGAATTAACCTTAGCGAAGATTGCCGAGGTCGCAAACCCAAGCGCCAGTTCCCTGATACTGATATCACACAGCCCACAGCCCACCCAATTAACCCCTTTTCGAGCTGTGGTGGTCGGGAAATCCCTGGGAGCCCCCGGTCCAATACACTTACATATCGCGTAGAGTTCTCCGTGCTTGGTCTCCAGAATTGCTCAGAGGATCTGCCGCCGCTGAAGACGTATGATGATGTGCTACTGTGGGGGAGCTCAACCTCCGGCGCGGGTGCACCACCATCATGTGCTATCATCCATGCCGTGGCTACATTATGCATACTGCACTGCCGGGTCGATGCAGGAACAGCGGTGCTGGGGGAAGGGGAAGGGGGGATCACGGACGCAATGGGTATCACGGCCGGACGGTCGGAAAAGCGGCGTATGTTGCCATTGGTTCCCAAGCAACGGGCGGCCGGCCATGGTGGAAAGTAAAAAAAAAAACAGCGCATCCCAGATATAGACACTTATTTCCGCCACTGGGACCGTCAAGTCGTATATAAAACGTGGCAACCGACCGGAAAATTACTGCGCGGACGACTCCGTGGGCTGGATATGTATGTAGCTCATCTGGTGCAGTGCCGCGTTTACTGGGGACATTGACCAGCATCAATCGCTCTTTGGGATGCTATCTGCTGTGTCGTGATTTTGCTGTAATGCATAAGTACAAGTAGGTGGCTAAGCGGGGAAGGGAGCAGCATTGAGAAACGAGGCAAGGCAAGTACTTACAGCGACATCCTGGGGGGGCCTGCCCGCATTCGGGAATCCGCAGCTAGCTCGCGAGGCTATAAGTAGTCTGCTATTACAGAAAACGGACGCCTGTCGTCCTTAGGCCCAGTCTTTAGAGGCTATATCATCATTTTAAGCTCAGCTGAATTGGGGCACGGAACGATTTTCGGTGGCTTGAGGATATCAGGAAAACCCAAGACTTCGGGAGAGTAGAAGTGCGGTGCAGAAAAGGTTTTGTGCGACTCGGTTCTCCCACCACCCACTACGGCCCCCTTTCCCAACAAACAGTCCGGGTACACGTGCTCCGATCTCGTGTTTCACAAGACCATAGAAACTCTGTTCTTGTATTTAATTCCGTAACGGAGCTTCCCACACGGGCACGGCTCAGTTCCTGTGCATAGCCATTTGCTACACATTGCACCGACTTTACCGGGATGAAGTTCGTCCCATATACTGCAGTGTTCACCTTTTGATACTTGAATTGCTGCTGCTTTCACGGAAGAATGCGTTTTTTTCTGTGCACCGTGCTCTGTGATCACGAGTACTCTGGCTATCACACCGAGGAGTGACCAAGGCCGGTGACTAGAAGCCCCAGTATCCAGGTTCAGCTTTCGGCAGTGCAAAGGTAATATATCAGCTGTGATAAGGCATGTGTGCATGGACACAAGCAGGCAGGCGGGCGGGGTGACAAGGACGGCAGTGAGCAATCATAGTCTAGACTGTAAAAAATGGTTGAATCAGGCGTACTTCAATTTAGGTAGTATTTTGAAATTGAATTTCGAGCTGAGCTGGTGTCTCATGGGCAACAGGATAGCGATGATTTTTAGAACCAATCAGGCATGTGCATGCGAGCCGTTGCTGCGAGTGATATTGTAGGTGAGGGCCACACAACCAGCTTACTTCAGCCAGTATTCCAGGCAAGCAATTCCTTATTCCTTTAACTGAAATCTCGGGTCAGCCCTTTGCTGGGGATAGGTGGTTGGACAGAACCAAAAATAGATGTCGCCCAATGTCGACGACTTCGGGAACCCTCTATGTGAAAGGGAATGCGCATCTAGCCGGATCGAAGCGGCCAGGAGTGTAGCACATGCGCAGATCCCGAGAGGGATAATATAACTAAGTCTGTACTCCCTTGCGGTATTTTCCACTTTTTTGCCGTGACCGGTTTATGGTGGGTTTCAGACGAAAAGTCGAACGATACATCCATTTCCAGTGGTTTGTTGATTCGACTGTGACGCCAAACACGCGTAAGGATGATCGTGCGCGTTTGCAGAGTTATTTGAAAGGGCTGGGAAGTGGAACCCAACAAAAGCCTGCACTCATGACATGAGTAAACGAAAAACATGGGGGCGAGGTTTCCTAAATTATGGATGCTGCCAAAACTTAGTTTCAGCAGAGAACGGACTGAAAGAGAACAGCAAGGTACCAAGTAGTGTACGAGTACCTACATAAAATCATTTGTAGCACAAAGAGTGGTGATATTTCTAGGATCCCACGAGCCGCAGATTGTCGGATGGCTACCGACGGCGATCACAACTGACGAGATGATCGTTTTTGGATCTTCAAAGGTGGTACTTGTACTCTCTTCGGGTGATCGTGATAGGGGGTCATTATCTGATGGAGGTGATCAACGAAGAGGCTGCGATGTGTTATGCATGGAGCACGACGTGAAATACAAACGAGCAACTGTGGGTCGATACATGCAGTATTGTCACTTGTCACTCTTAGGGCCAGGGTTCGTCCATGTCCAATCACGTGCCTGTATCACAACCTCAAATCTAAAAGCATCCAACAAAGTCAGCTCTATGTAGTTCCAAAGAAGTAAAATCTCCCTCCCAACAAAGAGTATTTCTTTTACATTTTGTTGCTGGCGGAAAGTGTATATATCACTCGGTAAAGTTTATGCAGTGGGCCGAAGATCAAGAAAGCAAATGTCCAGAATGTACAACGCAGATGTACATCCTGTAACGTAAGTTCCAGTTAAAAGATCTTAGGTATTCTCTTTATAGAAAAACCTAATCTTTGCGGAATTGGGTTGACGGGTTAGATCAGTCTCATCCCAGAAAAAGATGCTTCTGGCTTCCGAACGGTTTTAAGCATGATAAGGAAACACATGAGTTAAAGCTAAATCACGGATGTAAGCGTGATATTTCCATCGGGTATGGAATGAAAGTTTGACTGAACGTAGATTTTGCAAAGAGGTTGACAACCGGGAAACATAGCAGTATATATCCGTAAAAATCACTGTTCAATGCAAGAGAAGTTTTCCTTCAACTATGAGCCTATTCTGGAGTTTGATGTGGTAAATTCTTGAATCAATTATGATAATTGCAATGATCGATCTTGGGTATTTTGGTGTGTTTTGAAATGGAAAGATTTGTGAAAAGTACATTGGTGCTGACAAACGCTTCAGATACCTTTATATCGATCTTTCCTTCGGAATTCGCCTCACCAATGTTGTCACACCTCATAAGAGCTTCACGACTCCAAAAAATCAATAACCCCTGGAAAAATTAAACTTTAGATCTTTATCAAAGCCACCTCTCCAGTCAATGAAGAACACGCTATGAAATCCTAACTTCCTCCATCCGCCCCTCTGCCTCTGCCTCCTTTTCCAGTCGCGTCTGAGCCATCGCAGTCTCCGCCTCAAGCTTAGTTTGATAAATCATCTCCTGTTTCCTTCGGTTTCTGCGCTGACGCACAATGCAAAGTGATAACCCCAGGAGCATCAAAACGGCGAGTATCGAGACAAGAATGTAGACTAGATGGGTGAAGTTATACGGTGGTGCCTGCTGCCACAATTCTGGTTGTTTAGAGACTGAGTTAGTGACTGTGGAAGATGCTGATGCAGAGGTACCAAGTGTGGTAAACGTAGATGTGCGGGTGCCAAGGGGATGTGTACCGACGCCGGTACTGTCACCGAACTGTCCATTAAAGAGCTGATCCGATGTCGCCACAGCTGCCGGCACGGCCGAAGTTGTACGTTTGTAGATGCTGGTGGAGGTTGGTATTGCATTCTCTGAAATGTACTTGGATAAATCGACGTTGGATGAGTATCTGGGCATTGCGTTGAGCTGGTAGTGAGTGTGTAAGTTTCTTTGCGGTAATAGGAATGTGAATCCCTCGGAATTAGATAAGAGCGTGATGTAGATTGTTAGAGGTGCAAGATGGGTCGGGAAGCTGGCTGGTGCGACACAGGATGAAGTTTGGCACCTTGTATTGGCAGAATGTTGAATGCAAGTTGCATAGAGTGAATGTAAATACCGAGGCAGCCTGGATGTTTGGATGACTCTGTGAGCTGGAATTTGTAGAAAGTAGATGAAGTGTTACGGGAGTCATGATTTCGAACATGATTTGTCTTGGCAGGATAAATCGAGTCAATGCTGGTGAAGACACTAGTGCTGGTTGATTGATATTGCCCTCCAGAGGTGTTTCCCTTTATAAACAGTGAGTGTCTTCTGAGATTTGGCAAACAGAATGCCTGAATGTGTACTGTAGAACTTGAAAAAGACTACAGGTAGAGACTTGGCAAAGCCCGCCCTTTAAATTCTCTTCAAATACGCTAGAATACAATCTGCTCAACTCTACGTCTTGCTAAGGATTAGACTGAATTCTAAAAAACAGAGTATCAGAACTTATATTTGTCTTGTTTCCGTAAACATGTCTCTCTTTTATTTGTCTTACTAATGAATTTGCTCCTCCTTCAAATCCCTCACCTTCACTTCCAAACTCTCTGGCCCAAGACCTTTCAACATCCCATGCGTCTTCTTCTCTTCCTCGGTCTCTAGAAACCTCTTTCGTTCCTCTAGCCCCTGGGCTATCTCCCACACTCGTGCCCATCTGAGTTCAACCCTCCTTACCATTGAAATAGTCACATTCTGACGGGTGATTTTCTTAATCAAGTCTGCCCTAGCTTGTCCTAACGCCCGATTCGAATTTCTCCCCAGAACGACCCAGAAAGGTACACGAAACCCAGCCTTCTCAAACTTAGTGAGATTCGCTTCGAAGGTACCGCAAGTCACACGGTCCATGGCACGCAGCAGAAGCTGGAGACGGGGTGTAGGTCTGGGCGGCGGCGTTGTACTGCGGGAACGGCCTACAGACGGTGAGACTGACGACTCGGTCCAAAATTCGGATGAAGATGCCGAGCGAGAGGACGGCGGGGACTTGCTGTTGGTGTCTGAATCCTCGGAAAATTCGGCGAAGTTATCGCTGCCAATGCCGTCGGGTTTGTCGACAGGGGTAGGCAAGGGACAGGACGGAGGCGGGGTTGAGCTACCGCCTTGACGCCCGTGGGTGTAGTAGTCCTCACGTATGGTGTCGGCACGAAGACGGGTCTGGCGAGCAGTTAGAGGGGGGTCTGTGGAACCGGACTGATGGTCAGCCATGGTTTGTCGTGGGTGTGGTGGTTGTGGTAGTTCTTGTATTGGAACATTTGGGAGAGAGTACATTGTCAACTATGTCTCCTAAGATATTGCGATGAAAGTACAGCCAGGTCTTTTTAGGGGCACAGGGACAGATGGGCTGTGGAGGGGTTGTGAATGCGACTTCGGGATTGGCTCGTGGATTCAAATTTTGACACCATACAACGAGGTTACATCGCTGGAACAGGAAGAAAGGGATCTTGGAAGGGATCTTGGAAGGAAAAGACATAGAAGATGTGGGGAAGTATTTTTATTTACGAGCTACGTGATTCAAGCACACATATTCGTTGTCAACTATGTTATAAAATCACGTGCCAGATACAACTTTTAAATTCAATGTCATGGGATACACAGCTTGTCAGAGATCCATGGGTTTAAGAATAGTATAAGTGCTAGCCATTTTATGGACTATAGAGTATTGACTATAGACTTCCGGAAACAGAATTGCTGAGCGTGGAGTTTTATTACAGCAATTCGAAGAGTTTCTAACTGTCCACAAACCATCATCCATGCTTCCATTTCGGATCGCTATATATATCCTCAAACTATACCCTCATCTTAGCCAGCGAAGTAATATATAGTATTCCCTTGGGTTTCAATCATGTCAACAATATCTCAGATCTAGGAGGAAAACGGACGCGTTGTATCTGATTACCACTATTCGCCGGCCAGACGGCATAACTAGCAGCGAGTGTGAAACAATACAGGGCTTCGAACGCCCGAATGTTTTTGCATATCATCACGTCGAGGAATCAGTCCATCTTTGCGCCCGTAGTACAGTAAGTACTATGCATGTAACACACATGTGTTCCGACCGATACACCTAGGATTTCCGTAGGCCTACAGGTCGACCGGCTAGCCTACAGGTCGACCGGTTAGCCAAATTGCGCACTTGGTGAACCGGTTGACCGATTGGCCAATTGACCTGTAGGCCAACAATTCGCAACAATTATGTCGACCGACTGGCCAAGTGCAACCACCACTATGGTCATACCGCAATAATAGCGACGCATCCTACTTTATATAATGCAATAATAGCCCACAATTCTGATTTAACGTAATTCACTATTAGCCTTCACAAGGGTTGGCCCAGAGTGTCTAAATTGACGAGTTATTCACATAGTGACTCGGATAGTGAATGACACCGTGAAGATTGACTTCAAATTATGACCTCAGATAGTGAATTCCCACTGAAACCCCTTTTCGCACTGAACAGTTATTCATGATTCACGAGGATTGTCTGGATCTGTGAATCTAATATCCAGGCAGCGCGCCACCCTGTGAATTCAGTCAACGTATGATAGTAATAGTAGATCATATATCTTTCCTCTTATTTTTCTTCATTCTTGTGTTTCTTTCGACGTAAGTTCAACCAACAGACTCTTTGCCATTTTATCCAAACCAAAAACGCATTCTGTAGGCTTACAAGTTAAAAGGCTGATCTACAGGTCGGCCTGTTGGCCTACCGGTCGACCAGTTGTCTCAAGGGTTGACCGGTACGCCAAATCGAACTGTAGGCCAAGGGGTTAGCCGGATGGCGTCCTGGTCGGCCTATAGGCCTATAAGTCGACCCGTAGGCCAGCCGGTCGACCTGTAGGCCTACGGAAATCTTAGGCGTATCGGTCGGAACACATATGCTTGAAACTCTCATTCTCCTGCGGAAGAGCATTTGGACCATTTCGACCACTGGTATGCCCATCAGTCCTAATAGCCAGCACTCGATCTCTCATGTCGACAACAAATATAATGCCATTTGCGGTCAGGAAAAGCACATATAGAATTGTGTCCATAGAAGACAGAAATCAATTGAATTGTAGGAAGACGGGTCCTAGTAGATGGTTTCAATTAGTGTGGTTGTGTATTTCACAGTCGCCCGGCTTTGGAAAAAGACCGGAAGGTCCACGGAAGCTACTCTGCTCTACCGGAAGCTACTCTCCTCTGCCGGAAGCATCTACATCGTATCCCATAAATATAGCTCTTTTCCCATTTGCATTTTCCCATTCCTCCATCTTCACCAACAACATACTACCCTTCAGCTTTCATAGCAAAATTCGCCCGGCTTTGGAAAAAGAACAGAAGGTCTACAAGCATCCACCTCATTACCCATTAATATTCCCCTTTTCCCCATTCCCTTTTCTCTTTCCTCCATCTTCACCAACTACATACTACCCTTCAGCCCCCCAACATAGTATTCCTCCATACACGACAGATATACTATTTTACGCTCGGAGAAAGGTATGCTATAATTTCCAACGTCTTGTCTGCCGCATATATGCTTGAAGCATATCCACCATAAGATGTGTTGTCAATAACAATACATCTAAACATGCCCGGCCGGCAGAAAAAAATCAACTTATTCCAATTGATTGTACCTGTACTAATTGACTACACTCAGTAGACATGGAAAGCACGAGTCCTACCAGCGAGTCTGTAGTGCGCGGAGCTGCCGAGGAAGAGCGACTCTGTACGCATTGCCAAAAGACAAAGGTTGCGAGTGCGTTCGTTGGCTCAACCAACAGCAAGGGAACCCAGATCGAGTCCATCGAATACAAGACATGCTTCGTATGTAGAGAAGCTTCAAATAGGACACGAGCTGAGAAAAATCGACGTGACCGTGCTTCACTTTCTGGAAACAAGGTATTTTCCTCTGCTTCTCATGAACGTAGCTTTAGTTCTAATTCGTACTTAGGGTGAACGCAGAGCGCGCAAAGGAAAAATGCGTGCAACTCGTGCTGAGACTCCGGAGAACGGTACACCAGGACATGGCCAGATGGGAGAGTCTTCAGGGGAAGTTGTACCAAGGAGACTTGGAGAGCCTAGCAATTCTATGGCCAGCGAAACTTCATCCCAGCTTCGTCGTTCTGATCGGAATAGGGTTTATGCTTCACCTGAGATCGCAGAGCCTTCAAAAGAGCCTGAAATTCCCGCCCTCAAGGTGGAAAATATCACCGAGCCTGATAATTCTCCAGGTTCTCACGACCAAGATCAGGAGATGGCAGACGTAGACGACTCTATTTTGATGATTCCGGAGTATCGGCCCGACACTCAAGCATCCAACACTCCAGCACCGATCGGCCAGCAGCAAACGCAAGCCCCTTGCAGAGACCTTGCGAACCTCGGAACCTTGGTGGATTCTACTTGGCCGGGCCTCACTTCCTTCCTGGGTCTAAAGCAGCTCTCAAAGGAACTCTGCCAACTTTCTGACCAAATTGAGATTGCTAGTCGTAGCCTCCCCGATGATGCCAGGACAGCTCTTCTAGCAAATTTTACGCAGATGAATTTCAACGTGCAGATCGAGCACGTAAAGCGTTTGATCAGCGAGAACGAAATCAGAGGGGATGATGCTGATTCAGGAAGGATAAAGTTGATAGAGCTACTCGGAGGTATTCCAAAGCCTGATGGGAACTAGTAATGGTAGACGGCTAGCTGCATGTGTTCATCATGCAATGGAATAAGAAATAGTCTGTTGTTGCTGTGTTTTTATCTTTTCTTTTCATTTGATTTATGCGGTTTGGATAGAGTTTTGATTTTTTTTTTTTGGTTTATCTAGGTATATTATAAGGGTCGTGGCACAAGTAGATGGGTCATCTTCAAGGAGTTAGGTTTCAGAATGGTCACGTCGTCGAACAAAGATCTTAAGGTCTGCAGAATTCGATCACCTCGCAGAAGAGGTAGAAAATAAGGAACTCCACAACTCCTGTCTAAGCTAGTCAGTCCTGAGTCAGGATCTTTTTTTTCCTCGCAAAGGACCGGATATCAGCAAGTGGATCTCTGCATGGAATTCAGTTCATAGCTTCTGTTTTACAAAACAAAACAGCATTGGCATCACCGAGTGCATTTAAATTCAACTTCGCAAAAAGATCAAAAAGAAATTGGAAGAATCGAAACTCTCATTCCCTAGATAAGTACTTATACAACACGAATCCCGTTATCTTGCTATTCTTTTCTCTAGCGCTAGGTGTTGTGATAACGGCCACGTCGATACGTGTTGCAGCAGAATTCCTACGAGTGCGGGCAAGTGTGCAACAGGGGTTCGGGCGGGTGCACGGGCGGTTCCGATGGAAAGCGGTCTTGGCAACGACTCGGGTGACTTGGTTGCCACGTTGCACACCATTTTGAAACGTGCGAACAAGCTATGTATTTTGTGACCGTGCACCCTTAGTCATCAACATGAGCTCAAACATGTTTGCTTCCGAGTCCGAGCTTGCTCACTCACTACATCTATCGGTGCTTTACTAGATTACTGGCGTCTAACAGCTATCATGCCGAGCCAGCTTTCCAGACTCTGGTATTATTCAGCTCCTAGCTAGCATTTGCCGCTCATTTGATGTGAGGTTTTGTGTACTTATTCTCGACAGTTAACCAACAGACAGCACTAGCCTGCGGAACTTGTGATATTTCCTTTCAATCTACTGTCTTGATCAATATTTCTACGTCTCTAACTATACATTGCTTGCTGTCATACACTCTATCGTTCTCTACAAAGGCTGTACCTGGCCAACTATTACTTTCGAATGTACTCCGATGCTTTCTATGCTCAAACACCTCAATACTTTCAAATCACCTCATATGGTTCGAGTGCGCTTACACTCGAAGGATTGAATAATGACGTCTGTGTGGGGCGCCTGTATGCGAACCGTTGAAGTTATCGGGCAGCTTTTGGTCATCGTCTACTGTATGCCTGTTTGAGGACTGCGGTGAGCAGAAAATGTGTGTTTGTGGCTGTAACGCGATGTCTCCGCCGAGGAGCCGTGACCGTCCGGGCCTAGGATCCATGTCTTGGTTCCGTGGTTCCCTGGTTTAGGACGTAGAGTACATAATTATCTAGAGCTTCGAGACTAGTCGTTGAAGAAACAAGTCCAACCATTATCAATTGACACATTGTTCTCCGGGATCTAAAGACATGTACAGATGTAGCGTGCGGGCGCCGTTTAAAATGCCGAATTCCGGATATGCTAAGGACTTCGTATGATTTAGCAAGTTCCCGTCTATTCTCTAGCTCTATTTCGAGTCTAAATAATCGTCATTTCAAGTAACCTTTCAAAACTACTGAAATGAGCTCTTAATAGAAATGTCGCCACATTTTAAGAGGGATATCACTGCTTAGTGTGGTAAAATCATTCTAGGTCGAGGAAGTCATACCATCGAATTTCTATATTACCAACAACTATTAATTTAAAAACACTTGACGCTACTGTAGATGAATTCCGGCCGCTTTTTAGATCCACAATAAAATCGCGGCACTGCCGTTCGTTACTACTATTTTTTTTATTACATTCGAACTAGATTGGAGAAATTCTCTCGGGTTCGGTGTGTATGGCAAACCCTGTCTGTAGGTGGGGATTTCTTTGGAAATGCTTATATACCTCTGAGTTGATCAGTACAAATGTCCCTGGATTTGCTGTTACTGCTATGTGCTAGGTCGTAGACGGTGTTTCCTCCGTCCCAGGGCCCAGAAAACGCTCATGGGCCGATGCGGCCACCCCCGACGTTTTCCCCAGCTTTCTATCATTCTGGCAAAATGCATCTTAATTGGCCTATCCATGGCAAAAAAAAAAAGACTGAAGTAATATATTGCGGAGCCGCGCCGGAAAAAAAACGAACATATAGAGCAAGGATCGACGTGGTACAATGCACTTAGCCGAAAGGGATAGCGGTAGATCGTGGGGTAAACGTATCCCTACCCCTAAACGCCCGCATTTCTTGCTCATCTGCCACCTATACTCCGCGTGAAGCTCTTCTCCTACCTATACTCCGCGTGAAGCTCTTCAATCCCCGGCTTTTCTTCGGCCACACTCAGGTACGCCGGGAAAACAAAATCTCGCTCTCGCCTTCACATCACATGCTACGTCACAAAATCAAACCTACCCTCCGATGATTTCCATGAAGCCGCCGGCATGTCCGCCAGCATCTCGTCCGCCAGTGTCTCGTCCGACTCGTACGGTGCCTGGACGATTCTTTAAAGCCAGTGTTCTCCTCCTCGTTTTTGTTGCTTTCTTCATCAGCACATTCAGCATGCATTTCTCTTCAGCCCTTTTTCTCGGTCTCTTCCAGCTACAGACGGCGTTTTCACGCGTCGTCGAGCGTCAAACCTCAGTCGATGCTTGGGTCACCACCGAAGAAGCTGCAGCACGCTCCGGACTATACAGAAATATTGGATCTCGCGGTGATTTTGCAAAGAATGTAGATGCCGGCGCGGTTATCGCTAGTCCAAGCACTGCAAGCCCTGATTAGTGAGTATCCATGGGAGAGAGAGGGAGAACTCAAGGTTTGCTAATGTATCGGGGATAGTTTCTATCAATGGACCAGAGACGCGTCGATGGTGTTCAAGGTGCTGCTCAACAGTTACATTAATGGAAACTCGTCAATCGAGACGTTCATCAAGGAGTTTGTTACCGAGACGGACAAGATTCAACGTGTTGATAACCCTAGTGGAGGCTACACCACCGGTGGTATTGGTGAGCATATGTCAATGATATACCGCAAACGCAGCTACTGACTATGAGGCAGGTGAACCTAAGTTCAAGGTCGATGGTTCTGCTTTCACCGGATCGGTAAGCTCTGCTCCATCCACCCACACCAATTCCAAACACTAATGAAATCACACAGTGGGGACGCCCTCAAACCGATGGTCCAGCCATCCGTGCCACCGTCCTAATCAAATACGCCAATATGCTTCTCGACGCCGGCTCTGGCTCTAACTCATATGTTACCACAACTCTCTACGACTCGAAGTTCCCAACCAACTCTGTCATTAAATCTGACCTCGAGTACGTCTCCAACTACTGGACCCAGAACGGCTTTGACCTCTGGGAGGAGGTGAGCGGACAACACTTCTTCACGCTCATGGTGCAGCACCGCGCGCTCGTTGAGGGCGCCGAGCTCGCTACCCGCCTTGGCGACACCGGCGCAGCCACCTATTACACCCAGCAGGCCGCCGCCATCAAGGCCAAACTTCCCTCGTTCTGGAACTCCTCTAAAGGCTTCCTTGTCTCTACCCTCAGCTCTTCACGCTCAGGACAGGACTGCGGTACCCTCCTTGGCGCACTCCATGGCAACGGCAAGCGCGGATTCGGCCTCTACACCGCTAGCTCCGACGAGGTGCTCCTCACGCTCAAGGCTCTCGTCGACGTGATGAAGCCGCTCTACCCCATTAACACAGCCTCTGACGCCCCAGGCGTAGCCATTGGTCGCTACCCTTCGGATGTGTACGACGGTGTCGGCAGCACCATTGCCAACCCTTGGTTCATCTGCACTTTCACCGTCGCCGAAGTTCTCTACACCGCACTCAACGAGTACGAGGCCAATGGAAATATCACCGTCACCAGCCTCGGCCTGCCATTCTACAAGCAGTTCTACTCCTCTGCTACCACCGGAACATATGCGAGCGGCTCCACTGGGTACACTACCATCACAGGCGCCATGAAGACGTATGCCGACACGTTTGTAGCCACTGGACAGGCGCACGTCTCTACCAACGGAAGCCTCAGCGAGCAATATGGCCGCACCGATGGACTGCAGAAGGGTGCCAGAGATCTGACATGGAGCTATGCGAGCTTCTTGACGATGAAGTGGGCGCGTGATGGTGCGATTGCTTATTAAGCTAGGCGGAAGGATATCCCAGATGAAGAGAATGTGAAATCGAAGAATGGAAGGTGTATTTTAAGTGTATGATCTAAAGATATGTTGAATGAACGGAAGAAATTTGTAAATTGATGTGTAATCGTCTCCAGTCTGTTTTGAGATGTCACGTGCAAGGTGACTTAAAATCGTATTTGTGATAGATCTCCCCTCAAAAATGCTGAGCGATTACAAACCCCCCTATTTTACAACAGTACGTAACATAACTAGTACGTAGCATTTAACAAAAGGACAGAGTTGGTTTAGGATGTGACGTGGTTAGCTCATGCATGACCAGGTCATATAACGAGTGATGTTCTATGCTAACCAGCCGTATCTGCAATCTGTCTTCTCCATCCCGACATCGTCTACAGATTCCTTTCGATTACCAAAGCAAATGAGCAAGCGTATGGGTAAGTACTGGTAGCCACAGATGTCATGCACGGGAGATGCGGAATTTCAGAGTGTGTCCGACGCGTCACGTGGCTGGCTTTTGTAAGGATTTCTCACTCGCTCTGTCTCTCTTGCTCGCGTATCAATTGTTTTGGAACTTTGAAGTGCTCTGGCTATGAAGAATGCATCATGGCTACATCTCGAGCTCGCGGTATCCGGAACGTCTCCGTCCCCCTCATACTCCCCAAGCTAGCAATGCTTCTCGATGTAGCAGACGTTCACACCACTTCAACCATTTCGACCAACCACCTCCACAAGTGTCTGAGTAATCCACCAGGTATTCGTTCTGAGTACTCGTACTTTGCATTTATGAAAAAACTAGCGAAGAAGCCCACAACCGCACTGTGGCGCATGAACGAACCACCAGATCATCTAAACATAGATCCCTTCCGCCCTTCCAAGTACAACTACAACTCTAAGTATCACGCCGCAGAACTTCCAGTCTCAGTATTCCAACCTTTCAAATCACCCCGCTTAAAACGCCCCGTCACTCGATCGTTATTACTCGTGGGTTGTCTGAACATAATATTTACGGAGCAGCGATGTCCAGTGGCGTTCAAAAAGCTCGTGCGCACGCACTCCGAACAACAACGCCGCAGAACCGCAATTTATGAGCTGTAGCCCACTAACACCATGAGGTAGACGTTCAAGTATAATGTCGTATGACAGAAGATTGATTAAGAATTGCTAGAGAAGGGGCGGATTGTTGAGTTTGCGTGATCAAGCGCGGGCCGTGCGCACGGACTGTTTGAACGCCACTGTCGACCACAGCCCTCCTTCCGCTTGGCCGCGCTTTCTAGTCCACCTTCGACTGCCCAGCGCGAGGGCTGGATGCGATTCATGCGCTTATAACACGGGTTTCATCGCTCCCATCTCCTCTTCACACCAACAACATCAACAACATTAACACATGCCACCTTGGCAAGCAATGCACCCGGGTCGGGTCGAGCAGCTGCTCAATGTGATGGCAGATGCAGATGACTCTCTTTTGATGATTCCGGAGTATCGGTCCAACACTCAAGCATCCAACACTCCAGCACCGATCGGCCAACAGCAAGCGCAAGTCTCTTCTAGAGGTCTTGCAAACCTCGGAACTTTGGGCGGGCGCTGCACCACTGGATGATGACCGCAGAGCGAGGAACGGAAAAATGCGCGCAACTCATGCCGAGACCCCGGATCGAGGGCAAGAAGTCCACGGTACACCATGCATGACATGACCAGATGGGAGAGTCCTCCGGCGAAGTTGTACCCAGGAAACGCGGAAGGCCTAGCAACTCTGCTTCGTCGGTCTGATCGGAATAGAGGTGATGTTTCACTCGAGATCGCAGAATGACCAGTGCCGTCTCCAAAAGAGCCAGAAGCTCCACGCTCAAGGTGGAAAACGTCACCGAGCCTGATAATTCTCCAGGTTGTCACGACCAAGATCAGGAGATGTCAGACGTAGACGACTCTCTTCTGATGATTCCGGAGTATCGGTCCAACACTCAAGCATCCAACACTCCAGCACCGATCGGCCAACAGCAAGCGCAAGCCTTGCGAACCGCGGAACTTTGATGGATTCTACTTGGCTGGGCTTCCCTTTCGGAAACAGAGGTGATGCTTCACTTGAGATCGCAGAACGGCCAACGCCTTCTCCAAAACAGGCAGAAGCTCCCACGCTCAGGGTGGAAGCTGTTGAAGTGCGCAATCCCGCCTCATCGATGGATCGGTTTTTGGTCATGTTTATTTCTGCTCTTGTTCTGCTCCTGTCTTCGCTTCCTGTACACTCCACACACTTATATAATACAATGAACACAATTACACGTTCAACACAAGACGTCACCGAGCCTGATAGCATTTTGTCGAATACTAGCCAATTCACCCGCCTCAACTACCACCTACTACTGAATTTCACCGTCCAGGGTACCCATTTCGCCACCACCCCCGAAAATCACCAAACTACAACCCAAGTCATCCACCCCGTGTCGCCACCCGCCGAGTTCTTGAATCCGAATCCGAAAATACGTGCGTATCCCCGCCTTCTAAACCACCCCGCTCAACGACTCGTCGCTCGGTTGTCTACTCGTGGGCAAGAGTCGTCGCTAATTGAGAAAGGTACGTGCATTCTTGTTGCTATATTTGAGTGAAATCGCTATATAGAAACGGGCCAAAGAAAGCCTGCAGGTATTATTACATCTTCCAGAACCCCTTGCCTCTCCACCACTGCCTCCATCTGCATTTTCCGCGCACACAAGCCTCCACCCTCCCCGTCCCTGCGTCCCCCACCGGCGCTCGTGAACTGGCTAGACACGAGCAACACCCATTTTCCGCCGGCGTAGCACCGAGTTCTTGCCCGCGCTCCTCCCCCGATGGCGCGCAACACGGGCGCCCGATGCCGCCACGTCGTCTGATGCCCTCATCGCTGTATCGACGGTTTTTCGCACATCTGCTGGGCGCGGGCTTGCGCCATGTCGTCGGACACAGTCGACAGAATACAAAGCGCTATAATGCTGCAGATACATTCTCGTCTTCTCGCGCGGTGTGGATGCGGGTAGCATGGTGGGCAAGCTCACGCCCCAACCCTAACCCTTGTCCGCGTGCTCTGGCGGATGGCCGTGTCGTGGTTCCGGTTCGCACTCGCGGAGGCGGACTTTGAATGCCGCTCCTCGCGTTCGCAATCACGCCATGAGAGTGCGCCGGCTGGGCTGCGCCGTTTCGTCGCTTTGTGATGGCGTTGGCGAGTGCTGATGTATGGTTCGGATGAGTGGTGTATGGTGTTTTTAGAGCTATGCGGCGTTGGTCTAGACGACATGTAGTAAATTCTGCATATATACATTTTACATGTGTAGACATTTAGCCAGCGTTGACTTCTGTCACGACTCTGAGCATGCAGCCTCACCCACTCGTGGCTTGTGGCTTGTGGCTTGTGGCTCGTGGCTTGAACTTGTGGCTGGGGAGCTGCATTCCGACATCAATGTTCTCGACCACTCTTGCAAATCAACCGCACACAATATCGTCATGACTCATGACTGATGAGCCGCATCAATGACGCTCACCGAGGTCCACCGTGGTCCACCGTGGCACCGTCCGATATTCATGATCCCAGGGCTAGATCATGAAGTCAGCACTCGTGACGATGTCATCGTGATGCTGGATCGCCGCTGCTAGGGTGCTGACCTAAGCACGCGAGTCTACTTGCTCAACGCGACCAAACGGACACAGCCGAGACCGGGCGCAGACTTGATCCGAGACCGGAACGATGCTGGGTGGATGGGTAGCGAACCGGACGTGAAGGAGGGTCTGGGGGCATGTCATCTGTTTCTTTCCGCCGAAAGAGGCCCACGGGAACGGTTCGGGCGAGAAATGAGCTAATAGCCGCCTTTATGTAAGACCTTCTAGAGTATACAGGATTCTAGAAGTGCTTCTTGTCGCTGTCATCGAATGTGGAGTGTCGTGGATTAGAGGGAGTTCGCAACGCCGAGTTGCTATCTTTTAGGGTAGTTCTAGTGAGTAACCATGGTTACCAGTCACAAGTCACAGCGAAGGTCCAGGAAAAAAGATAGCTAAGAGATTTTTTTGCTAAGTTAAGCAAATAGATAGCTAGGAAGTTTTGTACTTTGCGCTGACAAACTTTACTCCGCACCATCACTTCTCCACGTAATGACTTTACAATTGGATGAAGACATTGCTATTTTTACTGCGGTTACCAGCTGGTGGAAACATGCTGGCGAGGATGGTGAACAGAAGCTGCTGAATAAAAAGTTGCGGGGTTTGACCGGCCAAGTTGGCAGAGATCACAGCTAAGTTGTAGAGAATTAGCAAAATCCCTAAATAAAATCCTGAGTTGGCAACGGTCAACTCACAGGTCAGCGCTTGAAATGGTTGCCTAAAAGATGCCAACTTAGCATAGCGAACTCCCTCTATTGGCTTCGTGGTTCATCGAATGCATGCTTCCTCAAAGAAGTTACAGAAATAGGGACTATCGTTCATGAGGTTGCAATGGCAGCTATGACAGTTAACTGCAGTATCGAAGCTGCTGGAGAACTGCCACCATTCCGGGTAAATTCAGAAAACATTGTTTGATACGGGTGGTCAAAAGATGTGTTCTACTCGTGCCGTTTAACAAGCTCTTCTCGGCTTCTACTTAGAACAGCCCCCTCGTATCAATTGAACGTCATGTATAGAAATCTGCCTGATTCAGGAGTTCTCGTGCCTGCGGTGGCTTGGGCGATATCCGTATATTCTACCACGAAGAAGGAGCGGCTTGGATGACTGGGCACGATTCTGTTGAAGTGTGCAATCCTGCATCATCGATGGTTCGGTTTTGGCTATTTAGGTTCCGGTCTCCTGGAGGCTACTTATTTCTGCTTTTCTGCTGTTCTCTTCTCTTCCTGTACAATACACACACTCTTAATACAATGAACACATTGTACCCGTTCAACAGATTCTGGCTTTTAAATGACTTTTGGACGACTTGCACAAACACACCCATAATAACATCCAACATATCGGCATGCCCAGTAACTTCCATATTGTCATTGCGGTCAAGTTGCTTCTAGTGGTAAATGTACTAGAATGGTCTCCCGAGTTCCAGAAGGGCGTGTTTGCAAAACCACCTACTACCCAATACCCAAAACCCAACCTACATCTCCAGAGACATACAAGTATTACAATGTTTTCACTGAACTTCACCGAAGAGCCAGCGCAACCCGTTCCCGCCGACGACCTCGAGCAGCCCGCCGACCGCCCAGCCCTCGAACCGCACCTCCGCCTCGCGTGGGAGCTCTCCATGATCAACGTGCAGCGCACGCCCCTCAAAGCCGACGACTACGTCGACGAGATCGCCGAAGTCGACTGGATCCAGCGCGAGACCTCCACCTTCTACCGCAAGCTCCAGCAGAACTGGGCACGCGCCCGCATCGGAGAGCTGCAGGTGCACCAGCGCAGCGACGACCGCAGCAACGCCTTCGGCGCGCCCCTCGAGCCCAAGAAGTACCCGCACGACTGGCTGCTGCTCTCCAACACCGGCCGCCCAGGCGACTCCCTCGCCGCGCTCCAGCGCAAGCTGTACCACCCGGACGCGGTCAACAAGGCGCTGCGCGCCTGGTCGCCCGAACTGCACGTCGAGCCGCGCCAGACGCTGGCCGCGACCAACGGGCTGACGATGGTCCGCACCGTCGCCGCGGTCAAGGCCGACGCCGAAGACGCGTTCCGGGGCCGCGCCACGAAGCCCGGGCCGAGCTGGGACTGGGACTGCCCCGGCGACGAGGCGCGGCTGGCGCTGTACACCGCCTACGCCGCGGCGCATGGGCCGCCGTACGTCGTCACGCACGGCGGCCACATCCTCGCGTCGCGCACGTTCGCGTGGCTCGAGCGCGCGGCGTGGCAGCGCGAGACGGCCGCCGCGCTCGCGGCCCTGCGCAGTCCGCGCCACGGGCTCACCGCGGTGACTACCAAAACCGGCAGCCTGCGCGTCTCGCTGACGCTGGCCGCCGACTTCGCCGCGCAGCTCACCGAGTGCGCGCGCCGCGTCGCCACCGTCGTCAGCCTCGCCGAGCCGCTGTTCCTGCGCTACGTCGCGCCGCACCGGCGCGGGCGCATGACGCCCGCGCACCACTGGTCGCAGGCGCGCTGGGACGCGCTGTTCGGCGCCGAAACCTTCGACGCGCTGGCCGCACTCATCAACGCCCCCGCCGCCCCCGACGACGGCGGCAGCGTGCCCATCGTCTCGCTGCACCTGCAGTCGCCGCGCACCGTCGGCGAGGCCGGCGTGCTGAGCTTCAACACGCACCACGCGACCTTCGACGCGGTCGAGGTCGCGATGTGGATCCGCTTCTGCGCGAACCTGTTCATGGCCGCGTCGGGCATGGCGCAGGAGGTGCTGCACGGCCTGCTCGTCGGCGAGAACCACGCCACGGCGCACAACTTCCTTGAGCGCTTCATCTGCGAGACCGAGGTCGTCGAGTACTACCACACCCTGCGCCTCCCGCCGCTGGACGGGCGCGCGCCGTCGCCGGCGGACCGCCGCGGCCGCGCCGTGGCCCGCGCGGGCTCGCGGGCGTGGGAGCGCGCGGGCGTGCTCAGGTACCCCGTCGGCTTCGCGCTGGCGGGCGCGGTCTGCTACGTCGTGTACCCGTCCCTCGCGCACGTCGACCAGGAGTGGCCGTACTACCCCGTCTCCGACCGCCCCAACGCCGTGGTGCACTCGTGGCACCACCCGCGGCTGTTCCTGCAGCGCAGCATTCTGGGAATGCTGCTGCTGGCCGTGTACGACGTGTTGTACCGGTTTCTGGTGTGGAGGCCGTATGCGTGGTGGCAGTGGGCGCGGAGCCCGTTGAACACCGCGGCGGGCCGGTATGATCGGTGGCCGGCAAGGCCGACGGATGTGTTTAGCGATAATCGGTTTACGAGGCTTTTGTTCCCCGGGTAGTGCAATGTTACTTTGGCTTTTTTTGGAACTGTGAATCGGCGTGATGGAAAATGGTGGGGTGTTTTGATGTTTCGTGGAGGGACGGTGGCTGTAGGACGTTGCCACCTACGATTGGCCGCTAGATATTAGTTTTCGTATCTAGAAACTATGTACTCGTGCATACAATAAATAACAAAACTCTACAGACTTTGCAGATGACTTAGAACAGCTTTGACGTTCCGTTTGCCGCACGACCGAGCCTGGCTAGTATCACTAGTAACGTGACCACCATCAATTAACGATATCGGGCAGGCGAGGTCTCAAGAAGACTCCTGGAACAAGACAACTGGTTGATATACCGGCCAGCTGATAGTTACCACAAGATGGCCGATTGCACGAGTGCATTACTGGGTGCCGGGCCAGATCCTTTCACTGATCAATGGTTGAGTAGTCTGGAAACGCTAACCGACTCCAGGTATTTATCCAATCTTCCAGACCACATTCCAAATACCTATATATTCAAGTAGCGCCCGACATCCCATACCTATATCCGTGACTTCAACGCCACTTTCGCTCCGTTCCATCGCACATTTCACCCACCTTCCCGCCCACCTTCTAGAAGACGCCCGGAACTACGGTACGTCAAGCACTGCCGGCACCAAACGGGGTAATATTTTCCTAGTCCAGTCTGTAGACGCCAGCAACAACAAGCCACCCACACCCACCCAAGGCTTATCCCGGTTGGTATAGGCGAGTTTGGTATTCGCCGCCGTTTATCCGTGGGTATGTATGTAGAGGATAGCCAGGTTAGGCGTTTGCGACAGCAGAGGCCTGGTGAACTGGGGGGGTTAGAGTGGGCTGGGTACGCAAAATAGTAGGGACCCGCAGTTATCATAATGAGGGTTCGCTGTGAGCTTCTAAAGGTATCTGCATCTTGTGAAAGTGCATGTCAACATGCACTAGAAACCCATCATGCGACGCCTTATTACTTGGGTCATCCGAGCTTTAATCCTTGTTCCTTAGATTTGTACTAGTTACCACCTATATCCAGAATTACTCTTTAATCGTATCCGGACTTCTAGAAGACGGAAGGCATTAAATTATTCGGGTGCCATCGATATCGATCTAAGCCGGGATCAAAAACATGTCCGAGTACTATGCACATCAAGTAAAATCCCCTGATATTATCTCAATCGTGTAACTCCCAGTGCGTAACGGCAGCAGCTAGTAACATCAGACGTAAAATTCACACATTGCATCAACTATTCGTATCGCTTCAATCCATTGGCCCGATATCCACATCCAACCTGTTGGTGGATCGTATCATCCGATTCCAACGCCGTATTCGAACTCCAGTCTCCCTAAATTCCTTACGCACTAGCCATTCCAGCTAGCCAGTCAAGCATTTTCAAACTACCGTGCCCGAGTGCGGTATATATGCCATCAGTGCATCTCCAACTAAAAAAGCGCGATACGATGCCCTACCAGCCTTGAAGTACAACATGCCCTATTCCACTGCAAACCCACGGCGCGCGCAAGAAGTCCTGACTCCTGAAATCTTGATTATCGACTTACGTGCCAGTTGCATGCCTTTATGTAAAATCGACCGTGCCGTATAACATGCAGCAAACAAACCGCTCGGGTGGCGCGTCGGAGATGCTGTCACGATACTAGCTAGTTGGAAGCCGCCTTGTAGGGCATACCCACGCCCTCCCAACGGTACCAGCGCCGTTACAACATGCAACATGCGACTCGACCCCCAGAGCCAGGCACCAGGTGCCAGGTGACAGGGACCAGCCCTGTGCCCCCATGACCGGCCCGGAAGCTTAATTACTCCCAAGCAAGCACGGGGGGCGTTTCACCATCGTCGTCGAACCGTCGGACACTCACACACTCAATTAGGGATTAATTTCTCTGGCGTTGCCTTTTGTTCCCAGACCATGATACCGGCCAGGTCCCAAGCTTCATTCGTTCATCATTTGCCCTGCCCGTCGACATGTATTATATTATGCTATGTCTTGGTGGCAGTAGGCAAGCCCATCGGTCGGAGAAGGCAGTCGGAGGTAACTGCTGGCCCGGCGCGCCGGGGTCGGGACTGGTGCCGGCGCCGGCGCGACTGCGCGGTGGGGTTATCAGATGGCCCGCATCGCGTCGCGTCGCTCGCATCTCGGGCTCCGCCGAGGCGTGTTAAGTCCGACGGACGGCGCTGCACCTGGAACCGTCGCGCACCAGCAGCCTCACTTGCTCATGCAGCACGTCACAAAACTCCGTATGTAAATGCACAATTACTAATTCATCTGATTAGATGAGCTGCTACAGCGACATGGAGTACGAGTACAAGATTCTACAAAGTCGTGTGTAGAGTACTGTACGAGTACGGTCGCTGCTGGATTTGTCAGGGGCGCCGGCGCGGATGAATGCAACCCCGCACACAGAGGCCGCACCCCGGCAGATTTTTTTCACGTGAAGAAGGCCAGGAGAGAACGTTGGAACGCACCCGGGCATGCACAGATACAGCGACGACGTCACGGGTCTTAAAATAGGCGCGGGCCAGAATGAGTCAGACGGGTAGTGAGAGCAGAGCTCTCGAATTGAAATTTTTGAACGAGCCTCAAGCATATGTAGGTGAAGAGTAGAGGGTATCTGTATGGTACAGTGAAGAGAGAAAAAACGGTCGAGTCGTGTCAATGCGCCGCAGTGCACCGCCGCAAAAAAAAAAAAAAAGAACGCCAGAGAACCCAAAAATGAAAGTCACAACCAAAATCACAAATCAACAGAAACAGAACGCCATGAGACGCCAGCCGCCAACCACGCACGCACGCACCCGCCCCGAGGAAAATATATGTACAGAAGTAGAGAATTGCTGAATTGAATGAACGCGCCGAAGGAGGAAATCGTGATGCAAGATTCGGGGCGATCGTGGCGCTTTATGTGGGCTTGTACCCCCCGCTGCCGAGCGGCGCGAACATGCCCGGCAGGGCGTCGTCGAGGTCTGGCGTCGGCAGCCGCTCTATTCGCGGTGTTCGCGGGGTGCTGCACGGCGTCGAGGAGTAGTCGAACGGCGGCGCGAGGTATAACGGCGGTGTTGGCGGCGCGGTCGAGCTTGTCGTTTGCGAGAAGTAGGTTCGCCGGACGTGGGTGTGCGCTGCATGGGGCGAGGGCGGCGGTGTGGGAGGGAGGGCGTTCATTGTGGATGGGGATCTGGACGCAACTGGAGGTCTGTTAGCTGTTGCCGTGGAGCTGGATCGTGGACCACGGGGGAGACGAACCAGTTGGTGTTCTGTCGACCCGTTCCAGTTCGAAAAAAGATTGCGGATTGTATGTAGTGACTCGTGAGCGGTGCGTCGTCAAAGCTCCTCCAACGCCCAAAACCCAAATTTAATTAATCTCGTCCGTCGACTTCGTGTGTGTCTGCGTCCGTCGTCGGCGTGTGCTGTCGCTGCAAAAAAAACCCAGATGATGGCCTTTTGCAAACCGCGGGGTACGCTGGGCCTTTTATTCCACCGGCCCCGTTGCAGTGCACGCTTCCGCCGACCGCCGCGCCGTGGGGTACATGGGGCTCGCTGAGCGCTCGGCAGAAACCGGCACCTGGTTGGCCAGCGTGCGCAGGGGTGCTGGCAGGCCGACGCGTTGTGCCTGGTCGTCTGCCTGGCAGCACCAGCACCAGCAGCGTCCGCCGCACCCCGAGAGATCCTCAGGACGTGGGATGGGACGTGTTAGACGAGCGCGACACGGTTTTGCGCAGGGCTGTGCGCATCTCGCTGGGGGACGTGAAACGCCCGCGTGCGCACTGGTAAATTGCTGAGCTTCGCACCTGCAGCGTATTGTCGAGTCGCGTCGCAAGGCTGGCTGGCTGGTGTCGGCCGTCGCGACTCGGAAGTCCGTGGAAACCGGTGGGTGGAAATGGTTTTGTCAGGAAAAACGAAGACAAATTGAAGATACGCGTTGCGCCAGCCACGCCCACGCCCACGCCGTATTCGCTTGCTTGCCCGCGTGCTTCGTCATCCGCATCAGCCAACCTCCGCGCGTTGCTGTGATTCGCGGAGCGGTTTTGGATTAAGATGATGCTCAGTTATAGTGTGTATGCCTATTTGACGTGATTTACGTGCAGGCTTCCGGTGAAAGCTAAAAAGCTTCGTAATGTCCACGGCTGTGACTAAGCTGATTGATTGGAACGGGACTCCATTGCTTGTTTACTAGACAGGTCGATCTATCGTACGTATCTGAGACGTTTTCTTTTCTATTTGGAGCTGGAGTTAGCTGGGTTTGCCTAATTATCAGTTGCAAGTATATTACGGATGCCTACTGGAAACGTTTTCACTTCATATCGTGTGTACTGCCAGCCTTTGAAAATACTCCCAGAATAGACATGATCAAGTAATACCTAACCGAGTATAGATATCCAACAGCATCAGTAGTAGCCACTCATTACTATGTATTACAGTTCTACTAGTACCAGATAACTGTGCCAGAGAAAGTAATAGGCAACTTCTGCGGCACAATGTTTATTTACTACCAGGTCCACGACAGCTCCACATGCTGACATAACCGCCCAATCCCGGTCACCAACATCGCATTTCGCACCTCACACCTCGCACCTCGCAGATCTTGCATGCGCATCTGCTGCCAGATCCTCAGAGTTCGGATTCCGCAGCACCAACAGCACCTTTGGCCCTCATCCCCACCCTATGCGCACCTCATAACCTGCAGCAAGGCAACGCTATCGCAATCCCCATCTCCCCATCTCCTCGCCGTAACTCCCCCAATCCGTCTCGCAAAACTTATGCAAGCCCTCTACATACAATATCGAAACACACGCGGCGCCGAGCCAGTCGCTTGCTGCGTCATCAGCCTTGTCTTGTCCGCGCGTTACGTGATTCGCTATTTAGATTAAAGATTGTGTCGATGATGATGACTTGCGCATTCCGCAAATAAGCTTCTTTGGGTTTGGCATTTACGCGAGCGGCATGCACATGGGCACGTTGGTTGGTGCGCGGTCTGGGTGGATGGATGTGCGCACTCGACTCGTGAGGGGACGTGACAAGGGATGGGGGATGGAGGGAGGGGCATCATGATGAGTCAAAACGCGTCGATCACGGCGGCGGCTCGCACTCGATATGGGAACTACAGCAACAGAGTCGACGGTTGCCTATTGCCAGGCGCAAGAAAAACTGCCAGAGGCGCAGATGCCTTACGCTGAAAGCGGGGTGCGCATGCATTCTGCTGCAATTTTTTTTTCAACACTTGTACCCGGAGGTTGTAAATTATTATCACCGCTGTTGGGTTTTCACGATTGCCAAGCAACCGCTGCTACGCGTCTAGGTTACTCAGCAGGCGTGACCAGAGTTTATTTCGTGCACCGTGTAATACCGACGCCAACGCGTCGGGCCAAGGGCCAAGGGCCAAGACGCTGCATCATGAGCTTATGTGGGTTGCTTAATCCAGTATTGGGAAACGTGCGGGCGATAAATAGGCCGTGAATTACGTCGCCAGTAGTGAAGTACACAAAGGACAGATGTCCTGTGAGGAAACATTCTTTCAACGTCATGAAGCTCGATAAACCGCGCAACACGAAGACGACGGGTCCAGTATCATGTGCAAATCGCAAATCTAAGGTGTCCTTCGGACTCGCCCCGGCCCTGCGTGTTGGCTTGTACGACAACGACAGTGCAATAGTAACCATCGCGGCGAGTTCGAAAATTTACGCCGACAGGCCGACATTGTTGCCTAACGATTTGCGACTACAAACTACGTCGACCGTAGCTAGAGAATATCCAGCCTTGCGCTGCCGAAGGGCACACTTGGAGCTGTGATATCCCTCTGATGTCCGGAAAATATTCTAGGTAATTATTGTTAGTCGGGTCTCTACGCCATAACGAGTAGACTGCAAGGGTGGACCGTGGCCGGTAGACCCTCGACCTTGCACGTGGCAACGTTATCGATAGCGACGTCCTGCAGGGCTTGCAGGGCCTGTTTCTAATATTGAGCATGTGCCGGGACGCTCGGAAGTTCTTGGAAAGCCTTGTTTCGATGTTGCCAAAACGAGACTTCGCTACTTGCCTATTATTGTACGAGTGCAATGGTTGGTGGCCTTGCTGAGCAGAGCTTGATGTGGGGGAAAGTACTTAATACAAAAATTCAGCTGAGTGAAACAAGTAGGCAACTGGTCCAATACTCATCGCATATGCGTTCCTTATTCCCTACTCTCTGTAGATTGAATATCAACGAAAACATCAAAAGTAGATCCTCAATCCCAAAATATAACTCCACGACTGCATGTAGAGCGTCCAGATCCTCCTCTCGCTAAGGAAAGTCGATCATATATCCAAATTCCGGCAAGTGTCCGGGAAGTATCCGATGCACGGCTCCATATACATACCTTCCCTATGATTAGAATCTCGAACCTTGTACGACTATCGCGACTTCCATAGGCCCCCGGTACATCGCCCACGTTATTCAAAGGCGCGACCAGCGTTTCTAATCCATCGTGCATATCCGACCAAGGCCGTGCTGTGCAACGCGCAACTTTCTGTCCCTAACCCGCAGTTCAAAGTGCGAGTTGTGTATATGTATATCTGATGTTATACAGCAGTCACTGGAAGTAGGTCTGGATCGGCTTGAAGACGTAAATGTGGTTGGTGATCTAGACCGCTTGACGTAGTTGGCGGCCTCAGGTCTGGGTACTGCATGGCGGTTGATGGTCTAGAATGCTTGGCGCACCCCACGCAGCCGCCGTGACGCCTAATAAACGAGAACTCGCTGCAGATCGCTTGGATATTGGTGGTTGTGCGGCTGTGTGGGGTGCTGTCTATGATGGCAGTGTGCGTCTTGACTCTTCGACATGCATGCGCAGGTCCGGAGCCACGTGGAAAGCCTGCAGCAGACGTGCTTTGTCGATCATCAAGGCTAGAACATGCAACCACAGCTGAATCCACGAGATGGGCGCTGCCTGCATACATATTATATCCAGACCTTCAATTCAATTATCAGCTCATGTTCAAAACAAACCCCGCCCTTAGTCTAGACTCTAGATTGCACAAGCCTGGTTTTGACATCATGAGATGCGCAGGCTTCGCGGTTTTGGAGACCGAGGGATGGACATGGGGGGGCGAGATTCGAATCTATGGACGGAAATACCGGTTTCTTGGATTTTCAGTGCAGCATTGGTTCTGAGAAGGGACGAGGCGCCGGTCTAAAGGCGCCTGTATCCTGTATCAGGTGATGCAGTGAGATGGTCGACCTGGCTACATCATCATGCCGCGAGTGCTGGGCCGACGCTCCACTTAATTGGGTTGTGCATGGATTTGGAAAGGGCACTTGGAGAATCTAGACAGAAGAGGCCGTCAAAGTTTCTCTGCATTGGGGAAGTTAAGTCAACCGATTGTTTTTGCAACTCTGAATGCGCCTAAAACGAGTGACACCGGCTTACAATTACATCACAAGTATCTTCTGGTTGTTCATGTGTCAGGTGAGGAATATGAGATTCTCAGTGTGTATTCGTACGGGGACCCGTTGGCAGCTCAATATTATATGTGCGCGAATTCATCTGATTTTGGTTACCTGTGAAGAAGCGCGTCGTCGTTCGTCTCCGTGCTTGATGAGATTTAGATGAGAAGAAAAATATTCAAATACGGATTGGGGTCTATCAACGGGTCTAAGGCTTGGTCTAACGTCCTGTCACCTAGTAATAAGTGTCAAATATCATGTTCCTTGATACTACCTGGGAACGACCAGACAGAATGAGACAAATCCTGCCTATGGATTGATTCCTGTCGTGAATTTCACGTACCAAACCTTGTGTACTGGAGTCATCGATTTGTAGTTGGGCTGAATAGGGAGAATAAAATTAGAATGACGGAAGTCGTTTACAGATTTGCGGCTGTCAAAGAAAGAATAGTATGTATATTCAATGGTAGTGACTTGTATGGGAAGGAGTTTTGGAGTCCATTTTGGGTCAAATTCAGCCCCAAGATACTACACCTTAAAGCTGGCGGCCACTGCACACAATCACCACTGTTAAACATTCTACCCCTCGAAATATCTAGCAGGAAAATGACAACCAAATCACCCCAAATTTCGAACATGAAAAATATAGGATGCGCAGACCGGCCCATGCATTGGGCAACTCCACCTAAACGTCGCCAGTCCCTGATGGGTCCTCCTCTGCCTGATACACCGACCAGTATAAAATACGCAGACCGGGATTTGCCTTGGACAATTCCCAAACCTCGACGGTCGCCCATGGGCCCTCCTCTGCCTCCTGATACACCGATCAGACATGACACTGGGACTTTAAAGCGCAAAGGACTGCATTCTCCAGCGAAAACTCCAAAGAACAACTTGAAGAGGACGAAGCTAGGATCAAATAGATCCGATGATTCAAGGTTGGTCAGAACTAAATCCGGTCCACCACAAGGATGCCGCCACTTTCCCACCCGCAAGACAAGTTTTTCCATAGGTGAACATATCGAAGGCGAGGTAGGAATAAATACGGATGAACCTAATGGTGTACTTCTGAGGTTAGACTGTCAGCCAGTCGAACCCCCCAAGGAACTGACCGAATTTGAGCTGTGAGTCCACAGATCTAATCACCTTATTCTTGACTTGATGCTGAGACGGTTTTACTTAATGTAGCTACGCAAACTATGAAAACTGCCAGAAAGAACTTGAAAGATTACTTGCACAGAAATCCGAATACAACCAGAAGGTCGTTTCGTTCCAGGCCGAAATTAGATCTAATCACAAAACACTGGAGAAGGATTCGACAAGTCGGCATCACAAGCATGAAGCACAAGGAGTCAGACCCGGAGAGCTGGAAAAAACTTTAGCCAAGATGAATAAGCATCTGATGAAAGAAGTGCGATCCGGCTACCATTTCAATGGCGTTAAGTGGACAGCGCGAGATCCTAAAGATGGCGAAGAAAGCGACAGTGATATTGAAGGTGGCTGGAGCAGCAGCAGTGACAGTGAGCAAGAACTTAGCGACGATGGAGATGAGACCGAGGAAGATTTACCAGAAGTTACACTTTAGATATATTAGATATAATAATATAACTTCAGAAATCAACTCACACATCACGGCATTTTTGATATTTTGTATAGACATAAAATTGATCATATGTAGGTATAATTCTCAAAGCGATAGGGGCTAGTCACTACATATATTGGACGAGAAAAGGAATATAAAAGGAATGAGAACGAAGCCAATATGATCTGTTTCGCGTACAGGAGCAGGAGCAGGAGCAGGAGCAAAAAAGGTCTAGACAGAGAGGAGATCCATAGGGAAGAAATAAACTTATGTTTATTCAAACTGAATGAAACGTCCAATTAACACCAGTTTTAGGGTCTTAGGGTCCCGGAATGTATAGTGTCATTTAAACACAACACAGTATTTCAGATCAACAGCCTGCCCTTTTAGAAACCCCATACATGCGCGAAAGCTCCATCCTCATCCTCTCGAGCTCAGCATACTTCTCCCCGTCTTCCCAAACTATGTTTCCCCAGGCTTCATTTTCAATTTCGGCGTCTGTGTATTCTCCAGGTCTCTTTTTGAGCGTCGCATGCTCCAAGGCTAGGTCGATGGGGGGGTTTCTCATGACAGTCGTTCCGCATGGTGGCGCTTAGACGAGTGGTCAAATTGGTGGACCCACCGTTCCTTATCTTTTGTTTTCAAGGCAATCTTACAGGAAGAAAATATTCCGTTTAGTAAGAATTGCGAGCTGTAGTTAGGGGAGATGAAGCATACAGGCGTTGGCAATGGCACACGTGGAGGATAATCTGACAGCTGTACCCCTTCGAGATTAGGACAACAATAGGAGACACTGGATAACTTCCCGTAACGTCTAGAGGTTCTCCAGATCCCAGATCTGGGATTTTCCGACAACGAAAAATTATTATTTTTGATCGAGAATTTCACAACATCTCCGGAGATACAGTAGTGAGCCCTCTACAGTTTTATAAATTCAATTTCCGAGTTCTGTGTTGCGATACAATCGTTGTAGTCCAGAATTTTGATAAATTGAGGCTCTCTAGATATTACGGGAAGTTATCCACTTGCAAGCAGTGGATTTTTCAGTGTGTTTAATACTGGCTCTCACATTCGAGAATAACGAGACTACAAGGCACCTTTTGATTGTTACATATGTATGGAGTATGTAATCGCCCTGATTAATTAATTTCTCAGCAAGAAACAACAAACATAGTTGGGGCATTTATAAGTTTACACAAAAGTCCCAACAGAAGAAACGAAATTTAACTATGCAGTAGTAAAACTTTTATTATCGAGCAGTGTGATATTTCCGAAAAAGTACCATTAACCCCCATTTGCAGACTGCATAAAGTTACTATCCATAGACTTATCAAAGGGTCCATTAGGCGTAAGAATAGGACTCGCCAAGTATTTTGGTACCACACAAAAATACGATTTCTAGTTGAGCCATTCACCCGAACCAAACTTTGGTGAGGACGTTCCGCATGTGGCTTTCCAGGTAAACTCTAGTGTATGAGGAATTGGCGGGGTAATAATCGGACGAAGCTGTGACCCAACTTTTTTCGATGGCGTAAATTTTGATTCGGAGAAGTCAAATGGTATTTTTTGGTTGGTGCTCTTGTTTTCTTTACTTTCTCCATTGAGCATCGGTGTTCGACCGTTTCGCTTGCTCTTGTCCTTGTTTTCCTTGTTCGCCTGAGTAACTAAAATTTTACAGGAAGCACGGAGGGCGGCTTCTGTCTTCTCTAAAAGCGTCTCTTCTCCGAGGATGGGTCCGAGTCTCTGGACAATCGCTGGGTCCAACTGCTCGATCTAAGACTTTAGCTTTGAGAAATTCTGAGTTAAGATAAACATACATGCAGATGTCGAGGTACCACGACCATACGCTCTTCAGTTGCCTTCGCAATCTCGTCTAGACTCTTCAATAGGGCTTGATGTGACATTTTTATTGATGAGTTTGCTATGTTCTGGGTTAAGCAGTCTCATTCAAATCTATTTGAACCTAAGACTAACCAACAAAGTTTCAACTAATTTCTATACTTATGGACCAGAAATGCTGTCGTAAGACTTCGGTAGAGTAGTGTAATGCAGAAATGGAGAATTGTAACAACGAAAGATCACGGAGTGAAAGTTATTAACCAGTTTATGCGGAAGTTTTGGCAAGACTTGCATCTAAAGTCAAGATTCATGCACCTAGGAAAAGAGAATAATTCGTATCGTTGGAACCCTAAATCCGCTGACAAATCAATTGTAGTCGAGTCTCATCTGCCGTAAGAACTGTGTTATGAGCCAGACTTTGAAATAGATAGCATCTTAGATCACTAGTAACCTATATCACCCATATATAAGCATTATTTATGAGTATTTGTACATAATTAAGCTTTATTTCTTAATCTCTCTCTTTTTTTGCGGCGTGTGAGCACTATGGGTTGAACCGAGTGATATTCTATGATAGCGTAGGTTCGGGCCCAGCCCAGCTCAGTCGCTGCGAAATCCGACTTTCTGGCTGGGCACAATACAACTTCCGGAGCTCTCTCCAGATGTTCTAAGCTACATAGGCTATCATTCATATGTACAAAAACCACCACAACTTACCCTGAGAAATATTTCATGAAATATCTACAATTTCGATGTCAGAGCGACTGATGATCAACCCTTATAGTTTATCAGAAATTGCACTCAGCATAGTACCTGTGGAAGGTCAATTTTGGTTGTCGGACCTGTCCTCTAAGAAGTCTCTTAATCGTAATTTACGATGTTTGCAATGGGAACGTCGATATGTGCGTACCTTCAACCTGGGAATAATCCAATGTTGTACGCCTCAAGAAACTGACTATTGGCTAAGAGATCCATAGGTGCTCGCTTGAATACCATATTTTCTGGTATCAAACACTACAGTGCCCTCGATTGCTCACAACTGAACATCAACTATGACAAGAATGGGACCCTTGAATACAATCCGGCCAGAAGTCGCCTTTGTCCCGGACTCAAAGGTCGCGGACTTTGGGGTCGCTCAATGTTATCCCCTGTGCGCAGACTTATAGCGACAGCACGAGCCTCGGTTCTAAATCCAGACCCAGAAGATGACGGCGAATGCCATCCATTTGACGATTACGTCCTAGATCAAGTTGGGCAATATGAAGCCATGCTATACCACGATTTAGAATCCCAGGAAGAAGAAACAGATGAAGAGGATGAGTCGGACACAAGAACAGAAGTTCCTCCGACACCAACGATCTCTCATTCTGAGGAAGCTACAGATGAACAGTACTCAACGGACTCTTCCACTGACAGTGTGGTAACTATTCGTCCGGGTATGATTGTGCAGACATACCACCATCTTCCAATGAATACCATGCCTGAAGGTTCCTGGGATGAGTCTACCGACGGAGAATCTTTCGTATATGGGATCAACAGTGTCGGTTCGTGGTAAAGGTGTACTAATAAAGCCTCTACGCCTTTTGTTAGAACCCTGGACTTGTCAAAGACTAAACAGGCAAGGTTAATATGTTCAGAAACAATTTATTTTTATGTTTTAATATCTCAGCTACCGAAATCATGAACAAATACAAAAGCTTCTCGGAGTGTTTTTCTGAGTGCAATACCTTTGATGTAGCGAATCAACTTTAATTTCTTGTTGGAATCAATCGTCTCGTATTCTTTCTAATCCTAGGAAAGTTTTAGGGCCTTCTATAATCTCTAGATCACTTGGAAATCTCGTATCAATTCCAGGAGGAGGAGCGAAGATTGGAATAGTGGAGCGAGATTAATAATTTGGAAATTCCTGATGAATTCTTTGCTCTTCGAAAGATTCGACGTCTATTCTCTAGAATTTGTTTTTTAAAAAGTTTCTGATCCTTTCACAGCCCAAAGCCTGTTCGAAATGGTTGGATCAACAAGATTGTTCTAATATACACATAGGTTCCCTGAAAATCAACACTATTGAATCATCTCTTACTGGTATTAGCCAGATGCCTTTTGCTAACCAGTATACACGGCAGTGACATCGTGATCATGACAGCTCGTCTGGGGTAAAAAGTAGACACTGTCATATCGACAACCATAGCTGATCACAAACTCTAGCTAGTTGTCATACTTTATTTCATGTTAAAATTCATGTGTTAGATCTTAGAGTTTTCCTGTGACTAAAAGTACATACATCACCGTAAATTATGGTACTTTATGACGATGTACAATTCAACAGACCCGAACGATCTTCATAAAAGCAGACTTACTTTTATTGACACGTACAATGTAGATGTAGCCCTCCAAAACAGCCTGACACCTTAATTTTCACCATTTAAAAGTCAGTGCATTCCTCAACAACCCGGAATCATCAATATCATTCCATCTTTTTATAATCTCTATTCAAGCATTTGTAACAGCAAGCGTACGTACATACATAATGTAATCATAGAAAAGCAGATTGATCCCCCCCGCAAAAACTCACATGACGGATAACCAGCTTCCTTCCTCCTATCTGTCGACCGTCGACCTCAACGACATCCAAGAAAATACCACAGCACTTTTTCTTACAGCTATCCCAGAGGGCCAGCTTTTTCTTTACGATAGGCTCGATAGGATTTTGACTGAAAGGGCTTCCGTGAGAGAACAACTATTCCAAGCACGCGCAGCACAACTATCACAAGCACAGCCTACTACCCAACGAGATTCTGTAACAATGCAGCAACATACCACCTCTCAGACGTACAAGCAGCGCATACCCAAAGACTCTAAAGGCAATGATGAAATCGAGCTTCCAATGCCTGATGACGAGGTCTCATCCTCGGAAAATGACTCTGAGAATGAGAAGAATTCGATTAAGCGTCAGGCATCAAGTGAAAGCACTAGAAACTCTACTAAGTCCAAGAAACCTGTTACCGAAAACCCTCCCATAAATCACGGAGATGCCGCCAAATTCGACGAGGTTATTGACGTTGAGCGCAACGCTAATGAACCAAGAAACTCAAAGCGCAAGCGTACAGCGTCTCCTGGGTCTGTATCCAAAGAAGACTCGAGCGACGATAGCGACGACAGTATTCTCGGTGGTATCAAAGATCCTGAGGAACGTCAAGCTCGAATGAAAGCGTACCTTGAAAATGCTTACTTACAGCACCTTGAAAAATCTCTTGACAAAAGCACAGTTAATAAAAAGAATAAAAACTTCTGCCAGTACTGTACGCGTTGTTTCCCTAGTATGTCAATCCTTGAAGATCATGTCTGGTATGACCATGGCGGGCTAGACAAAACAGCAGTAAGATATCTTGGGACTTATGTAAAGAATCTGCTAACATCAGAAAAGAAGGACCATGGGAAGACAGCTCAAAAGATCGAGAAGTGTGATTTCAAGACATCCAACCAACCAGGGAGCAAGAATGCAAAGATCTTCCAATGCCCGATCTGTCCACGCAGCTTTGCATTGGTTATGTGGTTGCGAAGGCATGTTCAGTCTGTACATGACAAAGAAAAGCCCAAGTCTGTGAATAACAATGAGCGTGGTCAGGTCATTGGCGGACGTGGAAAGCCTAAGTGTGCGGGAAATAAGTAGCAAAGGTGCTCTACAAACTATATACACTCATATTAATCATACCCTATGCGATATTCGATTTTGTTTTGATTTTTCTTGGGGTATGATTGATTCCTACTCTTGAAATTTGAACCAGTAGCGAAAATGGATCATACAGATGTAGTTTGTACGTTGTAGAAATCAAAATTGTATCTTTCTAATCGAATCCGAACACTTTTGGTACTCAACCATTGCGTTTTTCAGTGAGTAATGTCAAAAAATTGTTTTAGCACGTGTACCACTCAAGGGTTTATTCTCGGTTATTGCCGAAATATGGATTAATCAGCGGGGTTTGGACCACATTAATTACTCGTACAGAACGATTGAATTTTAAGTATGGTTTGAGACTATACACTTGATTAAGATCATTTCCGAACTAATGATCTTGCTTGGCTTCATTATTATGGGACTTGCCAAAATTCCTATTAGCGACGTGTGGGTTAACTTGCAGCAAACAATGCAAATCTACATCTCAGCCCAAGGAGCTGTAGAAGGCTGTATTTATCTCTCATGTCTTCCACTGTCTTCATTCCAATACCATCGTCGATATATACCTCAGCACGATCTCTTTTCCAATCTATTGACCCATTAAGATATGAAAGAAAGCAAGAATTTTAATCCAACTGGAGCCGCAAGAATCGCATGTGAGGATTTGCCGAAGCTTGAGATTTGCTTGAGCCAGCTTAGACAAGTACCAACTTATAGTTATTCTCACTGTCTGTGGCCTAGTCATATCCGGCCATGGGAAAATTTCTCACTCGAGGTTATGGAAACAGCATGTCCAATACTCAATCTCTTAGATGGCAAATTACAACAGCTGGTGGCTCCTGATAACTCTGGGGATTTGAGCACGCAACTGAAAAATGCTGTTTGGAAGCCAGTCGAAGAAATGGAGAAAACTCTAGTGAGCACACGTGGGCATCATAACCTGCCAAATCGACCAGCGGGGAAATTTGTACATGCTGGTGTAAGTATCTTTTGCTTTTTTAGCAAGTCACCCATTCATCAGAGAACCTAACACTTAGAATAGACTACATCCAATGATAATCGCCCATCTACTCCGGGAATAGTAAAGACGTCTCCATTTATTTGCATGGCCCATCCGCTTAATCTGGGGACTACAGATGTCGGTTGTCAAGAATTTGTTTCTGCAATTGGCCTTGTCGAAAATCCTTGGGAAACAGGCTTTCTCAAAGAAGATGCCTTTGCCACTGATGGCATTCAGAAGCAGATAGAACTCGCTAAAATTCTAGGATCACTTGCACGAGCTATGGATTATGCTAGGATACGATATGGATGGGTTACAAACTACAACAGTACAATATTTGTTCAACGGAAAACGGCACGAGATTTTCTAGTCTCAAGGCCTGTTCGTTGGAATCACTTTTTCCACCCGGGAATTGGAGTTTGTGGTACTGTGCAACCGAGCTTGCGAATGTGCTTCATTGCGTTGAGTGAATGGACCGCGTTGAAGAGCAACCGTTTGTATCCTTCGACACTTGGTGCTACCCTTACATACCAACCTACTTTCACACAGCCAAAGCTTCTTGCTAAAACCACGAACATCGAGACAAATTCTACTAGGAAACCCCTGTCGAAACCTAACAGATGGCTAACAGGAGTGCTACGGATGCCCATCAGGAAAATGATAGAGAAAGCGTCCAAGTTGGACGACAACATTCAACCAAAGTTTTATTCGAGAATAACGACCCTTGCCTTGGTTACAGAAAAAGATGATGCTCCAGTCCAGCTTGAAATAATGAAGAATACGATGAGGCAACGCAAGGGCGACGGTCCAATGGTTGTGACTGCTCAGGCTGATCAACTTATCACAATGGTTACTAAAATGCGTATAAGAAGTCCAAACCACGACATAGTGCATGAAACAGAGTTGAGAGTATTTTCCCTGTTTAACCAATCACCAGAACACGGTGGAAATAGGTTTCCGCAATTACATTACCTGCCATCCGGTAGCTGCGATGGTACTCTAGTCTATGAGGTATCTCCTGGACAAGATATATCCGTTTCAGCACTTTTATTGGAGATGGACGCATATGCTGCTAAGTCAATCTCTTCGCAAGCTAAGATTTCATCCAGCTTTAGAGGAAAGGAGAAAATAATCAAGAAACAACTCACAGAAGCGTTTGCAAAACTGATGAATCATGGTTGGGTCTTTGAAGGTAATAGACCCGACCCAACGAGTGTTCGGTGGGATTCGGTGTATGAAAAACTATGGATTGTGGATTTGGATGGGCTAGTAGACCACATTGCCGATCCTGTAATGGATTCCAAAATTGAAGCCCAGGAGAAGGACTGGGAAACCGCCTATGTTTTATCGCTAGACCGTCAGGAATGTATGGCACGGTGTCGAGGTTTGGCAGACGCTTGGTGGAATGATCGAGTTCTAAAACTTGTGTAAGAAGATCTTATCGAGAGTTTAGTAAGTGTGGTTGTTATATACTGCGGAATCATAATCTTTTCCTATTTGTGAAACTGAACTATTTCTCATCAGTTGGCTAAATTACTTTCTTTGTGTTGTTTAAATGTAAATTGTCCGAGCCACCTCTACACTGTGGACATGATGTGATTTAACAAAGAAGTTAGATTATTCAATGGAAATATCTAATAAAATTTGAGATTAATACCCTGCAGAGAGAACTATGGTTTATGTCACGAATAGTTAATCGCTTTACCGTGCAGAGATGATTTTCTTGGGACGTCTATCACGAAGCTTGCTCGCCTCTCACATGTAAAACAAGGTGGGCACGAGAAGAAATATCATAAAGGAAACTATAACTTTGTTTCATGCTAATTTTAGCTTTCCTAGTTCGGTCGAAGCAAAATTAAGTACATACTTATACAACGATCAGCAAATGTAAACGTTTTCCACCAATTTATGAAACCCCTCCAACATTGAAAGCCCACAAAGCCTATCTAGTATTCTATAAACCAACCCAAAGAATACCGCTCTTGTACCACAGATCGTTCAATAACCAGCAATCCATTCCCTTCTGTTTGGTATTGTCTCCGGCCTCATTGGTTGTTGACGATATGATCTGTTCTCTATTTCATGTGTTCCGAAATTCAGCGGGCCATACTCTTCCCTAGCCCATTTTATCGCCGCTCCAAGTATGAGATACTCGAATACGATGGAAGTGATGATTGTAACAACGAAAACGTACTGCCAAGGGGACATTGCTTTGGGACTATCACTATGGTTCTTTTTGAACTCCTTGGTCGCAAAAATAGATTTCATCAAGAAACAGGCGTTGATGACAGATAATATGGTAAGAACAGTAATTCTACGTCGGTAATGATCGTATCCATCAGAGCGGTTGAGAAATATATTTAGTAACGGGGTAAATGGAGCATTTGGGGAACCGAGCCCGGGAAACGATGCCATCTCAAAGAAGTGAGCTTCCAAATAAGCTATAGAACTAGTACTGAAGAGGTTGTTGTTCTTGTAGTATATAGAGGATTCTTAGGAATTGAACTGAGGGAGAGGTTGCTCAGAAACTTGTCAACTTTTATCGCTCTGGTAGATTTTTACTTAGGTGCAATTCAATTGATGCTCCCCCTCCATCAGAACTTTATGTTTTAGCGAGAGAGTCAGTGATTCGACTTCAACAAGTTATATTTAGGCATCAAAAGTAGCGGAGAGCGATGATCTACTTACACTCTCGAAGAGGTTGGTATTTCTCTAATAGTCACCGAAAACCATGCTTACACAGCGTTGAGCTCAACCACCAGACTGAAACTTCCAGGAGCAGGCCTTCAAAGTTTGAATAATATCGTGGTGATGAAGAAAGGTAGCTCAATCACGATTTCTCAAAAAAAAACGAAATGGATTCAATTCATTTCAAGTTGACTCGGGTATGGTTGCTGGATTGCTGGATTTCTAGGCTACCCATTCGAGACTAAATTCGGACCATTGAAGTTTTACTTCTTAGTCAGGAATGGACATCTTCTTTGGGGCAATCGACTGAGTAAAACACGAGCTACATTGCATAGCCTTTTAGTCGTGTACTTTTCTTCTTGATGTGTTTTGTAGACCGACGGGTGGCACACACAGGTTTTTAGGGCTGCACAGTCAAAGGATGAAGTTAGAGGCAAAGTTTGGGTCAAAGCAATCGATAATCGTTAACTGAATGCTCGTATTTTTTGAACCATTGAAGATTGAATGATTCCAATTCACCGGTAAGCAATATAATCTGTGTGACGTTTCCCGTACGGCTGCTCCTTCGATCTCTGTACTATAGACTCATGCTTGCCATACTTTTGCCGTGTACACAGCCGGATTTGTTTTGCCCTGTTCAAAAAATTACTCGTCTACGGTTAAGGCTCGTATCAGTTGACGAGTGATCTAAGCGCGACACAATCAAAAAAACGTATTGAGTTTTTACTAACTTGATTGACGGCTGAACAGCGACAAATGTAAACAGAATCATGAAAACTTATTCGAGTTTGGTTTTATGAATCACTTTGGACTTCCAATTTTCTAAAAATAAAGGATTCATTTATCATTCATAAACAAAATCCAACAGGCTAGATATCAAACTTCTCTCCTACTAGCTTCTCAGAGAGTTCCCACAACTTTTTTGCATTCTCGGGGTCTGCCGCATATTTTTCCAAGGGTTCGGAAATCTGGCAGTCAGCTAGGTATTTTCCGCTTGACTCTGTTTCTTTGTTAATTAACAATCTTGCCAGATGATGAGGTGTTTACCAGTGATATTAGGATCAAACGCCGCAGCCAAGTAAGTGGCAACTCCCTGCTGAAGAGTCTTTTTGGGAATATCTTTGAGAATCTCCACTGCATGGCCTTAGCTTAGTACTAGCTTAGACAAAGCCAGAAGTATACTTACATAAGGAATTTCGTTCATCTTCGGACATTTCACGGCTAAGATTAGTCATAATCACTGTAACATCCGTCAGCGTACTGCCCCGAATTTTAGCTATGGGTACCTACCGCCAGGATGAACTGAAAAGCTCAATACACCCCTTCCATGTAGCCGCTTCGCAAGTTCCACCGAGAATAGCATGTTCGCCGTCTTTGCCTGTCCATACGCCACAAGTTTATCATATTTCTCCCCATTATTAAACCCGGGATCGTCATAGCGCACATCTGAAAATCGGTGTCCAGCACTGGCGACATTCACAATACGCCCACCACGGGGAATCTTGGAAATGATCAGGTTGGTGAATACAAAGTGACCAATGTGATTGGTTCCAAACTGGCGCTCGAACCCATCCTCGGTAGTCCCATACGGCACTGCCATTATTCCAGCGTTATTGATGAGCACATCGATCTGTGGCACGTCTGTGTACTTGTTGACCTCAGCAGCTGCACGGCGGACAGAGGCGAGTGATGCAAGGTCGAGGACCAGTGCTCGCGTTTCAACTGATGGAAAGCTTGCTGCAATCTCCTTAGCGACAAGCTGGATATTAGAGGGATTTCGGGAAGCGAGGATCAGAAGTTTGGGGGAGCCACGGGCGATGGAGAGTGCGGCCGCGGAACCGAGGCCATTTGGGCTAACACCAGTGATTAAGACTGGAGGTAGATGTTAGAGTTGGCTTGCAGATGAAGAAGATTTAGAGGGTATACTGGATTTGCCCACAATTTGGTCCGCAAACGCTATGGCAACTTCGTCGGCAGTGGTTTCGAACTTGAAGTTATTCATGATCATCTCTTAAATGTTTTGCTAAGAGGGGCTTGAATTGATCTCTCAGCCGTATCCTTTCTTAGTGGGTTTTGTACACCGACGGGTAGCACACACACAGGTTATTACGGCTGCACAGAGTAAACTTGAATACTAAGTGACTGAAGTATATATATGGCAGTTTCAGGCTGGCACTTAGAATACCGTAATACTAAGCTAGCTACTAAGTCGTGCCTAGGCGATTAGCCAGTATCATACTAGTAAAGTGACCAAGTAATAACAGAGATTGACACTACATTAGTACTTAGTTCTGTGACATACATGGCGACTTACACAAGATGTATGTATCTTTTAGAGCCATAATCTAATATCGTAAGTACTACTTTATGGTACATGAGTGATACATAATGATTTCAAACTTTAAGCGGCGCATGTTCTGCTTGGTTACGGAGTAATTTTTGAGATTACAAACGGCAAGAAACCACTTGATTCAAATAACATTATCTTACAATCCCAAATCATGCAGAACCCATAAACGGACATACCTCATACATGCAACCCCGTCTCAATCAATCACCCATCCTCTCTCCTCCTCTCGTTTATTCTTCCCTTTCCTAACTTCTTTCTTTTTCTCTAGCTGTTGCTCATAATCCTTCTCAGTTTTCTCCAAATCCTCCTCCTCCGGATAGCGCCGAAACATATCGCCCAACACATCGATTGGTGTAGCTAACAGGCTACTAACCGTCTCAAATAGAGTTCCTTCGTTTGGTTGCCATGGATGCGCGCGACTCGGTAAAAACATCTGTGTACGGCGAAAGCTCTTCGCCAGCTCCATTGTGTCACCCTTACCGCCATGCACCAGTGCACTCTCTAGCTTTGGCAAATCTTCGTGCTCCGTTTTTTTGATATGCTTCGATAACTCTTTCATCAACGCTCGTAACTTTGGCTCGAACTCATCACTGTGCGGATATATTCGTTGGAAATACTCCAGGTCTTCTTTCGTCTAGGATTATGTTAGCACACACACGCACGCATCATTGAAGGGCATAGGACTCGTTGGTGACTAGCACGCTCTTCGACAGCCGTAGCGTGCCCGAGCGCACCCAGATATTTTTCGTAAGCAGGGTACACAACTATCTCCTCGCCAACCACATGCTTAGCCAAGAGCCACGAGAATTGGTTCTGGTAACGTTGGCGCGTCTCGAGGTCACCAGTGGTGGAAGTGTCGAGCATCTTGGAATAATATGCTTCAAGCTCGCGGTGATCAGTGGCAAGGGCATCACTTATAGTGAAGGCGCCAGTACTGGCGGCAGGTGTGGATAGAGCACGCAGTGCAGGATGGTAATGACAGGCCGATGAGGCCAGGATAGTAAATGATGAATTCGTGCGGAATGACAGCCGACTGAAGTGTAACATTGCTGGTGAGGATAGTGCTTATGGTGTGGGGCTATAGTGGTGAATCACATCGTGGGAATCCTGCAGGAATGAGAGGGGTGGTGGTGCGCCGGAGCGTCATATCGTTTGAGCACGGGATGTTTGCCTCATGCGTATACCCGCGGAGTGCACGATGATTCAAGGTCGTGTGAGCTCGATCATCGCTGGTGGCGTTGCGGAAAGGGTTCCCGCTACTCTCGTTTACTGACATAGGTGCTAAACTTTATCTTCTAATAGATTATAGATATCGATAGCAACTACGTAACCACGCAACATGGGAAATTTAGAATCTCAGCATCGTTCAAGATTATATTCATGTTGATTAACTATTACAAACTTCATCAATCAATTGATCGGATCGAAGGCGTTTAGAAACTGGTATTAGTCGTCTATGTATTGCGTGGCCGATAGTAGAGTGTGAATCTGTGACGTCAATGGTTGTCTCGTGCACGCCTAGACCACTATTTACCCAATCCGTGGTTTACTTATTCTGCAATAAGTTAAATAAAGATTGCTCATTTCACCGTAGACATAAGGATAGATAGAATACCCAGCTGGCCATATGACAAGATCGAGGTCCCCATAAGTTTTTTGTATATACAGACTATCACTCGGCCATCGAGTGCAGAACTATGCTCGTAAGTAGAAAAAATTGGAAAACTCTGCTACCTTTTAGATTGGAATAACAAAACAGATATCGACCCTGGTGCGAACTAAGGAACACTTATTGTTACTTGTCTTCCTGTCAGCTAGTCTAAGCTCGGAAAATAAACACATCTTAGTCGAGGATGATCTTTATAAATTTGAACTTATTTTTACGTTTCTTCGCCAAGAAATCTCGATTATCCAGGTTTATTCACGAATCACAAATGCGGTACTGCAAACTATAATGTTCTTTTAGCCATATATTAATAGTACATGTAAGGCCTTCCCCCTGGAAGGGTACACAAACGCCCGGATCATCCGGAAGTCCGGGGGATAAACATCCCATATCGCCAATTGTGATACAGATCCGCAGCTTACTCTAGGCAGACAGGTAACGGTATTGTAGGGAGGAAGGTGCAAAATCTCTAGCTGGGATATTTAAAGGCTAATTCCTACAGGAACACAGACATTCAATATGCCTAGTATGATGCTGCTCAACCAGCGTTACCATTGCCACCATAGCAGCTCATGCATATGCATGATTAGTGAAATGCCATTTTTTTTCATCTGAGGACCAGAAAATGTTATTTTTAAGTCCGTCCAAAAGTATAAAGTTCTGCCTCGATTACTTCTGATTCTATCAAAAGCTCAGTCGCAGTCCTCCAGTACACCGTAATGCAGCTCTCTATCTTCTCTCTCTTTGCTATTGCAGCCACCACTGTCTCTGCAGCTTTCCAAGACGAGATTCTCGCTGCCCAGAACCACTACCGCACACTTCACTCGGCGCCAGCTCTTACATGGAATGCCACCGCCGCTGCCACCGCACAATCACACGTATCAGCTTGCAACTTTGAGCTCTACTCTGGTTCTGGTGGATATGGACAAATCCTAGCAATGGGTGGCTTCGACCCAATTTCGACGCTGGTTGACTACTGGTATGAGGACGGTGCAGCCGCGTACAACTATAGTGCACCAGGCTTTAGCCAGGAGACAGGCGTTTTTACGCAGCTGGTGTGGAAGGCGAGTACGAGAGTAGGGTGTGCACAGCAGGATTGCGACGGCGTGAACGGGTTGAGCGGAGGCTTGTTCAGTACGTATATTCCATCAGTGGTGAGGATTTCAATGGCTAACTCAAGATTTTAGTATGTCTTTATTTACCAGCGGGCAATGTGCAGGGGCGTTTTCCTGCAAATGTGCTGCCGCCTACAGGACCGGTGACGCCGGCAACAGCAGTTGCTTCCCAGGCTGGCGCAAGACTTTCAAAGGCACCAGAGAAGAAGGTTATGGTAGCCACTCCTGCTAGAATGCGGATTAAAAGGAATTTATGAGTTCAAGATACCATGGGATCTTTTTGTGAACATCGATGCTTCAAACTTAAATCATATATGAGACGTTTAATATGATTATGATTCGTACTCTCACCTTATGTTTTTACTCTGTAGCCTTCCACTCATATCTAGAGTTACGTACTTGAGCAGCTTATACCATGCCTTCACCATAAAATACATTTTTCTCGCGCTTCTTGACGCACAGTCTCCTAATGTGAATGTCCCCATTACTCTTTTCAAGGGATGAAAACAGCTACAGCCCACAACTATGTGAATAGATAATCTAGATGGTTTATTTTCAGCTTTGGAAGATTTGAGACAATTGAACCCGAGTCTAAAAGTTTTCAGTCCATGTCTTTCTACAAAAAGTCTTCTCATGTAGAATCACTCGTTCATGGCTAGCTGAGGTTCATGGTTGATCATTCGAATTTGAGGAGCTGGAGAGCATTCATTAGAACAAAACAAAACGCGGCCCACCTAACACCGGGGCTTGCTTTGCTTCTGAAATTGTCTAGGGTGAAATTTCAAGATACCTTTTGTCATTGGAGAAACTAGCTCTAATAATCTCGAAACACCACGATTTTTCTGTGTTGGGATCTGTCTGGTTGCTAATTTCCAGCACCACTTGGTAGAAAGCTCACAAAATAAGATTTAGTGGTCACCAACTATGCTTACCGAACGAAGTGCCCAATCATTGCAACAACCAAGTAATCATTATATTAATCTCATAATATCAAATGAAATTACCATAAGCATTCATCCATCATACAAATTATCATTACATTAGAGCCCGCCTCCTACCTTTTATTTACATGAAAACAGTCAACTTCCTAGGGTATCAAGATTGCCATATATACAATTAGAATAGCAACATCCGCCGTGTTCAAAATAAAGATGAGTCGTGTTCGGGTATAAAGATGAAACGCCAGCAATGCTAATAGAAGCGCAATCGTACAATGCTAAACAACATGTTCTGCAAAACATGCACCATGACCATGACGACGGCCGGGAACAGCTCGGGGTATCTTCCAAAATCTTTGATGGCCTCCTCGGTGACGCCAAACCGGAAAAAATATTGCATCACGCGTCTCACGATCCAGCCAGCAACGATCTCACATCCCCAGGTAGCTAGAGAGGCCCAAAAGGTGAGACTGAACGTGTATGGATCGTTTTTGTCGTTAAACGAGAAGTAAGGATAAACTTTTGTGTTGTAGCCGTAGTGTAAGACGATAACCCACCCCAACCAAGCGGCCATCGATACATTCTCGGCCAATCCTCGGACGAAGAAACTGCGTCCAACAGTTTTCTGCCATTCGGGATAGTTTTGGCCGTTTAATTTGAGGCCGTGGACTATGCTATGGAATAGAGGTGTCATAGTAATAGGACTCCATATGACCACGATAGATGACGATAAAAGTTGGAGGTATGCAAATTGGCTAGGAGAACGCAATCGAGCATACAGCGCACGGACGTAAGTTTGATATGTAAGCTGGAAGTAGAGCTTAAAGACAACGCCAAGAGGATAAGACCCCACACGTGCACCAAGAATCCATCCAGTCAACAGGTCAAGGATATGGATAGTGGCAACCCAGCTCCAAACATATATTACTGTCTCTAGAGAGTTATGAGGTAGAGTGCGGAGATAGAGTTCGGCATATGCCTCACCAAGCGCAAAGGCAAGTAGAGACAGTAACATGGCTGAGCAGAACCAGAAAAATCGTTTGTAGCTCCTGGGTAATTGCCACCAGCCCGGTCGACTTCTCCAACGAAAACGTGAGCGATTTCTGCCGATCCCAGCCCGGCTAGAGCCAGGTGAAGACGACGTGAACAGGAGCTGCGTCTCTGACAGACCTCTACCCATGCCCAGACGATTATGCCTGCGCTCAAAAAGGAGAACCAAGAAGGCGATCACAAGTGGGCAGCACATCGTGGAGAAAGTTAAAAATATCCATGTCAAATTCTCTGTGATAAGTGGCCCTGGCAGGAAGTAATAGAGCATGACACCAACTGATAACGGGAGAAAGTTGAAGAATGTAAAGGTTGGAGGGAATCCCATGCTTGGTGGCCACCAGTTTAGAGAATACATGTTGAATACTTTTGTTATCCACAGAAGTCCGACGAGATTATAAAATCCGTAGTAGACAATGAGGAAGAACCAAAAATTCAATACCACTTGTGAGCTACCATGTCCCGGTACTTTCCCATTATTTCCGTCCCCGGGTATTGTTCCATTTCCTCTATCAGGGACTGAAGGTAAATCTGGGAGAGAGTCGCGGAATAATTCAAACCACGATTTAATTATATCCCACAACACAGACAAATCAAACAAATTATTGATAGCATGGGTGAGATGGGTCCATGGTGAAGCAGATGCATTGACGTCTATGCGTCTAGAGACGCTATTCGGAGGGACTTGGCCGCCGGGCACATCCAGTGGTGAAGTAGGAAAAGGAATTGCACACCAGATAATTGACTTGCATGCACGTAAGCGGGGTATGGTCTATCATAACTAGATGGATATATAAACTCACAATCCCCGCAGGTAACAGGATAAACATGATCCACCTCCGCCACCATCTTTCCACCATTTTCTTAACCAATGACCTCCGCGGGCTGATGAGCACGCGGTCGAGCCACCATCTGTGGTCTTCTCCCTCATCTTCTACGTCAAGTGTAGCCACTTCCGCCCGGGTGGTGAAGTCGATACTGCCATAACTACTTCCTGTCTGCCGAGGAGTGCTTGATCCAACAAAGTGGTCCCCTGCAAAGGCCGAAAACAGATTCCCGATACTCCGCTGTTGCTTTGGGGGTGGAGAGAAGGCGCGGAAGCGACCGTAACGCAGAGATTCAGAATCGGGCGGCGGTAGGGAGCGGGTGTCTGAGCCCTGCTGAAAGGTGAAGAAGGAAGACGGCATCAGCGCTGTCGTCGTTGTCGTTGCAGGTGCAGGGCTAACATCTGCGGTGACTGGTGGAAATGGCGAACCCAAGAGATAGACGGCGGCGGAGGGGTAAGGTAGGAGCACAGGATTCTAGCGGACGCACGACATGCAACACTCCGCGACAGGCAAAAGGCAGACCACACAACTGCAGCAAGCACGCAGAACAGTGTTAGGCACGTATGGCTGCTATCAGTCACCGGTCGGCCAGTCGGCGGAGAGCGGAGTGACAGAGCGGAGGGGCATGAGGGGGGCTGTTACAGGGAGCAGCTATAAGCAGAGTGCCCGGCGCAGAATAATTCTCTAACACCAAGCCAACGCCAAGCTCAGGGTCCACTTGCTTCGGATACTCGTGATGTGATGCTGCAGGGTGGATGATCCAGTGCAGCTCTCTTCTACACCAATGGGAAGAGCGTGTTTGGTCCAGTGCATCTCTTTGCACCAATAGGGAGAGGGTATCGGGTTGGACAGAGGTTACTGCGGCTAGGGCTGCTCTAGAGAGCTCAAAGATTGAGAGCACTTCCACCACTTCTCAGAATGTTCGTCTAAGTGGATGAATAAGAGCCTCGATAGTATGTGTGTGTGGCCAGACAGAAACGCCCTACAGCTGGCCAATCAGAGCTCACCCTCACACTTATCTTCGAGCTCTTTGGTCTCTCCACTTACTCACACATACCCCCCCCCCAGCAATCTTCATGGTAAATCCGACGGCAAAAGTCAATATGCTCTGCCACTGCCACAGCTGGTCAGTCAGTCCTCTTGCTCTCTAATCCATCACAGAACAGAGAAAGGAACGCAAGCAAAGCAAGCAACCATGTGCTCCTCTCCTCTGCTACTGCCATCATCCCCCCCCCCTCTCACCCCACCCCAGCTCCACCGCCAGTTGGTGTGAACGGGCAAAACAGCAGGCATCATGAGGTGTTTTTCTTCTTTCTCTACAAATTCTTCACTCTTTGGGTCTCGGTCGCCGCTTCAACAAAACACAGCACCGCACCACCCTGTCTCTGTCACTTTTCTTTTCTATCCTCACCCCCAGCATAATAAAACAAAATACACAAGTATAACCGTCCCGCTAAGTCTCCTTTCTGACACTAGCGTTTGTAAAACCTGTTCGTTCGTGTGACATACCAAACCTATCGCCCCATTGCGCACCCCCCGTTGTCGTGCTGTCCCCCCCCGCCCTCTCCTACTCTTCCTCTCCGAACGTCCATCCGTTCGCACCGAAGTTCAAAGACGCTCGATCTCCCACGGTTCGCTCGATCTCCAACCCATCCCTCTTCCCCAACATTAACCTTGGAACAAATAATTCTCGTTCAAGCGATCCACAGCCGCACCCACGATGGCAAGCAGCGAGCAGCAGCAACCGCCGTGGGACCGCAAGCAATCCTCGACCACCTCTTCCTCAGATCCGCATAATAATGGCGCCCGCGCGGCTCTAACCAACGAAATTCGCTCTGAATTCTTCAGACTTTATGGTGGTTCACACATACCCCCTCTTAACACCTATCTATTCAATAGAGTACTCGTATTGCAATACACATAAAACATCTTGTTTCTCCTCATTCTAGTCATCGAAGCATAAAGCCTAGCTGCTTGAATTTTTTATATCACTCATTTTCGTTTGAAGGTGTTCCTGCCTGCCTCAAACTTTTTGTCATCTATCTATCCATCCATCATCATCATCATCCTTCACTACCTATCCTCTGATCGATTTTCTCAAGCGGGGTTTCGTCAAAAATTAGACTGACAATGAATCCCAAAACCAGAGCAGTCGGGTTTTCAGATCCCCGGCCTGTCGCCGCAGAATATTCTCAGACACAAAGATAAGGATCTCCACTTTGAAGGTCACGACGGATTGCGAGATTTTTGGAAGCAAACAGCAGCTTCGCGACGAGAGATCCTCCAACTCGCAAGAGATGGTAGAATCAGAGTCGTTCGAGGGCCTGTATGTTGATTCCCTGAGACATCTCGCTCGCTAACTTACACTACAATATTAACCAAGGATTTGGATCAGCCGCCACAGACATCGTCTGCCGTATCCACGATTCAATCCAGCCAGTCTGTGCAATCAGGCTCGACGCCCTCGCAGCAAGCAGAACGCTCGGTTAGCTCCGGCACGCCTGAAGACGACGGCTCAACCAGAGCCTTGAGTAGCAACGGTAGTGGCATCATATCAGTCTGCTCTAGCAGCAATGGTGATACCAGAAAACGGTCTCATCCTACCGCAACTGCGTCTGAAGAAGGCTCCGGTTCAAGCAAGCGCCAGTCTGTGCAACACCAACATCAGAATTTTACGCCCGCCAATGGCCATATTGCCAGCGTATCATCATCAAATGGGAGCATTCAGACCCCCGAGGTAACTGACTCCCTCGCAACCTGGCAAGAATGGGGACAGGCTCGCCAACAACAGCAACAGTCATTACTTTCCCAACCCGCCGCCGTTTCGAAGCTCGTACAAACATTGCAATCTGCACTCGAAGAATACTCCTCGCCGTCATCGTCCACGACAGTTTCTACGCCTCAGGGCGGCGGCACAAGCTCTATTCTAATAGATCGATTAAAAGATGAGCGAGACGCAGCGATAGCCCGAATAGCCATACTCGAGAAAGAACGAGACGACGCACTACGAGCACGAGACCACGCCTTGAAGATTGCGGAAGAAAGCTATCGAGAACTTCGGGCGGTGGTCGAAAGCCGGTTCCGACGAATCCAGGAGTTGAAGGATTCGGGAGGGCTGGTATCCTACGAATGAGCCCTGTGGGCGCAGGTGGAAGGCCGGCTATCCACCAGAAAAAATAACCCCGACGCGAGTAAAGGTATTGCAACTTACCCATTGCTCGTGGCTCACTCACTCACTCGATGACAAGTCAGGACTGTTGACCCCCATTCGGGTGTGAGTGAGCATGCAGGGACATTCGCTTCGAGACCAAGCCGTGGTTAGTGGAAACGAGACTAGAGAAAAAATTCGCTGTACGTATAGTTGGGGTCGATTCTGGCCGATCGTGATTTGCTTCCCGGGAGTTCTTGTATATATTAGGCGGTATTTCCTTTTGGCTGATTTGACTACCCCGGTGTTTCCAATCGTTACAAAGCGGCGGTGCGGTACTTGATTATTGACAGGACTATGGTTCGAGGACGGGAGTTCTTCTTTGTTGGGACAACGGTTTTTTTCATCTTTTTGTTTTTCTTTCTTTTTTTCTTCGACATTTGGGAGCATAATGCAAACGGCATGTGTTATTTTTCTTTTCTTTCTGTCATTGCAAACGTAGCATCAGCGCGTGAATTGCAGGTCACATAAACATGAGTTCAAAGAGGTAGCAGCTGTATACACATGTCCACTCTAACTAGGCCCTGAATACGGGTATGTTGTTGTTGCACGTAATATACACGCCATGATTCATGATTTGTTCATTCCAGCTGGACTGGAAATTCTCTGATGATTGATTGCATTTACGCCATCTACCTCTTCTTCTTACTGATTGTTGATTGACCGTGGCATTCGCTGTGTAGCATGATGTATCGTTATCGTTCCTACTGTTCTTCTGCAATCAAATACCAATTTCATCTACTACCTGCTCACATGCTTCGTTATGTCTTGTAAACAGCAACTTTCGACCTGTCACGCTCAATCACATCGCCCGATCCCACACCTCAATCCCGCAAATCCGCACCCCGCCCCCGCGGCGATCTGATCGATGTAGAGCACTCCACATATCTAGGCCTGTATGGAAGCTTGTAGCCACGAACGCACGCGCACCCGTTCAGCAGCCCCCTCCCTCCCGCAGCTGTCAGAACCCCATTTTCCACGTTTTGGCATGCACGATGATGTCTTTTGCAACAGAAATATTCAACAGCTGGTTTGTTTTGTAGATACGAGTACATAAACAGGCGGTAGGGTAGGTGGTAGGGGAGGGTAGCTGGGGATGGAACGCCCGATCGATCTAGCGAGTGGGATGCGACCGCGATCGGTGGGTGGGCTATCATATGTGATCTGCGCGCCGCCCTCCCTCCCTCCCTCGCCGACGCCGCGACGCCGACGCCGCAGATATGAGCCTTATAAATCACTCTAGAGTAGATACCAGAACGACGCAGTCTGGCCAGCGCAGATCCAGCAGATCAGGCACCGCGACCAGCCGATAGTCCACCCAACTCATCCCGAATCCCGACACCCGTGACCCGCTAGCAGCCACCCACGCACGCACTCTACACTCTATCTTACATACTCCCAAACCACACGCTTCTCCCTCGCGAGATACGTGGATACCTCCCCCCAACCAGCGCGGTGCGGGAAATAATTTGTGATGTGAGGTACAATGTGCCGGCTACATGTACATAGTCTATGAGCTCACCGTACATACAGCGCGCTGACATATTATGTGCTCTGTGTGGTCTATTATGTGCCGAACAAGCGTGCACCGTGGCAGCGTGGCAGCGTCAGGATGTCGGATACGGCGCAAGCGTGGCGCCGATAACGACGCGCCCAGCACCGGCCACGGCTCCGGCTGCAAAAGAAAAACTCTGATATGTGGGCCGGCCGGCGAGAGATGAGGACGGGACAGGGTAGAGGACAGAGAGAGGGGGAAGAGGAGAAGGGGAGGAGAGGAGGGGAGGACACATATACGTCTTCCTTATCAGAGCTCGCCTCTCGCGGCCGGCGACAGGGCGGGCCGGACATGGATGGCCCTGCGCGGTGTTATTTATGTTGTCGGCGCAGACGACGTGCCGAGGCTGCATGATGTGTATGTACTGTCGGCGTGAGGGGTTGGGCGTACCCCGCTCGGGGCTGGAAAAGTTTTTGATGCTGAGGGTACGGGATGGAAGTGAGACATTGAGGGGTTGAAGGTGGATGTGGTGGATGTGGTGAGATGTAGGTCGGAGAGCTTTGCGGGACATGGGAACTCACTCGGCTTGTAATATCAGTATGCAGGTACTGTCGGGCATGGATACCAGGCGTCCCTTGGGGCTCATAAATTGGACACCGGTCGCCTACGTACACTTTTAACGATTCTGGATGGATTAAAACTCGTAGCTGAGCTTACAAGGCCGTCACTGTCATCAAAACTGGGGATATATACAATGTTCTGGCCAGCATCCCGTCGGCCATGAGCCATGCTCGGCCCGACCCACGTGGTCCTGGCCGCCATGGCCCACTACCCAAAAACTTAAGAACGCGCCACTCCTGCCACTCCACGCTCATAGCGCACCATGTCGTCACCGCCGCACGCCCTCCTTCAAGGCTTCGACGACATCTCGGTTTGTCCTCGCCGCCGTAGGGCTCCTATGTCCAACATCTACTTCTACCCGCTCATCCGCTTTCTCCCCCCCGCCATGCCCGCCCTACAACACCACCAATACCCGCCAGTTCTGGGCCCGCGTCACTCGCCTAGACACGCAAACCCCCTACGACCTTGCTAAGGGCACATCGTCCGACATGCTCAGCGGTCCTCACCGCCACAAAAGCGCTCTGTGGGGCACGCTGAGCCCCCAGTGTTCTAAGCGGCCTCGGAGCGGGCGGGGGTCGATACAAGATGGAGAGCGCGGAGACGGGCTTGATCATACGGACCGGGAGGGGAGATCGACTAGGCAGTTAACGGGCATTTAATGTGTGACCTGGGGTATGACCGGCTTTGGGTGCATGCAGGCGGGCGGGTATGGGGTGGGCATGTATAGGCCGGGTCACGTTCAGGGAGCTGGAGGTGCGGCTAATAGACCAGAGAGCGGGCTAAGGCATAGTCCCGCCGTTATATTGAAACCCGCCGACCGCCACCCTATACCAAAAAAGACCAACTGACAGCTTCCTCTCAAAGCACGAAGCCGGCACACCGCTGCCGGAGAAGTGATGGCCACGCAGACACCACGGCAAAAATCACTCGCACCCCGCCGTGCACGCTCGCCGCCGAAGCCCACGCACTCTCGTCCTCAGCACCGTGATCACCGAGTACCGCAACTCACGCCCCGCCACGGCGCTGGTCGAGGTTTAATTTTTCAGTGTGGATCTGGTGAGGAGGTTTAGGTGCGCTTGGTGGGGGTGTAGGAGAGGGAGACAATGGGGGATTTTGGTAAAGGGATGCGGGTTAGGGTCCACCAGAGGAAGAGGACGAGTGAGGTACGGTGATGCGGGAGGGACGGCTGAAGATGGAAGGGTTGTCACCTGATTGCAGAGTTGCCCTTGGTAGTGCTTCTAGGTCTTGACTGGAGCGCAGTGTAGATGCCTTTGCTGCCGTCTTGGGCAGATGCTAATATCCTCGGGTATCCATAGCGGCGGGCGGATATTCTCCGGGGCACCCTTACCGCACTAACGCCCCGCACTCTATATCCGAACCTCCCGTATATCCACCTCCACCTTCACGATCGATCCTGGGGTGCATATAAGGCACGTCTTCAACATGCCGTGGTCCCCATATAAAGCAAACCTCCACGTGGGACCTGGACACACAACACCCTCCCCATAGTCCTAGCACGCATTTCCCCCCTCAAAGCAACAATGTCCGAGTCCTGGCGCACCCTCCCCGAACTGGCCTTCACAAGCACCTACGTAACAACCAACTACACGCCCCCCTCCGCGCCCTCCTTCTCCGCCTCCCACTTCTCCACCTGGATCTCAACCCTCACCCACCCGTTCCTACCCCCCCACCTCCCCGCCGCCCTCCTCTGCGCCGCGCTGGTCGGCTCCCGCCGCGGCGACCTCTGCGCGCCGCTACTCCAGCACGTGCTCTCGACGACCCCCTCTGAGTCACATGCAGCGCTGGTGCACGCCGTCCGCGAAGCCCTCACGCTCGTCGTCCCCTTCGCCGGGCTCCCGCACTGCATTCCCGCCCTCCTCGGCATCTCCGGCGTCCTCGCACGCAGCAACCACCCCGCCGCATCCCGGATCCGGGACAGCCCGATCGACGGCCCCGCCGCGAAGGAGGCAGGCGTGGCGGTGAGCACCGCTGTGTACGCCGGCGTCGGTAACGCGGCGGTGGCGCAGATGCTGGGCGCGTACTTCCCGGACGCGGCGACGCTGGTGGGGAGCGTTATGTTTGGGTGGGGGATGGGCGGGGCGGCGGGGGAGGCGGGGCTGGGGGCGCTGGCGCTGGCGGAGTGTGTGCTTGTTGCTGTTATTGTGGGGATGGGCGCGACGAGGCAGGGGAGGAGCCATGTTAAGGCTGCGATTCAGTTGGGGGTGCCGGTGGAGCTTGTAAAGGCACTGGTGGAGGTGGTGGGGGAGGTGGTGGAGTGGGGGGGTGCGGGAGGCGTGGGGGAGATTGATGTTGCGAGCCTGGAGGGGGAGGTGAGGCGGAATTTGGAGGCGGGTGTGAAGGGGGAGCCGTTTGTGTAGGTTGTAGTTTTGGGAGGAAGAAAACGAGGCAGGAGACACGGGAGAAGAGGAATAGGAGGAGAAGGAGCATGTCGTTCATCATGACCATTGAAAATACTATTATACATCGCGATATGCACCCCACTAGTCCTCGTCCATCTCAATCTCTTCAATCTCCCCACTCCGGCCGTCGGCCGCCGCAAAGCCCGCCTCTTTGTCCACCATCTCCACCAGGGCGCTCACAATGTTCTCCTCAATGCCAATCTTGCCCAGCTCTTCGAGATGCTTTTTGGGGTCAACCTTGCCGACATACCGCGTCTTCAGCTGGTCTTTGGACAGCTCGCCCTCCTCCTTGACGCGCTTCTCGTACTGCTCGGCCAGCACCACCATCTTCTGTAGCCGCTCCTGATTGTCCTTGGCGGACACCTTGAAGTCCTTCATGGTCAGCGAGTCGGTCCACACGGTCTTGTGCAGGTTCATCAGCATGTTCTCCTCCAGGTGTGTTTTGCGGTAGTTTATCGCGATCGAGTAGTAGTGTCTGTTGAGTCCGTGGATCAGCGCCTGAATCGATGGCTTGTTGAGATGGCCCAAGTTCGAGGTGGTCTGGCGGGGTTCCTGACCCAGCATGAGAGATTGGGGGTTGATGAGCCGGAAAGCATCAATCACAACTTTGCCTTTGACGGACTGAATGGGGTCAATAACAACGGCCACAGCGCGTGGCGTGAGCTGCTCAAATGATTGCTGGGTATTAATGTCCACGCTGGATAACCAACATCCGAACCCAGGATGTGAGTGATACCAGCCAACAACTGTCTCTGGCCTGTGTTGCGTTAGTATTCCGTGCAGTGTGCTCTCAATCCATCAATACGCACCGGCCAGTCTGCTTCAACATGTCCATCATCTTAGTCTGAAAGACAGGATCCACAGCTTCTACCGACACTCCTGTTCCGCTCTGAGGCATCGCAAACACCTAGAAACGTTCCATTAGAAAGTGTTAAAAGTAGCCGGAACAAAGCTCGTACATCTACCACACGCACGGTGTAGTCATCCACAAATTCCCCCAACATCAGTCCCATAACTTCCATGGGTACACCTAGACGCTGTATCAGCTAAGAACATCGGAAGATCTTCACCGGAATGGCCCACCTGCTCTACCGTGTCGCAACATCTTTAGCAACGCCAGCGATGATATGTAAACTGTCTCCGAATTGTCTATCACAGCAGCATCCTTGAGAAACCACTGTTAGCCTAGAATTCCTCTGCCTCGCCGGCGTTTGTCATCTTGACAGATTCGAACAGAATGTGATGTTTGGAGGGAGTGATTTGCAACTGGCCATGTGGCGAGGAGAAATAACTCATCAAGCATAGCGCCGTGTATATCCGGCCCTATGCCACTCCCTTATGACGTGCTGCTCCCAAAGATTTGTGATTTTATAATGGAATAGTTGTAACTAACCATTCCCGGAGGCCCGCTCATACCTCCTCCCATTTGCTGGGCCGCCATAAGCATTCGGTTTAATCGGTCCATTCTGAGGTCTCAAGCTCGTGCAAGGTTCGTAAAGCTGTAATTCTGATGGCTCCGCGTCCGGGGGGATGAAAATTGATGATGAGGGAAATGGCGGTGATCAATGCTTGAGGAGCTTCACGGCGTGCTCAGAGCCTCCTTCCACGCGGACCCACCACCATTCCATAATACTCCACGACCGCGGTACATCCCAGCACGCACCGCGCAGGACAACATGTGACTCCTGAGCTGACCCGTCCGAGCTCCCCCACCCCCCGCCACACCGTATCCCATCAACCATGTCCCAAAAAAACCCCGACGATCTGCTCAACGAGCTCGAGGCCCTGGCCGACCCGGCGCCGGCGAAGAAGACGGCGCCCAGAACCAAAGCTTCGGCAAAAAAAGCACAGGCCGACGACTATGATGTGCTCGCCGAACTGGAGTCGCTCGTCGAACGCCCAAAGCCGAGCATCTCGCGCCCCGGCACCCCGCGTTCGGCTTCCGCGGCGCCAAAGCGTAGCTTAGAACGTGCCCGTACCCCCGCTGGCTCCGGCTACGGGATTCCAATCACCAGGCGAGACAGCGGCGATGTGAAGAAAGCTGTAACGCCGACCCCAGCTGCAGCTTCAGCTCCAGCTCCGGTAGAAGCTGAAAAGAAGGCCGAGCCTGCGGCTAGTCCCCCGGCACAGGAGGAGAGTGCCGGTGGGTGGGGATGGGGGAGTATTTGGTCTACAGCTTCGGCTGCTGTCAAGACCGCCGAAGCGGTCGTGAAGGAGGTGCAGCAAAGTGAAGAGGGCAAGAAATGGGTCACGCAGGTGAAGGGCAATGCCGATGTACTGGGCAGATTGGGTGAATCATTTCCCGCGGAGTTCATATTGCACAGCCCGTCTAACTGCAACACTCAGCTGGTGATGTCCGCTCAAAGGCACTGCCGACATTCACGAACCTACTGCATCACCTGGCGCCCCCCATATCCAGTCATGAACAACTGAGAATTCACATTACACACGACTTGCAAAATTATCCGTTTGTTGAGACCGTTGTATATGGGGTGTTTGATCGAGTCATGCAGCAGGTTGAAGGTGGGGATTTGATGGTAGTGCAACGAGGTGGTGGCTCAAAGCCACGCTCATCCCATGATGGTATACTTCCTTTCAGTGGGGGCCCTTGGTGGAAAGCTATGGAAAAGGTACTTCCTGATGCCGTGTCTTACTTCAAACTTCTGACTTGTGAATAGCGTGATCTTAACGCTACACACGGTCTACAAGAAGGCATCAAGCTTGCACGAGCCTCGGCCGAATCGTATTCAGCAGACCATGCGAAAGCAGCATCCGCCGAAACTATAACAGCTGATAACCCCACCCGGAAGTCAAACATTTTCCTTGCAATCCAGCCCATAATTCACAGTTCAAACGATGGGTCACCTGAAACAGAACAAGTTGTTTCATTCGCAATCCATCTCCTTGATCCTGAACATAATTTGAACTTTTCAACAATATCACAGGCATTGCCAAACCAGTGGCTGGAATGGCTGGATGCACCACCACCGGCCGGCACAGCACCCGACAATTGGGCTGTACCAGAAGTAATACAAGACATTGTTGATGCTGGCGGCGTTGATCCGAGGGAGTGGGTAGTTGAATGGGTTGAAGAAGCAGTTGGATTGGCAGTAGGCGTTGTGGCCCAAAAATATGTGGCCAAACGCATGAGAGTCGGCGAGGCAGGAGAGATGGCGAAAGTGGTACGAGATGCGGAACGAGAGCACGCTGGCGGCGAAGAAGCTCGTGCCGTTGGCATGTAGTTGGCTTCGATGAATTGGGTTATAATCGTTTTGGTGGTGCGCAATGGAAAGAATTTCTACATAAGGCTGACGAAATCATGATACAACCGCTTGTAACAAACATACTCGAGAAAGCATACTTTTCAATGAACCTAAACGCCATAAATATTAACCCTGGTGACAACATCTCATTGTGACAGTATCGCAGTTGGGCGCCCCGTTTCAGCTGGTATCTATTTGTTCTTTTTCGGCGCCCCGTTGTCCTTTTTCGGCGCCCCGTTGTCCCGCTTGCCTCCTGGTAGCATTTCAAGATGGCCCACACGTTCCGCCAGACGTTTCTCTGTGGCCGCAGTGAGTTGTGCGGAGAGTTTCTGTCATGGTGCCTCAGTCAGTACTAGATAATATTGAACCCCACAAAAAGGCGATCCAACCTTTTGGAAAGTATTCGTCTTCTTTAGGATTCCTTTCTTCGGCGCAATTGTTCTAGATCCCCATTTTGTGACACCGGTGCTCCTAGTACCACATCAGCAACGCAAACTCGGAATAGCAGGAAACAAAGTAGTAGATACCGTTTGGGCTTGTTCTTCGACTTCGCGGTGAGCGGCTTTGACTTTAGAGGAGCTTGGGTCATCGTGTATGTAATTATGTATGGAATGGAATTGTTTCTAGAAGTTGTGTTTAGGTTGACTAGAAAATTTCTAGGCTAGTGCCAACTCCCCACAATCCATGTGCATGGGCGTCCTTGAGTTGATTACCCGGACTTTTGGCAAATGAACAACATTGAATTCGTTTTTGAATTATGAGTGATAAAAAATCTAGATTGGACTTACTACAACTTGATTCTAAGCATCAGGTAGTCTCATTAGATACCAAGCCAAAATAGGTCCTCAAAGGTTCAGCGAGTATCTTTTGTTGATTGATGCACGTCGTCGCGACAAAAGTCTCGGCGGCTTGGCACCCTCAGAAGCTGTGAGATCTAATATTATGCCAGCCGCACGACCAACTCCCAATATCAACCACTCGTCGTGTCAATAGGGCTTGCAGAACTCTGGCCACCGTCCAACTCTGTCAGGTTCTTTTTGCAGATCTTTCATTCCCATTAGCTATAGCTTTGGCTGGGAGGACATCAAATTTTATTCTTTCCCCCAAGTGCTTAAGGTCTACTAGTACACACATATTTTTGTGGGGGCGAGGACATTGTATGCAAGAGCGACGCATGGAACTGAAACGATAGCTACTGCTTGTAGCTTTTTTTTTCTGTCTTCTTTTCTAGAGGGTCGGGGTAATTCAATAGTGCACGTGGGGCCAAAAGTCAATTCAGTTATCATTTGGGATTTTGGGACCTGCATAAGATCAACACCTGTTGACTCTCAGCTCAGGTATTCACACCTAACCACCTTACGTTTTCATTCCATATCACACCCGTCGTGAATAAGCTTTTTTGTCACCAAGCTACTACAGGTATGGCTTTGGAATCATCTTGCTTAATTGTTTCTGGCATTATTTTTGTGATTGAAACATCCTTGGCGATTTTCATCCCGCATTTTCCCCCATTTAACACAGGCTGATAGTTTGCTAGCTCTCAATAACTAAAGACAAAAATGGCAAAGGTACGTTAAATCTTATAGTTTTACTCTGCTTCTGGTTATTTATTCCCTGTTTGGTTCAAGCCCTCTGGCAAACACTACGTTGCTTTCATTACCTGCTTTGCAATATATTACCGTTTGATTGGGATATAGTATATCTTGGTCTAGACGCCGAATCCCATTGTCTTGTATACATTGCCTGTCATCCGTGGCAACTTTTACTGCATCCTACTTGTAATTGGCATTTATGTACTAATATTTTCTTCTAGAAGAAATATAAAAAGGTCAAATACGATGGTGTCCACACCCCCACCATGTACAGACCAGTACCCCCCGGTTTCGAAAGACGAACTATCCAACTCAAGGTCTACGGCGAGGAAGATGCAGAGACGGGATTCATGCTTATTGAGCGCAAGGCTCCAGTAGAAGATCCTGTTGAGACTGGTAGTGATGGTATTGGTGGATCTGTCCAGACTCCCAATCCAGAAAATACTCTACCTACCACACCCAGTAACATCCCACCTACCACACCTAGTAACTCGATTCCAAATGATGGTGAAGAGATTTTGGCAACTCGTCGACAGCCCCGCGGAGCAGCTATTCGGGCTCAAGAGGCAACCCGAAAAATCATTGCGCCAATTCCGTTAAAGAATAATCGCGTTACTCCTGCTAAACCAGAAAAGTGTGTGGTGCGTACTGGTGCTACTACCTTTGCTATGTTTCGTCGGAGTGAGGAGATAAACCCTCCCGCACAATGGGCGGAAAGGTACGAAGAGTACCATCCTGCTAAGAGAGAGCCTGAGCCTGAGCCCGAGTTTGAGTCTAGGCCTGTGCCTAACCCTGAGTTGGACCCGGAAAATCAGTACGATGCCGATCCAGTTGAAGCGGTTCAGAAGTAATTGATTCCTAGTGAAACCTCATCTTCTTCTTAATAACTAAATTACCTCCAGGGAATCTATTGGCGCCCCAGAAGAGACGTTCAAGACCAACGCTCCCAAGCGCAAGCGACGGGCAACTGATACATACAACCCCGAGACCCGCAGGCGGCGAGATCGCGAGCGTCGAAAGAAGAAACAAGCCGAAAAGGAAGCGGCGCTGATAAACGACGATCAAACGGAGACTGTGAGGGGCGAGTCGCTTGAAGGAGGGTCTCCCTCTGAACAATTGTTGAAGGAGGCTTCCAAAGAGGATTTTGTAGCTAGTCGCGAAGAAATAACTCACGAGGTTGGTGATCCGCTCAGCGAGAAGCTTGATACTGGGTTCGACGATGATATTCTCAAAGACGTAAGTTTCAGATTTCGGAAGTGTTATACGAAAGCTAAATAAATAATCATAGGCAGAGTTTCATTTGTCGGGGGTGGTAAACTCCGATTTTGACAAAGTATTAGATGATGCAGACACCAATCTTCGAGGTATTGGGACCGATGTTGTTGACTTTCCCGCAACGAGTTCGCGGGCCTCCTCAACAGGATACCGTCTGACGTTTGGAGGTGGTGATCGGGATGAGGAATACCGCCCAAATTTGAATACCGACCAAGATGATGCTTCATCGTGTTCTTTAAGTGTCCATGAAGATGGTTTAGATGTAGCACCAGTTCGGGACTCTGCTATTGTTTCGGAGAGATCGGTTCCAGTACAGGCTTCCCTACCCATTCGGGAAAAGCATCCAGATACAATCGTAGTCAGAGCCCCATCTAACCCGACGACCCAGGCTGCGGGAACCCCCCTTCTAAGTACCGGGCCACTTCCAGCTACTGAATCGAATCTTTCAACTAGTGGTATTAATAATTCGCAAGGTGCATTGGCAGGAAATGAGGGGACACCGATCATTAACCAAGCAGTTCAGGAATTGTCTGCGCAAAGTTTAGAGATCAAACCTCCTGATTTTTATCGCCATGCCAAACTGGGACGCAACAAGAGACTAAGTCTGTCAAAGGATGTGTCACATGATGATACTCGGGATGGTAGCAGCCAGATTTTGCCTAAAAAATCAGCTTCTCATATAAAGCCTGTCAATCAGGATCACACGAAGAGAGTGTCTTCATCGCGATCAGCCTCTCCGCCTTCCAAAGTAGCTGGTACGGCTCCAAGTGACCCTGAAACTATTTTGACAGCAGCCGAGCGCAAATCTCATGCAGCCATTGACCTGGCGAAAGATCCTAAAACAAACCAAACATCTCACAACAAGAATCTTCGGAATACGTCATCGCGGATACAGCCATCTAGTTTTGTCCAACGGGAGACCAGTACCATAAACACTTTAGGAGATAGGTACGAAGATATCACAGAATATTACGACGAAATCCAGAACACCATTCCGATAAGTATCATATGGGAACCGAACAGGGACCGAGAAAGTGATAAGGAAGAGGATTCGGAAAACGTAGTTGATGACCAACTTCCCAGCGTCATCAGTGTGCTGGAGGGTTTAGAAGATACTCGTGGTGTTTCTATCCAGAATAACGCTACACAAGAAGATGTCGTAGAAGAAGGATATGTGGACGTCACCGCGAACGAGGCGACTGCAGAACATAACCATGAAGTCGCCATGAACGATGAAGGTCAACAAGGGGCTGCACTGACTGAAGAACCTGTGTCAATTGACCAAAAAGAGCTAGAGGAAGTTGTTGTGGAAAGTCGGCAAGACACCTCCATGGTTGATAGAGAGGCTACTGAGAGTATAGTCCGGGACGAACCTCGAGTTTCTATCGAGGACCCGGAGCTTTTGGCTGAAGATACTCGTGATGTTTCTATGGAAAACGACGCTCAGCAAGAGGAAACTCTTGTAGAAGATATAGGAAATGCTCCTAAGGACAATCATTCCATAGAAGAGGAAGCTGTGGTGCAAGACATGTGCGAGGTTGGCGTTGCTAATGGAGAGCAAGGACGGATTGATGAGGACACAGTTAATGAACCAGCTACCAAAGAAGGGCCAGAAACTCTTCACAAACAAGATGTAGTTCAGGAAGAGGTTGACAATAGCGAACGCGCTGGTGAAGGAGATGCGGACCAACTAATAAGCTCCGAGGCTAAGGATGATCCTATACTTGTGGCATCACATATCGACACAATAGTACCTCCTGCTGATTTTGCGGATATCGAAGCGGCCGCTCTTCTTTCCTCAATTGGGCAATCGGAATTCCGAGTAGTTCAGACTGTCGTTAACGCAGTAACGCCACCACATGAAATAGCAATTCCTGTTAACAGCCTAGAAATTGGTAAACTGCCCCAATCACCTACAAGCACTACTGCTGTAGCCACTAATGTTTCTCCTTTCCCGAGGATATCTGATAATGTCAATGCCACGAAAACGGATCTGGATCCTGTCTGCCCCGTGTGCAACGTGAATATGGACGAACTCGTCCAAAATTGGCATATATTGAACAAAGAAGCAGCCCAAAAGGGTAGATTCAATAAAGTACTCTCTCGACAGAAAATCATGGAACACCATGTCTATGATTGCCTTGAAAGACCAAACGGAAACAAATTGTCGCTATTTGATTCTGAATCTGAGCTAGAGCCCGAAGAAGACGAAGGTGAAGAAACGGATGATGATACACCCTCGCCTAAAGCTATGGCCGCATCATATATACCGAACCTGAAATCTCTAAGGGAGATGCTTAACCTTGCCGCGAAGTCTTACAATGAGAAAGGGAAATTAGACGATCGTTATTATCGAAAACTTCTCTGCCTTCCGCATAATACGCCCTACCACCTCATGAATGAAATGAAGGATTCCAGCAGGCCGATGCCTGAGCGGCTCGCATCTGCGGAAGCACTGACATTTTATCTCTACACACTTCAGGGGGAGGAGCGAACACTCACCAGAATCATTCAGAAGGCTGACGAAGAGAAAGCTAACCGGTCCTCAACGCCCTTCAGCAAATCCATCAACAACTATCTAAGCTCTCGCCGCGTGAATGCTAAGAGAAACCTTCGAAATCCTCAAACCCAGCCAGATCCCAAATGGAGCGAAAGCAACCGTGCGATTCTTCATGGAACAGGAGCTGCCCAAACTGCCGAGGATGGAAGGGGTAAGACACGGCGGCAGACCGCCCAGAGAATGCCCCGATTGATGCCGGGCTATGAAGCAGCTGGTGACTTGCCTCCACCACCGGTCACTCGGAGCAAGAGAAAGCCGGGAGGAGAGTTCACGCCAGCAACCACACCAGCACCGACCACAGCTGCCCAAGCCAATGGAGGTGGTACTTCGGTGGAAGCGGGGCCGCCGCGACGAGGTCCCGGTCGTCCGAAGAAAGTGGTGACAATGGCCGCACTAGCCGCTGTGCCCACTGCCTCTAATGCCGCACGCGTTACTCGGGGCTCAGTGGCCTCGGTAGAGGAGGCTGGTGGGCTGCCGCGCCCGCTGCTTACCCTGAAAGTGGCGTCCGCTCACCTACAGGAAGTAAGGGCAGGTGCCGCCTCTGACGGGGCCGTTGACTATGACGGTGTGCTACCTCGCAAACGGCCTAAAGTAGACATTCCGCTAGAGCCTATCAAGCGAAAGCGTGGCCGCCCTACAAAGGCTGAAAAAGAAGCACGAGAGAAGCTCGCGGCAGCGTCAGCTGCCTTGGCTGCAACCCCGCCTTCACCGCCTCGTCTTGCGCTACCCCGGCTCCCATCCCAATCATCACCAGAACCCTCGCAAACTAGTGCCAGTGTCCAAAGCACGAGTCCTCAGTTCTCGATGGCCTTAGGACCCAACTTTCCGACAACTGCGGAGCAGGAATTTCAGGCAGCGGCACAAATGGATCTAGGGAAACGAAAGAGGAGGGAAAGCGGCACTGCCGCCTCGGAAGGCTTTCCCCAGACAGCAGAGGTAGCAGCGACTAAAAAACGTAGGCGGTCCAGTGGCGATGTGGCGGTCTAATCGTTCTGATATACTATCCAGCGGATGGAGTACATACAATTTTACTTTTGGCATGAGTGGCGTTTGATTTTTGGTAGACAGCACATACTTTATACATCCTTCATTGTAATACACGAGTCTCGATGATGTAGGACATGCAATTGTTTAGTCATCCATATTCCAAATTGGCTCTGTGTCGAATATATATCGGTGGTTAAGGTATCAATCAATTGCTTTGTATTCTTGTTTTTTTTTTTTTGGTCGACTTGTACATAATACCTTGGAATAGCCATAACCAGAGTCTAGTAATAAGTATGTACTTTTATTATTAGACAAGAAAAGCGATCCGCTCTCTCGGTTGACCAAGCATCAAATCGTGGTTGTTGCTCGTACGTATCTTCGTGGAGAAACAACGAATTTACTTTAACGGGAACAACAATATACATACATACTAAGCTAAGGTGTATGTATAGACAGGAAACGTCAAAATCGTAGCTTTACTATGTTACCAGATGGCACGCATGCCGTTAGAGTTGACCATCAACAACGCTAAACCAATATTAACTCCATCAATCAAATGACCAATTTAGATCACTACGTCATAAAAAGTTTGCTAACCGATTTACCATTATTTACTTTTTTCAAATAATGCGCGTCTAAATGTACGACAGATGAATGCACTATCATGTTGTGAAGGTTTACCCACCAATTCAACTCTAGTAAGTGGACTATTCAATTGGAAGATAAGTAATCATTTCGTTGATAAGCATTTGTATAATCGATACACACATGTAAGTACATTGTTGTCATGAATGGATACATGATATATAACTAATGTCTGCCAATCACAAATGCCCGTTTTCCCGTTCAGTCAATATTTTCCAAATTTCCATGATCTTCGAATGACATGACATGTCTTCTAAACCTTCCTATGCTAGAATTTGGATGTTCTTCTAGTTACCTATAGGTCTGCAATACCTGCTATTTTCAATATGGAGCGCAGAAGATCAAATAGCGCACCCGCCTCAGCGCCATCGACTAATTCTCCCACTGTGACCTTGCCTTCAAGCAATTCTACAAGCAAGATAGTTAGCTGCAGGACAATTGTAATAGATGGTTGAATTAGAGCCAGGCCTAGTTAAGATACCATCAGTTGATCATTCGGTCACTATAAATGATGTCCAGTAGGTGACTTACTACCACCGAGGGCATCAAGGCCACCAAGACCATCAAGACCACCAAGGCCACCAAGGCCACCGAGACCACCGAGAAGGCCACCGAGACCAAGGATATCAAGAAGGCCACTAAGACTGCCGAGACCACCACCACCACCACCACCACCACCAAGAATGCCATCAAGGCCACCGAGGCCACCGAGGCCACCAAGGCCACCACCAGATCTCTTTTGAAGTAGCTCTCGCCGGACTTTAGTACTCTTAAAGAAACTCTGAAGCTTCTCGTCGATTCCTCTGAGGATATTTTTGTATGTCAAGATGACCTTTGCTTTATCTCCGGCATAACTGCACTTGTTTACTGCACACAGCTTGATATTCTTCCGGATCGATTCTGTGATTTCTTTTGAGTATGCTTTGGCGTTCGTACGCCCGGTTTTTTTCTCTGTCATGATGGTTTGAGCGTCTCGAGTGATAGATAAGATGAGGAGTGTGTATAAACGTACCATAAGCTAGACCGATTGTTGTAACTTCTGTGAGAATGTTGTCCAGCATAAATTCGACGGTATTCGGGCTGGTTTCAAGGGTGCTGATAGAAACATCCCTTTCTTGCACAATCGGTGACGGTGCTGCGATGGCTAAGCCCACAAACAAGATGCTTAAAATTTCCAGAGCTCTCATGGTCAAGTAACAAGTTCAGTGTAAATAAAAGAATAGGTTATTTATGGTAACTATTGGCTGTTTAATACACTGAAGTAGTAGTCGTTGATTGAGGGCATCCAGACCATCTTATATCATTGAATTTTGCAAACAAACTTAGCGATGTTGCTCGCTGCATTCCAAATAACTTGAATTTCTGTCCTACAGCTATAAAATACGAGATAGCCGTTTTGAGTTGCACATACTCGGGCAATACAACGAAAGACATTTCGTGGGTTACATATATACCCCCTGAACTAAGAAGCATAAGTCTTCAAGCTCATGTCTCATCGAATTGTGGTTACCGGTGGCGTTGGTCACCGAAGTAACCTGCGAGGAACCATTACGTTCAAACCCACAGGAATCGGTGGACGTACGAGGGTACTTAGATGTCTGATTACGATTCTATGCACATATCTGTGGCACACGATCGAATCACTTCTAGACCGGTTCCAAAATTATATCTGGGTAGAATTCTCGTAGCCACAAGACACCGCCGATATTTACGCGATGCTACCGAAACCAGTATTCCGGGACTCATACAACCGTTTGCGGTGATTGGTGTGCTGATATATCTGTCTATGTTACAGCGATGTTTTTAGAGTTTTGAGGTTCCTCCAACCACATATCGCTAGTTCTACGTAACATAACGGTATGCTATAAGTATCTATATATACACCGACGATTGGCCTTCCAGTTGCAGTCACAGCTGTTTTGAGCTCCGAACAATTATATTAGATCCAATTATTGTTCAACTTATGTGTCAGCCTAGTTACGGTATTGATCAGCAGTCGGATATAGCATATCACACATCCTTTTTTCGCAAATAATTTTATTACGGAGTCGAGTATTTCATAGTTTCAAACATTTTTGTTAACCTTCCAGTTGTTGTCCTGCACATGATATGCAACAATCACGCATGTGTATGAGTAAATATATCTGTTTGTTTGGACACATAAAACCCAGAGTAATTGTGAAGGTGGGGAACCCAGATTATGGTTGAGTTTACCTGCAGTCTAGATGTAAACCTATCACCGTATATCTTATGTTACTTCATGCTGTTTTAGCGGTACGTATAAAGGCTATACTAATCTAACTTGGGTAACTACATGCCTTATTACTCTTACGGTGTAGAGTACACTAGGGTATGAGGGGTTGCTGCTGGTAACGTGTTTCAGTTACAATCCGATTCCAATCCAGCTCTTATAAGGCCCTCAACTAATACTGTCACAGATCGATGCACTTTTCGAGAACAGTCGATGCAGCTGCCAGAGGCAGCGGCGGTAACATGGCATGGCAGGCAGCGGTGCGGCGGTGGTGGAGCATTAATCTTGAATTAGGTAGTTGACTCTGTGCATTCCGTTCGCGTTCGATCCTAGTGATACCCTTCCGAAAAAAGCGATACCGCCGAACCGACTGATAGATTTAAGCGAGTAAAAAGCGCACTCGCCTTATTTAAACTTTCACACGGCGAATATGTATCGGCTAGGTGCCAAGATGTTACGGTGATTTCGAATATGTAGATCCGGCAGGGGCGACCTTCGGATGAAAACCTGGCTTAGCCCCGGCCGCAGCTCACGTACTAGTCATTTGCAGATTCTTAGTAGTGCTTCCCCATATACCATTCCCTCCGTATATATCTGACGCTACGAGGGATATAATCATCAGAAAGTTAGTATTGTAGCGAATAGCCACTGTTGTAGTGATCAAGATGGCTTATGCTGTCTCCTGCACCCTGATGAGCATCATTTACATTGCTCTGCATGTTTGTTGGTTCTGTTTATATATCTTTGCTATTTAGCGCAACATTATTTGTGAAATCGCGCTCTACTAGGTGAACATAAGGCACTACTCTGGACGAAGATGATGGAATCTAGATTTGGCTATTGCATGCAAATTTGAACCAACGGATTAGAAGTAGTGAGGAAAAAATTTATCCTTGGAAAAACGTTACCCGGCGGTTAGTACTTCAGTATATAAAGTGAGACTTCTCACATCTTTCTGATCTCCATCGAAAGTTCACCCTTCTTGAAATTTGGCTTGTAGACTCTTCCAATGAGTGATGAAGTTGAACGGTATAATTTACCATGGTTGGGGAGATAGTTTTCCGGGCTTTTCCAAGAACACACTGGAGTCGAACAATCGCCAGAGGTGTCCCGTAATCTCGGTACATACTTTTATATCAGGACCCGATTCATTTGCATAGTTATCAGAGTAAATAATGGTTGTGTTCACTCACTTTATCGGGCAGCATTCATATTAATACACTTATTCTTTTTACAAATGTTTCTTTCAAGATGTAATGTGTGCGTGCATATATATAAATCGTAAGCAATTGACCCAAGCGAAACCAGCCTCAGATGGTGAAATTATCGACCTGTCTTGGACCCCGTGCAGAATACAAATAACGAAAAATAAAAAGGATTAATGAGCCATCCCAGAACAGAAACAAAATGATATAAGGAACATTCCAACACTTCTATGAGCTTTAAATCACTCCTCGCCCACTATCCACCAATAGGTATTTCATCCTATAACTGGCGTCTCCTCGCCACCTCTTTTCCTTCTTCCTAACAGAGTGGCATTATCCAAACTCAACTCAAACCCTCTCCGTTTTACTCCTGTGGTACCAGTCTTCGTGGCACCGGCAACCACTTTTTTCTGCTGTAATGCAGGTGTTCTAGCAGCCGCGACTTGATTTGAATATACAGTAGCGTTAAGATTCGTGCGGCGAAGTTTATCTGCCACATCATCTGTTGTGCCATCTCTGGCAATTTTTACTGAAATATCGTCTTCGGATTCTTCGGATTCTTCGTTGAGTGGAATATCGTTACCACGATAGCCCTGTTTCCAATTCTTTCGTCGTTTTCCTTCCTCTTCCATTCGGTGGACCGCGTAACCAACATCAAATACTTCACGAAGGGAAACAGCGCCAGGAGAGCGGAAATCCATCCTCCGGTTACCAGGTGTGTCCAAAGGCATCCCAGGGGACGCCTCTGGTTCCATAACAAAACTGGGCATAGTGTCTTTTATAGCAGCTGGTGTTGCCAATGGGGGTGCATCAACAGCAGCAATAGTAGGCTCAGCTGTATTTTTGATCCACGGATGTTGCATGAATTGATCAATGGTATATCGTTTTTCAGGATCAACAGTTAAAAGATGGGATACAAGGTCTTGGGCACTTTTTGAAATATCATCCCACCATGGAGATAGAAATGTGTACTGGCCTTTGGCGACTTTTTCGGTCAGTACGCTTATTGACTCGTCATAAAATGGTGGGAATCCGCAGAGTAATGTGTAAAGCACACAGCCAAGTGCCCACATATCAACCGATTTAGAATACCGTTCATCCTTGACAATCTCGGGAGCCGTGTAACCAACAGTGCCACATGGTGTTACTGTGGTATCCTCCCATATAACTTTTGACAATCCGAAATCGGCAATTTTTATTTGTCCAATTCCACCGGAGCCAATGCCAGGGATAAATTCCCCTTCGTCTTCCTTATCTTCATCTTCTGGGGCAGCAGGCTTGGGATTTCGTGTCGGAACAAACGGTGTTGGATAGAAAAGAAGATTCTCGGGTTTGATGTCTCTTCAGAAATGGTAAGCAAGAAACAGTCAAGGTTTATTTACGGGCGGATTTACCGATGGACAATCCCTTTCTCTTCATGCAGATATTTTAGAGCTTCAGCGACTTGGAAAATGACATGTCGGCTTAGATCTTCGGAAAAATATGTCAACCGTACAATCTGGTGGAATAGCTCTCCTCCAGGACATAGTTCTAGAATGAGGTAGTAATATGCCTTTTCTTCTTTGAACTCGATAAGCTTGACGATGTTGGGATGGTCTAATCTTCGCATAATGGAAACTTCTTTGAGGATATTCGCTCGCTAATACACGATATTAGCATTCAACCTGGGTTCACTCCGACATGATAGAAGTAAAGAGAATGAACGGAAGGCTCCAAAACATGGCATATTCCATTGGGAAGATAGTGGTATGGATAAAACTAATGAGCATTGGCGCACCTCGACTACTTTGTTTCCTTTCTTGACGTCTGGATGAAGGTGATCATCACCCTAGTTCACTCAAACGGATATCATAGGTCAAAAACGTTCACAGGAAAAGCACCCCATAGCAAAGATAGAACAAAAGGAGTTTTGTACACACCTGCGAAGCATTCAACTCGAATTTTCGAACAACTTTAATTGCAACCTCTCCATGGACGCCTTGGGTATCCCGCGCACGGTAAACGTTGCTAAACGCGCCATCTCCCATTTTTTGTTTTAGAGCATATCTGTCAAGCCCTGGATAACGAGGCAATTTGTCTCTGTTTGCCTTTTCCTCTGCCACCAGCCTTGCTAAAGTCTCTTGATCATATCCTTTCCCAGTCTGATTATTGATACCCATAGATGATATTCCTCCATGTGGCGATACGTCCTTTGCTGCAATATTCTGATGAGCTCCTGCGGCGTTGGCAGCTGTACCTGCTGCCTGGGCAGCATTGTTCTTATTTTGACCGCCTACAGAGAATGCCGTTTGATGTTGGTTGTTGAAATCGGGTGATGCCTCAGTTCGAGGAGCTGGATTTGTAAAGGCATGTGATTGTTGTGGAGGGGGGGCTGCAGGCTCCTGTGTATGTCGTGCCTGTTTTCCGTGACGGATGAAGTTTTTGAGATTCTGGAATGGTGTAGCCATCAGTATGATCGAAATACAAATGTGTGCGCTATGAGCTTTTGTGAAATAAATGGTATTGAAGTATATGACTTGAAGTGGATTGGTGAAGCTTGCACAGTTACCCAAGGATTTCTTGAAGGTAGAGTACAATAAATCAAATACGATGGGATAACAAGGAAACAAGAAATTGCACACTGAAGGGGTATGACATCGCTCCGTTGTTGGCAGTATCTGGGTAGTGAAGCACAAACAAGGCTAGGTATGGAAAGGATGATACAGATTAACCAATAGTATGACAGATGATGGTAGTTGAATAGGTATCATGACACCTTAACAAAAATAATGAATTTCCTTGGAAATAGGAATTGAAATTATCCAGGAGAGGTACGCACCTCGATTACAGGCATTATGATGGCTCGTAGGAAATCCTACCGAAGTCGTAGGATGGAACCGAAAGGTTGTTAATAGAAAAGGCGGTGCGAAAAGCCCTATGTTCCGACAGACGTTTGAATTTATGTGTTCTAGTTGCAAGGTGATCAACAGACAGGCACACAAGACTGAGAATCAAAAGTGTCGATGCGATGAGAATTATTTGCGGGTTGGGTTCAGTTTGAATGATTCACACAACTTATTCGGATTCAAGTGCAATGATTGAAGCCGCGATGTGACTCTCAATGAAAGAACAAGAAAGGAAGGTCAACTTTCTCAGATGATCAAAGGTTGTGAGGAAGAGGATCGATGGCAAACGAGGACGGAGTCCGGATCGTGGCGGGCGAGCCGGGAGGTGTGCTTAATCGGTGACGAACCTGCAAAGCCAGACCCTTGGACCGAAAACAAGTGTTACTGTTTATGAGCTGCGACGCCTGATTAGATACATTGGTGTATCTGTGTACTCTACAATGTGTTTTATATAATTTATCAAATGTCCATTCTCTACAAGAATACTATCTACCCCCAAATCTAGATTTGTCCTATTTGTTCAGCGACGTATGCTGCTCGTATTTCGAGTACAAATAACTATTGTGGACTGGGCCGTAGCTTGAAAGTGGGGCTGAGGACCCCGCTGAACGGTGGACAAAATGATGCACGATGACGTAACAATAAAGTGATGTCAGTGTCCAAGAAGCACGGAGTACTCTTTAGTGCCGGAGCATGAAGCATCAGACTCTTGGTTTCGCACCACGCAACTTCACGGCTGTAGGAATCCATAAAAAAAAACCGCTGTATTTACTGGTACTTTATGCGATCTCCATAAACTTCGAGAACCTACATGACTAGTTATATAGTCAAGCATAATTCAAAATATGACCTCTAATTATAATATTTCTCCTATTTACTAGCGACCCGATGCTTGAGTTCGCCCCGGCGATCTTCGGCCAATCAACAAAAATTTAATACTCTATCTCAATGCTCATAATCTGCCTGGTGTGTTTGATTACTTGATGACCTATGTGGCGAACATGAATGGCGTCGATAGGTCAGTCCTTTTTGCCATTTCAATCGTTTATGTTGTTCGACGTATAACATTTCATGCCGAAGGATTTGCATGGTGTGTTATCAAGACTATGATTTTCTTAATTCATCGTCATTCTGCCGAACTGTAATACGGAGTAAGGCTTGCATTTTGGATAATTCCGCATGCCAGTCATCCCCGGTGGCTTGCTGATTGATGAATTTTAAACTGAGCGTTGCAAGCTCGTAAGGAAATGGGTTGCGCCACGGGGCTGACCCTAAAATTTATAGCAGTCTTGGCAGATCTTTACATGGAGTACAAATTTGGGCCAGCCCTAGAGCGTAAAACCGTAGAGTATTTTGGAATAAGTATTATCAAGGTTGCTTGAATGGAACTCACATAGTGTTCAAGTATAAGTAGTACAGTAACAAATACTACCCTCCTCGTTTGTCAGTGATGTGTGTACCGGGGATATCTGACACAAGAAATTGAGTTATACAAGTAATAAACAAATTCTACATTATACGTGTGAGGCTTTCTTAAGCCTATTTATGGTGATGCGTGCTAGCGCCTAACTTATAGAACACTTACAGAAATAACAACAGAGGTTCGGAGAAAGTGCAAATTTTTTCGAAACTGCATTCCCAACAATTGGGTCGTGTAGTAAGTTCACATCATCGCGTTCAAGGGGAAAGAGGGAGGTGAACACGACCATTGGGCCGATGCACAACCTATGGGCGCTTTTCGGATGAAAAAAGAACTATCAAGACATAGACGAGCGGAGCAAACACGGCATCAAGAGAACTTAGTGCTTGGACATAAGAAGACCCACATTTCAGAACGTCATTCCACTAACACGAGCTTCCGCCAAGGATGTCGGATGTAAAACGAAGAACTGCATGTTCACCTTCTCATTGATCAGTGCTGGACAAGTAATCAACTTTCCGCATTCCAACAACTTCAAACTAGACCAAAAAGCACACACAAAAGAAACCACTGACCACCAGCGCTAGATGCGAAACCTACGTCCGGTGAGTGTATTAATGTTACACGGATAAATTGAACAATCGAAGTAGGAATAAGGATTATGCTGTGGCATCTATCGTGGAAAGCACAGAGGGAGCTGCGTAACAAGCGAGAAGTGCTCGTTTTTCCTCCTTTTCCAAGAAAAAAAATCAGTACATTAGAGAATCATGATACCGAGCGAACACTTACCGGGCTAATTTCGTTGTCATTATATACCAATTTGGTTTCTCGTTTTGGCTTTGTTAATGCTTCTGGCTTTGCTACAGGCTCCTGTAGCACAAGACTAGGTGAATTGGTTGAAGGATCAACAATACTCACTGGCGCGTCATTTTTTGGACTACCAGTCGGCTGTATAGCAGCGGAACCCCATTCTGGTGTACTTTTTGTCGTAGGCACTGGCTGAGTTGAGCTAGGTGGATATTGAACGGGATAATGCGCCGGCCCCTGTGCATTAGATGATGGCAGATATTGGTTCTGCCCAGAAAACCCAGGAACATTTGAAGGTGATGTAACGGGAATGAAACCATGCTGCTGCGGTGGAGGTGTCCAAGTTACAGGACTGGGATTTCCACGACCAAATCCCGCTGTGAACGCTGGGCGAGGAGGTAACCCAGGAATATTTGGTTTGGGTGGCAATCCGGGAACTTGATGGGGTTGT